>RJWH01000988.1:0-501783 GCA_004363575.1 Solenodon paradoxus
GGCTGAAATAATTTCCCTTGCTATAGTTGATTTACTATATCTCCCACAGAGGCAGTTGGGGATATTTTCTGAGTCAATTTCTTGGGTAATTTATAAGTATATTGTTAGCCTTGCATAGAGGCAATGGCATAGGTGAGTTTAGTTTTTTTAGTATCATTTTGCCTTGTTGCAATAGTCCCATTTTTCAGAGAAATTCCCAGTCCCTCTCCCAGTAGGGAAATTGTTATTTTCATTATTATTTTAAATTAATTCCACATATATGAATAAGCCAATACAGCAAATCATGATTCCACAAATCATGATTCCCAGGAAAGCTCGGTTAGAGGCACCACGTCCTCTAACCGTGAAGAAGTCCTCTTTGAAACCCCTTTTCTTTTCAGCTATTGACTTTGTTATTTAGCCAGGTTGGACATGGACGTGGCACCAGGCCAAAAGTTCTGTATTAGGATTGTATGGAAGCCTAACCTAGCTAACACTGTGGCTTATAGGAATACAATGTCAAATTCTAAACACTACCAGAAGCCCCACCCAACAAGGAAACTTGATCTTCTCATCTGGGATTCTGCTTCTCTTACTATCGCTCAGTATGCCAAGTGTTAAAACTGGGTGAGGTGGTAGAAGGTTATCTATTTGAAATTATGCCAAAAACTCAAGGATGCTTGAATCGGGCTGCAAAGTCCTTATATTCTCAAGACTGTGTACAGAGAACAAAGGAAAACAAAACTTCGTATCTTTTCTATACTTGTGTTAAGTGCCAGAACTGAGCTCTAAGGAAAACATGGGAGAGCCAAAGAGTATCTTTTGGTCCTAGATTACTTCAGTCTAAATTTTCTAACTAAATCTAAATGCCATTAGCAGAATCCTTAGTGCCTAGGGAAAGTAAGCAAAAAAAGACATTTATTCATTCATTTAATCATACAACAGTCATTCACTGCCTACTACATGCCAGGTACTATCTCTGCATTTGTAAAATTTATTTTCTAGAGATGAAAGATAAGAGTCACATAAATATCAAATTGAAATTAATCTGTGAAATACTATGATGTGCTCAGTACTAAGAAAATGGTCCATTGTGCTCGTAAAGTGCATAGAAGAGAAAATGCAGTGAGAGAGTGCAAGTCTCCAGTGCTATGGGAGGTTATAGCTGTTTATTCATAATTATTATTTCTTTCTCTATCCCTGACAAGCTCCCTGTGGGTAGCATGTGCTTTCCCATCTATTTGACTTTAGGATTGGTTATTGACTTCCTTTGGCCAAAGGAATGTGCACAGGTGGAAGATTGCAGAAGCTTCAAGTGGGTTTGCGTGTCTGGGCCTTATCCCTTTTGCACTAACAAACTAGCATGCCTTCCACTTCAGTTCTGGAATATGATGCATAAAGCTGAACTGAGTCCAGACAAGCCTAGTTGAACCAAGCCAAGTTAGCTGAGCCCTGCAGAGCTGAAGTCAGCCACAACCCTTGTATCATGTGAACAAGAAATACATGTTCGTTATCATCAGTCATTTAGATTAGGGATTATCTGTGATCACAATAAATGTTGAAAAATACAAATTCCTACTCACAGGCTTGCCTTAGCTGTGGAAGAGAGGCTATAGCCCCTAGTTAGGCCTACATGGGAGAGAAGAGTGAGGCTGCCAGAGACAGCAGAACCTCTTGTCATGCAGGAAAAGGCTCTGACATGCTTCCTGTTGAAGCTTCTTGGAAGAAAGGAAAAAAAAAAAAGATGGACAATTTACTTCCAACCAAGAAAAAATAGATTTATCTTGATGCCTGAAATAACCAAAACCAGACAAAATAAATAAAACAAGTTTGCAAAACACTATAAATCGGTCAAGAAATAGTGATCATTAATAGAGAAGCAAGAAAATAAAGTGAGCCATACAACTGCCCCAGTCTAATGCTTTGACAGGTTTTCTAGGCCACCCTGCTGAGAGAGGGAACTCAGGTAGATCTTGGCAGACTTTGTGGATTAAGGTAAAAGGACTGAGAGTCTGGGGAAATGATCATAGCTAAAATTCTGGGATGGAGTATTATAAAGGAGAAAAGTTTATAGAACAATAATTCGGGTTATCTGCAGATGGTTCCCTTAAGTATTCACCTTTGTACTGAAGAGTGGGTGAATATTAGGAAATTACCCAAACTGGGAACTAAACTAACTGAAAAAATGGGCGGACACAGGGTCAGGTGTTAACCCCGGGCCAAGAGTGGTGTCTATCACACCAGCCAGCCTGGAAAACCTTCTGGATTTTCTTGATGATTCACAGAGTTTTGGGTAGAGTACATATTCTGGGTCATAAAATTAGTGCCAATAAATATAAAAGAATGAAAATCATTCAAAATATGCTATCTTGTCACAATGAAATTAAATGATAAATCAACAGCAAAAGAAAATTCTCAAATATTTCATAACTGCAAAACACTTCTAGATCCATAGCTCAAAAAAGAAATCAAAGAGGAAAAGTAGAAAGTGTTGTGAATTGAATTAAAAAACACAGTATACAAAAATTTGAGAGATGCTGCTGAAGCAGTTCTTAAGGGGAATTTTGTAGCACTGAATGACCACTAAAAAGAAGAAAGGTCTCAAATTAATGACAAGCATCCACCTTAAGAAGCTAGAAAGGAAGTACAAATTAAACCTAAAACATGTATAAGAAAGGAAATAACAAATACCAAAGTAGAAATTAATGGCATAGGAAGCAGAAAATACATATTTCAAAAAACCAAATTGTATACATGCAGTTAATTTTAAGTTAATTATACCTCAATAAAACTGTTGAATAATTTTAGTTCTTGTGAGAGAAAACTCTTCCATAGTCTGAGTGAAATAAAGAACTCTGCAGAGACTAGAGATCCCTTATGTACCGACATTTTATTACATTTTGCCCCTGCCTAGAAATACTTTGATGACATGAGTGTGATCTATCAAATTAGTATTCCTTATTCATTTTCTTTCTTTTTTTTTAAGGAAAGGTGTAGGCAGGAATCAAGATGAGCAGGCAAGCAGGCAGGAGAAGCACTTTATTTTCATTTTCATTTAGTTGTTCCTATGGTGGTTCCGCCCACTCTGGGACTGGGATTAGAAACCAGGGGTATGTGGCCCGCCCTCCATCAGAGGCGATTGAGCTAACCACTACTCTATCAGGGCCTGCTGGCATCCCTTATTCTTAAAGGGAAAAACGAGGTGTTTGAGAGAGGGGTAGAGATTTTAATCTCCCCTTACACTATTTAACCCAGAGGTAACCTGGCTAGTTCTGCTGATAATGCCAGGTTTCTCTGAACCCCTGCTTTACTCCTGTTGACCGTGTCTCCTTCATAGCATTGCCAACTAGCCAGTCTCCCAAGCTTATCTGCCTCTCACATTCCATAAGTCACTGAGTTCTGCAATTAAGACTTCAGAAATCTTTAGATGAGACCCAAGTGAGGGGCTGGCAGCTCAGGTGGCCACCATGGTGTATTATGGCCTCACGGTGTCACTCGTCATGCTATCCATGTTCTGAAGCTTTGTCAGCCTTAAACATTCCCACCATATTTGAACGTCTTATTCTACAACATAGTATGTTTTCCGGTCATATTTTTTACACTTTGGTGAATTATGTGCCTATTTAAAACTCTGCTCACTTTATAAAATGTTGATGTGCTCTTCTAAAAAAGAAGGTGCTAGTCTTCTGAGCAATACCTTACTCTCTCCTTGGAACTCATGAATTCAAAGATGGGTTTCCTATCTGCTCACAACATGGGAATCAATGAAATCTTTAAGAAGTTAAAAGACAGTAAGACTCCAGTGAGGCAGTTGGTAGGAGACCATGATCAGAAGGAAGATCTGTTGTAACAGAATGACACCAAAGTCTGTTTTCAGAATGAATGTAGTATTTCTGCCCTCTTTTGGACTAAATTATTTTTCTGCTTTCTATGGGGAAAAAAAAAGCAATCTCTTTCAAATATATCCCCTTCTCTATGTGCTAACTTGCATTATCTCTAAATGTCTCCTTGTTATTATTAGCTGCCATACCAGTTAATAATTCATAGACTCATAAAAAGTATTATCAGATTATTTTCAAAGCATTGCTCCCCATCACCTACATGATCATGTCCAATCTTCTTAGTAGGGCTTATAATTCCCTTCATAATTCAGCTTTCATCCTCTCCTGTGCACAGCAGTTTCCTACACAGTCTATAAGATTTAGTTTAAGTATAATAACTTTGATTAAACTTTTCCCAACTTCCCAGAAAAAAAAAATGGCCCCCTTTTGTTTGGCACACAACATTATAGCCATAGTGGCATCAACTAATGCCACCAGTAAGATGGTAACTAACCTCAGGCTGGAGCAGTGAACTCGGACTCCTGCAGTGGTTTGGGCAGGGAGAAGTCACTACAATGCTAGTGTGAAAAGGCAGTAGAAGGAAGAGAGAGGGTCTTCTTAGGGGAGAGGATGCAGTAGAAACTTTCTCAGAAAAACAGAAATACAGCTATCACATATGAACGACTGATGCTTTTCTGGAAACAGATTAGAAAAAGAGCAAGCTTTGTTTTGAAGACATTTAGAAGCTTGTGATTATTTTTTAAATAATTATTTTGTTTCTTTAGTTTATATTGCTATATTTACTTCAGGGTATTGAAATGTGTGTATATTTTATACCACACCCACCACCAGAGTTTAATACTCTTGACTACCAAGTTTTTTCCTTGTTTCCTTCTTTCCCTCCCCTTTCACACCCCTCACCCCAGTAGCCACAGCCTTATATCTGTAAATTTCGTTGGAGTTTGTTCATTTGTTTGATCCATTCATGAGTGAAATCATCCTATATTTCCTTTTTGTTTCTGGCATATTTCACTTAACACAGTCCCCTCCAGTTCCATCAAGGTTGTTACAAAGGGCACAATTACATCTTTTTGTGTTTGTTTTTTTTCAGCTTCATAGATTTCCACTGAGTATATATACTACAATCTCTTTATCCTGTCATCTGTTGACAGATATTTAGATTATATACATGTCTCGGCTATTGTGAATGTGCTGTTATGAACATTGGGGTGAAGCACATATTTTTTCTGGTTCGTGGTTTTTTTTGCATTCTCTGGGTGTATGCCTAGAAGTGGGAGTCATAGAATGAAAAGTAGATGCTTTTTTTGTTTTGTTTTGTTTCAGGAGTAGTTTTTCCAAAGAGGTTGCACTAATTTATACTCCCGCCAATAACATAGGAGGATTTCTTTTTCTACACACCCTCTCTAACTTTTGTTGCTTTTAGTCTTTTTGATATAGGCCATTGTCACTGGTGTAAGGTGTTATCACATTGTGGTTTTTATTTGCATTTCTCTGATGAATGATACAGAACATTTTTCCATTGTAGGCCATCTGTGTGTCTTCTTTAGAAAGGTGTCTATTCAGCTCTTTTGCCCATTTTCTGAGTGGGTTGTTTACTTTTTTTCTTGTTAAGGTGTATGAGCTCTTTAATGTATTTTAGAGGTTAAGCTCCAGTATGATGTATGTCATGTGAATATCTTCTCCCCTTCCAGAGGTTGCCTTTTTGTTTTAGTGGTGGTTTCTTTCACTGTAAAGAGACTTTTAGTTTGATGTAGTCCCAGTTGTTTAGTTTTAGTTTAGTTTCCTTTGCCCTAGGTGCCACTTCCCCAAAGACAACTTTGAAGTTGATGTCATGGAGTATTTTTCCTACATTTTCCTCTATGTATTTTAGGGCTTCAGGTCTTATTTCTAGGTCTTTGATCCATTTTGAGTTAATTTTTGTATATGGCACTAATGAGTAATCTAGTTTCATTTTATTGCAGGGAAGCTTGTGATTATTAACTCCACCCGCCTAGGAAAGAAATACTAATTTGCTTACTGATAGAGAATTTGTGTCATTCTAGTGGAGACTCTAACCAGGCATTTTAAATGGGGAATCTATGCACCAGGGACAGGAAGGACACTAGTCATTTTCCTTATACTGGCCAATGTGACCAAATGCTAATTGAAAGCCCATGTACATTCTTTTGTGGCTGTGTAGACATTATAATTCATTGTAATGAATTGAATATCCATGGGGATATGTGTGGGAAAAGCTAACTAGCATAAGCAGAAGTCAAGAGACAGGTTCCTTAATTCAGCTCTGTTAAGAATATTTCCAGCTGATTTATCTGGTTTGATAGAGAAATACAATTGAAAATATCTTACGATAAGTAAGTTTTTAATCTTAACTTTATAAAAATATTTATATTTCCAATAGTAAAATGTCCTAGCAAATAATTTTAAGTGGCGTGTTGGCACGAAGAGGTGGAAAGTAATATTTTCGTTATCTGCACTTTCTTAAGACTGTTTGTTTCAAATTAGTGAATATCTTTCTTAATATCACTCTCTTAACAGTGAAATTCTGACCTTACTCAAGTAATTCTGCTTTATTCAAAGTTAAATAAGCTTCCAGATGAATAATGTTTTTTTTTATCTTAAGAAAGTTTCTCAAATTAATTATAACAGGATATTGAATGGTATCATTTAATTTCCTGAGTCATCAACTATCAACATGAGCTTTTTAAAGGCCTTGAGAAGATCTGTGGTACTTTCTGTATACTTTCTTTAATTTCCATTTCCACATTGGGAAATCTTTATTTTCTTTCTACTCCCAACAACATTGCATAGTCTTTAACAGAGAGGACTTTTTTATTCTCTATATTCTTATTACTTCTGAAAGGTTATATATCTTTCTGGAAGATTTCTTTAGTAAATGAGTGCTCTTATTTAAAATGAAATCTTTCAGTGAGGTATTAAGGAATAAAAAGGCTAAAACATAAGGGGAGTTGGGAAATTTCAAATTAGTAGAACACTGTATCTGATTTTGCCACACAACACTTGTTATTTCAAGATGTCTTAAAGTTTAGTTTGGGTAGTTTCTTAGATGCCAGGGACAGAATGTAAAGCTCTGAGACACATGAGGTGGGTTGTTTAACATGAAGGAGAGGAAGATTACAGATGGACATGATGGAGCTTTAAGAGTATTGGAATAGTCTATATTATATTTACCCCAATCTCAAATTAGAAAAAAATTAATTTACAGACCAAAAGAGTAAACAGAGCCCAAGCAGAGTGAACAAAGAAAAACACACCCAGCCATAATACAGACTGCTGAAAGGTAAAATGAAGGGGAACTCTTGAAAGCAACAAAAGAAAAATGATATATTACATAGAAGGGAATGACTATTATCAACAATTGATTTTCAGCAAAAATAATGGAGGTTAGAAGACACTGTTTTACATTTCAAAGTGTTTAAAGAAAATACCTGCCAATAAAGGTAGAACAGAATCATTCTACAAGATTTTAAAGAACCTCATTTCCTAAAGCCAAGAAAAATAAGATTTTAAAAATATTTTCTCAATGAATATGTGCTACTTCTTATCTATCTATAAAGTGGTTAAATTTGTCAAACAAGATAGTATGGGGATTCTCATGTGGTTATTAAATAATGTACTTTCTTTTTTAACAGAAATCAAATCATAAAATAAATCAAAGTTTTGTGAAAGAAAATAAGTATTGAGATCTCCCAGGAAGGATTATAAAACAGGAAGAGTAGAGCCTTAGGACATGTCTCCCAAGCAGCAGCAATATTAGAGGGTTGGAAAGCAAAGAACAGCTTGCAAGGATCACAGAGGCAAGAGGCCCAGAGAAGTGTGATGTCTAAGCACAAAGCTGGAGCAGGAGAGTCAATGGTGATAAATGTTTCTAAAAGATTTGGTAAGATTTACATCAGAAGTGTCCATTGCATCTAACAACAGGAGAGTCATGAAGACTTCAGCAAACTCAGAAAAGTAAGTATTAGGGTGAGAGCAAGATAGAGATGTGTGAAGGAGAGAATGGGATGAAAGGAAGTGAAGACAGAAGATGTACTATGCCCTTTCAAGTAGTTAAGTGGGAATTATGAGGAAAAAGACTGGGTAGAAGTATCTGAAAAGGGATACCGGCTATACTGATTAGCTATTTTTGTGTAATAAACAACTCTAAACCTCAGTGTCTTAAACCATCAGACATTATTATCACACAGGTGTGTGAGTGAACTGGGTTGTTCTGCTGATGTGGGTCTGATTGGAGTCAATCATTCATTTGGGATCAGTTGAGGGCTAGTTGATCTAGGAATGTCTTATTCAAAGTCTGTAAAGTTGGTTTTCTTAGCTGGGGTGATGGAGATGACTGGTTCATGTTTCCTTCACCACTCAGCATGCTGATTCATATGGCAATGACAGAGTTCCAAGAGAGTAGAAGACTGCAAGATCTCTGAGGCCGAATCATAAATTGGCACACCATTCTGTCACATCCTACTGGCATGGATAAATCACAAAGTCAATCAAGATTCAAGATATAGAAAAAGATTTGCCTCTTGGTAGGAAGAACTGCAAAGTCTCATTGCAAAATTCACTGGTAGGAGTTAAGAGTTAGAACTATTATTTGCAAGTAACCTACCAAATGGGATGAAGGCTGGTTTTTGTTTGTTTGTTTTTTATAAGGAAAGATACAGGCAGGAATGAAGACAACTAGGCAGGTAGACAGGAAGAGAGAGGAGGAGAAAGAAATACTTTTCTAAGTAACTTTCATGCTCCCAATCTCATAACTGTTCATTTATCGGGTTTTCCCCTTTATATTATAACACTTTTCCTGTTCTGTTTAAGAAATCTTTTGCTTATTTTAAGGTAATGAAGATATTTATTATTATTCTAACAATTGTATTACTTGACATTTCACATTTAACTCTTCAGTTCATTTGGAATTGACTTTGGGGTATGGTGTGAAGTAGGGATCAAGATTTTTTTTCATATGACTATCCAGTTAAGCAAGTCACCATCCTTTCCCCACAGCACAGTAGTTCACCTGTGTCATAAATTGGGTACACAGACATGGGTGATATGCTTCTGGATTCTCTGTTCTGTTCCCTTGCTTTATTTGTTATTATGCGGTTAACCCAATTTTGCCCATGAGAAAATTTAAGCACAGAAAGTTTAAGTAACTTGTGACATAACTACTAAATCCATCCTATTAACAATATAATACATGTATCTTAAGAGTTAAGTTTACCAGAAACAACTATGTGTCTTTAAGGTCCTTGAATTGATTCTTTAATGAATACTCCCCTATACTAGGAACTGATATTAGGAATTAATGGAAGAACATTTAAATCAGACCAATTTGGATTTGAATTGCCATTTTAACAAGCTTTAGCAGCAAGTATACAAACTACTAAACTCTGAAACATTTATTTGCAAAATGAAAAAAGTAATACCTATCTGGCAAGATTGGGCAAAACCCAAATCATGTACATGTAACCTCGCAGAGTGATTAATAACATTACTTGTTTCTAATCCCCTGACAAAACTGCTCAAACTTGAAGAAATTCATAGTTGAATTTTCTGAAATAACACGTTCTGAGCAATTTTGGTGTGTTTAGTTGGTTAGTTTGATTTGCTTTGAGAATTGCCTCTCACTTTATTCTTAGTAAGAAAAGCAAATGGATGGATTCTAATACTGAATGGCAAAGGGGAAAAAAAGAAAAGGACTGAGGAGTAACAGTTTTGGCCAGATACCATCAAAGCTAATCATGTCTTTATTTTCATTCTACTTAGCAAATATTAGTTATCGTGCCAGTACAAATGAAAAAGACACAGAAAGGTAGCACCTTGCTCAAGATATTATTGTTAGATCAGTCTAGAATCAGAATGCATGCCTGTTCTCAGCTCAGACCCTCAGGTAGCCTAAGCTGCTGCAAGGAAACAAGATCAAAGAAGTGGCTTTTGGAGGCAATTAATACCATCAACAAAAACAGGTCCTCCTGAAAAACATTTTTTTCTTCCATTTCCAGCCTCTGTTTATTCATCTCTTAATTTTTCCCACTTCTTCTCTGTCTTCTTTCTATGACTTAGACCTACCTGCCATGTCACCCAAGTAGCATTTCCCTCCAGGCAAAGGAAAACTTGCCCCCACATCCACATCAAGCAGTGTTTGGTAAATGAACTGATCCTGGACCAGTGAGAGGCATTTGTACAGCAATCCAGCCCTACTCACTGTGCCTTTGCAAATCTATCTCCACTCAAGAGATAGTTCACAATTCTTAATATTTTTGCAAAAAAAGAAAAAAAATATTTTAAATTTATCTTAAAAGTAAATATGATGTTACCCCCTCTATCCTGGCAGAGAAGGGGACAAGCCAGTTCAGAGCCCTGTCTGGCGCCCAGATTTGCCCTGCATCCTGTCACTACAAACTAATTCTGGTCACATTTGTACTATCCCCTTACTTCTGATTCAAGGCTCCTGAAGCCTCCTTCTGATTATGGATCTCATAAGGCATGCTATAGGGAAAGAAGGAACTGATCGTGTGTCTTTTATCTGCCTGCTAAGGAATAGGAGGGATTGAAATTTCTTCAGTTTGGTCATTTTTTTATAGACTTGAACTAATATAATTCCTCTGTGAAGCTTGGGGGTTAAACATTGGAAAAGAGGCACAAAGGATCTGACCTGAAGTCATAATCCAAACTCACTAAGGTACACATGTTGTCTACAAAAAATTTAATTTCAGAATATATAAGGTGCCAGGACCATTTTTAAAAATCAGACCAAAAGTCTTAAATAACCCTTTTTCCCCCGCTACTTACATAATCTCAGAATCTGGTCCTGTTTTACAACTTTATCAAACCATGTATACCTCAGGCTCTGCTTTTTAATGATCCCATTTTCCCTGAAATTCTCACTCTAAATCACTCTAGGATCTAGTGGTACACTGGAATTTTAGGCATGTTAGGGAGACAATTGAGAAATTTAAGGTTCTGTTTGCTTTCCCTCAATACTTCAGAAAGCAGTTACAGATATGTCTAGTACCATGAAATATCCAGAGTCCTACACCCTGTGGTGAGAATGCAGGATTTCTTAAACTTTTTGTCCTGGCCCCAGATAATGAATAGAGCTAATGCCTCAGAGCAAAAAGAAATATGAAAAGAGAAGTAGTGGGTGCCTTTTGCGCTGGAACAGGGCAGGACCCTCTCAGATTTAAAAGGGTAAAATCCATGATAGCTTTCTTTACTCCTTTGACAGGATCTAGAACAAAGGACTAGAAGTCAAAAGGTATTATCTGTGGTCTGAAAATTCTCAGTCTCTGTCTACAAATCCATTCGCCCTTCTCTCTCTCTCTTACCACTGATGTCAGTGGGAGGAAGGAAGGCCTGCCAGAACCGCCGTCAAATGCTCGTAATCCGGATTTACATTTGCAAGCCTGTCAGTTCCTAGAGTCCACTTCCTGTTGACAGTGGCTTCTCAGCAGTGTCTGGAGAATAAAGGCTCAGTTAAAAGTCTGGACTTGGTTGACACCTCACTGGCTCCCAGGAGTCAGTGCCAGAACTGAATGATCAAATCCCAGTGCCATTGTGGGAAATGAGTTTTTGCCTTGGCCTCAATGACAAGCCTGCATACTTGTCTGCTCCAGACAGAGCTGCATTGAATAAAGATCTAGCTATAAATTCCATTTTAAAATCTGGAGCTTAATTCTAGCCATAAAAAGACAATACTACATGATTTCACTTATACTGTCCTTAGAATAGTCAAAATCATAGAGACAGAAAGTATAATGGTGGTTTCCAGGGGTTGCGGGCAAGGGGAGACTGGGGTGTTATGTCTAATAGGTATAGAATTTCAAGAGTTACAGGGATGCATGGTGCTGATGGCTGCATAATAATGTGAATGTCCTTAATATCAGTGGACTGTATACTTTAAAGTGGTTAAGATGGTGAATTTTATGTTGCATATTTTAACATGATTTTAAAAAAGGAAAAATCTGGAGCCTAATTAACATAAAATTGGAAGTGAACGTAAAATTGCAAGAAGTCAAGAGAAACTGACATTGAATAATTTCATATCCTTGGGCAACAAGTTTTATTAGGAAACTAAATTTATTTAGTTGAAAATGTGCTGAGGAGATGGGGGTAAATCATTAGTTTACAAATCTTTTTAGGTCACATGCCCTTAGAATCAGTTCCAGGGGAGATCAAATTTCTAACCATTATAAAATGAGGACATGTGTACCACAGAGAAAACAAACAAGACTTGCATATGCAATTACCATCAATATGCTAATTTGCCCATTAACTTTTATGTCCCCTGTTGACCTAGTGCAACTCAGAACAGTAAGTGCATAGCATGGCAATAGTTTATATGTTCTTCTCTTCTCAGGCTATATAGCTCCTTGGTGGCCAGAAGCCATTCCTTTTCTTCTGAGTCTCCTGAACACAGATTATAATAGTTATGGAGGGAAGAACACAATTTGAAGTAGGATCCGTGAGAGAAGGCGGTGAAAGACCAGAAAATGTTTTTTCCTGTCTAAAATTAGAAAAATTATCAATATAAGAATCATTTGTTATTTGCAAAATATTTTTAAGTGTTGGAAGAACTTAGAAAACTTTCAGAAGATAACTGCAATAATTAAAGTTATTTTTTCTGCTTTGATTTTTGTAATGGTTAATTTTATATATCAACTTGACTGGGCCTTGAGGCCCAGATGTTCTATCAAATACCAGTCTAGATGCTGCTGTGAAGATTTCTTTTCAGCTGTGACTAATACTTAAATTAGTAGACTTTGAGTAAAGCAGATTATCTACCATATATAATATAATATAAGTAGACCTTATCTAATCAGTTAAAGACTTGCTCCAAGGAAGAAGGAATTTGCCTTCAGACTTGAAATGCAACATCCACTCCTTCCTGGGTCTCCAGGGAACAGGCCTACACTGCAAATTTTATGCTTACCAGTCCCACAATCAGTGAGTCAATTGCTTTCAATCTCTGTTGCTTTATTTTATGTATGTGTATATGTATGTGTATTATATATGAATGTATATAGATATATATCCTATTACCACACACACACTGATACATACACATACAAACACATCCTTTTGGCTCTGGTCCTCTAGAGAACTCTATGTAATAGTTACCTTTTCAGAACAATTGAGAATTGACAGTTTGTTGGCACTGCTCTTGAAATGTTGAGGCTATAAGAACAAATCCTAAGGGAAAATGTGGGAGGCACTGGACATTTTAATTTCCGTGATAGAGTGCATATGAAAGTCTGAATATGATTACTCTGGACCTCACTTTCAACCACTGACCTTCTTTCAGGTGAAGATTAAATATGCACCACACTTAGTTTCCTGACTGATTAGCTAGAAAGGCAAAAGTGGCATTTAATCAGAGGGGCAAGTCCAAATAAACAGCAGTGTCCTTTTTTCCCTGATAGCCCAGATTCAGTCAATAATTAAATTTTTATAGAATGATGAATATATTTAGAGTATAGCAGATCCTGAACAACATCATTTCATTCAACATCATTTCCTTATAATATCGATGAGAAAAAACAAATCCCAGCCAATGCTGAACATTGAACTAAATAACATGAATTGAGGAACTGGCTTTATTATGCAATAGTTTTCTTAAAATTGGAGTGTAATTGACGATATTAAATGAGAACTTATTGTAACTGTATTGAGTTAGGTGCTGTTATGGCTGATAAAAAAGTAAGACATTGTACCCCCATTGAGCCTATATGTTAAAGAAGTAAGTTTAAGTCTACATGTAGACAGCAAACTAATTACAGTAATCTTTCATAAAACTATCATTGTTAGGTAATATCTGGTGCTAACCAAATATACTTTTCTTATAATGAAACATTCTTCATCCAATGCCAAATTTTATTCTAATTAAAAATAAATATATACATACATATTCTGTATATGAGGTTTGTGTGAAGTTTGTATATTATTATCCATTACTGTGGAACTCCAGTAAGGTTGCTATAAAGTACCTTTATAACTCTAAGATTGACCTCATTGAATCTTTTGGGAAATAAGTGTCAGATAAAACAGGCCTAGATTTTTCTTCTTATATTACTTAATCCTAATTTACATATAATTCATGTTCTTTATCAATTTAATAGCAGTTGATAATTTGCTAGGCATTACTAAGTCTAAGGGCTTCATTTAACAAATACAAGAACTAAGTTCCTAGAGGTGGAATGATTTGTTCATACATAATGACTTTAGCTGTTATCTGAATACACCCACAGCTAATTACAGAATAAAGTTACTACTCAAAACCAGTTCTTCCAAGTCCAAGAAACAGACTGTCTGGACAGCCCCAGGTTGTCATACAGTGTCTGGAAAGAGAGGAATTGATCTGCGAGCAGTCCTCACACAGAGATCACTCCCAATGGTTGGTTTGTTAAGGCCTCAGAGCCTGATAGTGAAGTAACAGTAACCTCTAGCCTCTCTGGCTCTGGGTCATTACTGGGTTATAAGAATCCACAGGGTAGAACAGCTGAGTCAAACCCATGGATTTCCCTGACTCTGTTCAGCCTAATTACCATACAGAAACTCAATTTTCATTCTTTCCAACACAGAGCGTGTAAGGAAATATATTAGAAATATGATTCAGACAGCACTAGTTACCTGTAAGACTGCTTCTGGACTATTAATAAAGTATCTTCTAAGTTGGGTTGAAAGAGAAGAGAGGTTCAATGAATCCTCATGCCAGTGTTTTCAAACTTTCAATAGACACTTAACCCAATTCCTATCCGCCTTCCCAATAATCTCAGGATCCAGATAGGCCCTTCCCAGTCCTCCAGCCCGCTGGGCTCTGGAGACAGACTGTAAATTTAAGAGGGATTCAGGGCAAGTTTTATCAGGATTTATATGCATTTCCATGCATGATGCTATAAGTATTATTTTATAATTACTACTATTATTTGTAAAATATCAATTCCTCTTTATATTAATACCTAATAACATTTATGATTTTCACAATGTATTTTCTTCTAATTTAGCAGTAATTCTTGACCCCTAAGAATTAGGCGAGAGATCAGTGTTTCAATGTTAGGGAGGGAAACTGATACAGAGACAGTCCCTGATGTATGATCATGTGATTTATGATATTTTTGGGTTTATAATGATGTGAAAGAGATATGTATTCAGTGGAAAGGGCAATATGATACTGTTTTCAGTCAGCATTTTCACCTTTTGTTATAGGGTATCTGTATAGGTATATAAACCCATCATAAATTGAGGAAGATCTGTATCTTAGAATAGAACCTCAGTTCCTTAGTAAATATTAGCTTAATTGGAGAGATGACCCACTGAGCTTCACATCTTCCACCTGCCTACAGAGTGAGGCATTAAAACCCTGTTTTGTGTGGGGGTAGGCTGAATGTTCTCTAAAAAGGCAACACCTATAAGAAAGGGGTTACCATAGAACAGGACAGGTTTAGTCCCTTTGTATAACACAAACTCATTTCCAGTGTGTATCTGTTTGCTATGAAGCTGGTCTTCAAGTGAATCGAGCACTAATTATGTTGATTAACTCACTTCCACCTGGGAGGCCTCTCCTACAGAGTCTTGCAGTGGCCTTTTGCCCTCACATGACATACAATCCAGATTTCCCTGCTCTCAACCCAGTGTGCTTCACACTCCTCGCGTCACACTACTATGGTAGAAGACCTTTTCCCTGACCCCAATGCAGAAGTTAGTCTGCCAGGAATTTCCCACAGTGCTGTAGAAACGATAACTCTGTCCTGTTATCGTGACCAAGGATAAACAAGCATCGCCTCCTTACTCTGCAGTTGAACACAACTGATAAGAGATGCCAGTGGAAACCACACGTAGCCAAGGAGGTGAATCTTTACCTCAGAGCATAAAAGGAGCTCCCCTAGACCCCTGTTGCTCAGCTTTGGGTAACAATACTCATGAGCCAGCACCAGTGCTTGCAATAAATTGTCTTCTTCTCTACCTTTCAAGTACCCAGCTGTCAGTCTTCTTGCCATCTAGAGGCTCTGCCATAACACTACCATTCAGTTACTTCAGTGACCGAAGTGAGAAGAAAATAAAAAGACTTCTAACACTGTAAAACTTTTGTTCAACAACACCATACTCAGTCAAAATACTGAAACGCTATTACACTTACTTTCTCAACCAAGGGAGCATTTGTGTTTCTTTCATTGATTTTTTTTTTTATTTGTAAAAATTTCATCTATATACCTTTCTATTTCCCTTATATCCCTCTTCCCTTTATAAGCACCTAAACTTAAGTCTTCCCCAACCCTTCTCAGAAACACAAAAACAAACCAGAAAATCTTCAAACCTGGACTCCCTGCTTCTTCCATTCTATTGAGGGAGCTAACCTCTCGAATTGAAATTTTCTCTTCTCTCCCCCTACAGGGAAATGAACTATTAACTCTTTGGTGGGTTGGTTCCCTCCCTTAGAAAGACAGTCACGCTTGCTTCTGCTAAATCTGTTCATTTCTAATCAAAGGTTTAGACTCTTGCAGATAGCAAGGAATAAACTGGCCCTGGTAAGTTAGACGATGGTATCCATGGGGAGGAAGCTACTTCTTACTCATTGTCTGCTCCGGTCTCAGCACTTCTGAGAGTAGGATGTCTAGACAGCCAGAGGCAGAAAAGAAACCTTGTCATTCAAGATACAGAGCTGTGCTGGTGACTCAGAAGCAGTGCTATCTGCTCATGTATTTCAATGACTGAGTAATTTCAAGTTGAAGCAAATCGTGGCATTCGGGAAAATGACTGTGAAGAAATTAGGTTGCCTTCATGAGCCATGGGTCCTCACGCATTCTTTTTACATGTGTGAAATGAAGGTCACAGCTTAGATATCATTTTCAGGCCCATACTGGGACTTCTAAGTTAACAGGGGACAGCGATGGGCCCAGTTTGCATGAGGGCAGTCTCAGATTCCTGCTAGAAGACAAAGGCAGCTTCAGATCTGATGATCAGATTCTTGGAAGTGGGGTGACTCAACTGGGCAGAGGATGCAGCCAAAGCGGTCCCCAATTTTTTCTTGAAATCGGGTCAGTTAAGTAGCTGGGGGAGAGGGAGTTACCTGTAAGCTCCCTGATGGCAGAGGTGGGGAAGGACAGACCGGGTCAGAGGTCATTCAGAAAGGCTGATGGTTCAAAGCCAGAAACATCATCCACAAAAGAGTTTTATCAAGGACAACACATCCACAGAGGCTAGCGTTACATAGACCACATAGAAAGCAGGTCAGGAATAAGTAAGGGAAACATGACAGTGGCTCAGGTGACACCCAAGGGGTTGTTTGTTAGCAAAAATGTAGGACACTTGGTTGGAGTCACACAAAGAATTGCAGGACAGTCCAATAGCAGAACATCAAAAGACCTTTTCTATGCGGCAGCTAACAATCACCTTCAAATATCCCCTGATCTAGATACTAGGCTATTCTCACCAATTACATTTTCTCTAATCATGACACCCTTAGCACTCCCGGTCCCAGAAGGTCTTTGCAGCCGCTGAGCAGTAAGTGGCAGCAATAAGGAAGGTAATTAAGAGGTGTTGCTAGGTGGTCAGTAAACAATGTGTCTACATGCCTCCAGCATAAAAGACACAATGACTACTAAGGAAAATCTAACAGACATCTTTAGAAGCTGGGGAACAAACTCTGGGGGAACCCAAA
Organism: Solenodon paradoxus; assembly: GCA_004363575.1. Lineage (NCBI taxonomy): Eukaryota > Metazoa > Chordata > Mammalia > Eulipotyphla > Solenodontidae > Solenodon > Solenodon paradoxus. The sequence continues at coordinate 17,488 of RJWH01000988.1, forward strand.
ACAATGTTATCCCAAGCTCTGATTCAGCTGTTTCAGTGCTGCAGGAGAGAGCAAGGGACATTTATTCTCCCACGATCATTCTCCACTTTCCCCTGCAGCCCTAACACACAATATATTCTCCCATAGTTGTCACCGTGGTCTTTGTTAATATTAATTATATGGAGCTGCTCTTCTATACTGAATCACTCAGTGATTATCATGAGATCTACACACAGGACCCAGCATGCTGTAGTTCTTCTATGCCTACCTGAATCACACACCTTTTCCTAGTTAATTCCCTTACACTCTAGCTACACTGACCCTCTACAAAGTTCTTGTCCACCTCAGGGCATCTGTTCTTTCAAGCAGGAAAACCTTTTCTGATTTCATTTTCATCTCTCAGTTTTCAGCTCACAGTTTCTTCCTTGATCTCCCTATCAAGAGTCATCTAACCCCGATGACAATTACATTTGCCAGCTTCATCACAATATTTGTTCACTTTCTAGTACCTCTTCTGAGGGCAAGTGCCTTGCTTATCTTGCTTGCTATTAACCAGAATCTAGCTGTGTCTCATGCATAAAAGAGTTTCTAAGAAATTAGTATTAGTTGACTGGATGATGAAAGAATTCTTAGGAAGTGGTGAAAAGAAATAGGACCAGTAGTTCTATTTTGTTGAAAGGATACTGAGCCATTAGCACCTCATTCTCCATGCTCTGGGGATATCCCTCTCTCCCCTCCCCTCCCTGTCTAGTTCTTTGACCTAGTTTCTGAACTAGGTGAGATACCAGAAGGGACACCAGTTGCTGGTGCAGGGTTTAAACATAAATGAAACTGGTTCCAAGGAGAGGAAGAGATTGGTAACTACTCTCTGACCCTAAGATACCTCTTTCATCTTCAGGCATACCTCATTTTTACTGCACTTCACTTTATTATGCCTCATAGAGAATGCGTTTTATTTTGTTTTTTACAAATTGAAGATCTGAGCAAGTCATGCTGCCATTTTTCCAAAAGCAAGTGCTCACCTCATGACTGTCACATTTTAGTAATTCTCTCAAGATTTAAAATGCATTCATTATTATTATATCTGTTATGTTTATCTCTGATCAGTGATCTTTGATGTGTCTCTTAGGATTGTTTTGGGACACCATGAACTATGTAATAAATGTTGGCTATATTCCGACTGCTCCACACACCAGCTGTTTTAGAGAACAGCTCTCTCCCTTCTCCTCAGGTGTTACTGAGACACAACAATATTGAAAATAGGTTAATTAATAACCCTACAATGCCCCCTAAGTGTTGAAGCGATAGGAATAGTTGCTTATCTCTAACTTTAAGTCAAAAGTTAGAATTGATTAATCATAATGAGGAAGGTACATTGAAAAGCAAGATAGGCTGAAGGCTAAGCCTCTTGTGCCAAAAATTTAGCCAAAGCGAATGCAAAGCAAAAGTACTTCAAGGAACACATGTAACATGAGAAAGTAAAATAGACATTGCTGATTTGGAAAATTCCTGTTCTGGATAGAACATCAAACGAGTCATATTTCCGTAAGCCAAAGTCTAACTTAGAGCTAAGCCCTAACTCTCTTCAATTCTATGAAAACTGAGAAAAGTGAAGAACTTACTCACTTAGTCTGGAGGTGAAAAACTGCAAAAGAAAAGTTTGAAGTTAATACAGTTTAGTTAGTGAGGTTTAAGGAACAAAGCCATCGACATAACATAGAAGTGCTGATGTAGAAGCTGCAAGTTACCCAGAGGGTCTAGCTAAGATCATTGATGAAGTTTCAATACAAACAAAAGGTTTTCAGTGTAAACAAAACAGCCTTCTATTGGAGGAAGATGCCATCTAGGATTTTTATAGATAGAGATGTCAGTGTCTGCTTCAAAGACTGCTCAGGGCAAATGCAGCCTGGTGACTTTAATTTGAAACCAATACTCACTTTCCATTTCAAAAATTTCCTAGGGCCTTTGAGAATTCTACTAAATTTCCTCTCCTCTCCCAGTGCTCTGTAAATAGAACAACAAAGCCTGGATGACAAATCTGTTTACAGCATGGTTTACTGAATATTTTAAGCTCAATATTGAGACCTACTGCTTGAAGACAGATTTATTTCAAAATATTGCTGTTCGCTGACGATGCACTGGTCTCCCCAGAGTTCTAAGGGATATGTATATGGAGATGCGTGCTAAGACAGCATCCATTCTGCAGCCCATATGTCAAGGAGTACTTTTGAACTTCAAGTCCTGAGAAATGCAGGTTTTAAGGCTATAGTTGCCATTGATAGTGATTCCTCTGATGATCTGGGCAAAATAAATTGAAAACCTTCTCGGAAAGATATACTATTCTAGATGGCCTTAAGAACATTTGTGATTGATGGGAAGTCAGAATATCAATGTTAATAGGAGTTTGAAGAAAGTTGATTCCAACCTGCATGAATGACTTTGAGGGGTTGAGACGTCAGTGGAGGAAATAACTACAGATGTCATGGAAATAGCCAAAGAACTAGAATTAAAAGTACAGCCTGGGCGTGCCCTGGTGAAACAGAGGTTAGGTCAGTCACCTCCAAAGGAACAAGTCACATACCCCTGGGTTTGCATCCTGGGTCTGGGGGGAGGGGGGAGAGACACACAACAAGTGTAACAACTAAATAAAAAATAAAATGCTTCTTCCTACTCTCTTTTCCTGCCTGCCTACCTACTGAAATTCATTCCTGCCTGCACCTTTAAAAACAAAAAAGGAAGTATCGCCTGAAAACGGGACTGAATTGCTGAAATCTTATGATGAATCTTGAACAGCTGAGGACTTACTTCCTATGGATGAGCAAAGAAAGTGATTTCTTGAGATGAAATTGTAGGTTCTTCTCAAAAACAATGTAGGGATATGCCTTTTCTGAGATGTTTAAAGCAGGCTTTTTTCAATACCTGTCACCTTGTTATTGTAACAGGGCAGTTTGGTACCCAAACCTAGCCATCCAGCAGAACTGGGGAATCTATGACATTTAATTAACATATAATTTAGGTGTAAATTAACTAAACCTGAGGAGAGACAGCGACAGTGGATTGAACGGATTTCTTCAGAGAGGTGAGGAGGAGTCTTTAAATTGCCTGGTGGGAGAGCAGAACCCCTACTGGTGCCAGGTTTACAGGCAGTTGCAAAGACCTGATCTCCCCATTATGTGGCCACCTGCACACCTGCTTGCTCTGCTTTGTCTGTGTGGCCCATTCACTGAGGGAAGTGCATCTGAGACGGAGCAGGTCTCCCAATTCCTCAGCTGGCACCATTGAAAAATACACTGATGTCCTTTCCCCAACAAGCTGCCCTGGAGAACTGGCTTTCCTTGTGGCGGGGTCCACTTTCAGAATGTGGAGCTAAAGGTTAACCAAGATCCACAACTGTTACTCTTCACATAGACACATAGATATGGAGTCAAAATCCTTTTGTCAGAGAAACCGATGTTAAGGCAGGGAAAAATCTATAGCCAAGATTTTGTCAAATGAAGTTCTCCCTTCCTGTGAGGAGCACTTCCCCTCTCCTTGATGCCCAGGCCTCCTGACCCTTACCTCACGGCAGAATGTAAACCTTTCGTCTCCTTTACCTTAGAATTTACAGTCATGGAAATTCTCCAAACACATATCTTTAAATTCTCTAGACATGCCGCTATTGCACATTTAATAAACTCTAAAACAGTGTAAATGCAACTTTTGTATGCACTGGAAGACCCCCAAAATCGTGCAGATTTGCTTTATTGCCATATTCACCCTACTACAGCGGCCTGTAACTGAGCCCACAGTATCTCAGGGGTATGCCTGTACTTGCCACGATATCTTTTTTTAAAAAATGTAACTGACTTTTCAGATAGTCTGAAATCCTTCCATTAGCATCACAGTCAAGCTTTTCAGTGAAGACACTGCCTTCTGGGCCCCCTCTTTTTCCAAATAGAACATCTTTGGGCAGCAGAGCACAAAAAGCTGCCGCCAGTTCCCAGCCACTAACTGCAAAGGGCACTCTCCTGAGCCGTCATCCTAGGGACGGGGTGATCCTGCTGGGGCCGAAGCAGAACCCAGAGGCTCCCAAGTGCCAGATACAGACAGTCCCGAAAGACTATGGTCACTGTGACCTTAACAAGACAGAAAACCATGGCTTAAAAGCAAAACATTTGAAACAACATGGCGAATGGAATCCAGCTAGTCCAGCAAAGCCGGCCAGCTGACCACAGATCAGACAGGCCCCACCACACAGCACCCCCTCCCCACGAGGTCAAATGGCCTAAGAGCTTAGCGCCATCTGACTTCTGGAAGCCTCCCCTTCCACCTAAGGAAGGATTAGGTCAATTAAAAGCCTGGAACCTGCCAAACCTGCCTAACAAGGTAATTATGAAGATGGAATCCCAACTTTGTAACCAGCCCAGAGTTATGCAAATGTAAGCACTGACATTGACTTAAACAGTTCTGCCAAAGGCTGTGCTTCCAACGCCTCTCAAATTACTTCGTTTCCAACAGAAGAAAACCCTCAACCCCAGTTGACACCCCTTGAGTCAGCACATTGTATGCTGGCATTTTAGGTATAACAGTGTAGATGACTCTTCGAAAATCATTCTCTTTGAGAGGTAACACCTTCCCCCCTCCTACTCATGGGCACCTCCTTTCTGCCCTTCCCCTTTTCTCTGTCTCCTTTTCCCTCTCTCCCTTCCCCCACTGTGTGGGTTCCCCACTGACCTGAAGCATCAGCCAAGAAGCCAGTTCCCACTGAGGTTGACCTGCGTGAACCAGCGCACACTCTGATGACACCACCATCTCTAGCAGCTTTTCTGAGGTGGTCAGCAAACCCATGCTAGTGCAAATCACCCAGCCCTTGACACAGGTTTTTTGACTTTATAATGAAAATCTGGGCCTTCAATACGGCAAATCTTGTGTTCCTTTATACCTGATCTTGGTTTCCTTGATTTGCAGGGCTTGGTTTTCAAGCCACTAAAAGACATAAAGCATCTATTTTAGTAGTTAAACGTATAAGAGTTTATTTTTATTGTAGCCCATGGATTCTTTTCCACAGCCTTGATGTAATGCAGGTCCTAGAGATGCACAGCGTTCACATTTACTTCAAACAGCATAATCAGAACAGCTTCCTGGTAACTAAGATTAATTCTGAAGAAAAACATGAAAGTCATAAAGTCAGGAGTTAACTCTTCCCACACACTCATTTTACAGATGTGGAAAGGCAAAGTTTGAAGATTACCCAAATGATTTGACCCATGGTACACTACTATATAGGACTAGAAGTCGTCCGAGAATGTGTCCTGTGCTTCCTGTCCCACATTATTCTACTGTGGAGGATGACAGGGGCTCTTTGGAGTGTCAAAAGATAGTCCAGGACTGGCATGGAGACTCCACAACGTACTTGGGCACTCCTTCTAGAATCCCCATCCACCTTCTTTAAAGGAGCACCAATGGTACTTTTGTCATAAGACTAGCTACCAGATTTCCAGCCATTATATCCATGGTTTAGGCAGAAAAAAGGGATGAAGTAAGATAGACACTCCTTCCAGGTGAGTTATTTCACTTTAAAGAACTTTTAAACAACCCCATTTCCTCTCTACCCTTCATTCACTAGATCTGTCTCATATGATTATTTCTAGCCTCAGAAGAGGTCAACACATTGCTACCTTGGCTAAAATGGTGGTTCTGTGAGTAAGGAAGAGGAAAACCTTTCAACAGGCAATTAGCAGTCTCCCTGAACTGGGAGGGTAGTGTAAGGTTTTTCTGGGCTCCGCGAGGAGAAAAGCTCCATCAGACAAAAAATGTCGAGTAGCCAGGGCTTTATTGGGGTTTGCACACCCGGGCGAAACTCCCAAGTCCGCAGAGGGCCGGGAAGTCGCGGGCTTAGAACAAAGGGGTACCGGCTCTTTAAGCAGAGGAATTTCGCGGGCTTCCCATATGGCGATTGGGATTGGCCCTGTGAATCCAGGTGTGGGGGTTACATCCCTTATTCTGACGTCATCCACCTTTTTCCCGGGCTTGGCTTTTCCCGGGCATGGCCGCTGCTGCTTTTGTCCCTGGGCCAGCCTAACAGGTAGGTTCCAGGGGCTTCCAGGATGAATTCTGTTCATTCAAGTGGGAAGAAATACAGAAGTTGCCAAATTCAGTGTCTGAAATCTCCACTTCGATATTAAACAAGCCCACCAGTATCAGCATGTCTAAAGTCAGATTTTATTTCAGCCTCCTAATTTGGAGGAAACCTAATGTGATTTCCCCCCCAGAGTTCCCCATCTCCATAGAAACATCATTCACATGTTCATGCCAAAACCCTCACTGTCATTTGCACCTTCTCTCACCCCAATGCCAGATCTTCAAAATCTTAACAAATTCAGCCTGGTCCAAGACTATCAGATCATCCCTTAACTGGTTTCCTGGGTGATGGTTAACTGTATGTGTCAACTTGACTAGATATTAGTCAAACATTTTTCTGGGTGTTCTGTGAGCATGTTTCTAGATGGAATTAACATTTGAACTGGTAGACTGAATATAGCAGATTTCCCTCCCCAGTGTGCGTGGGCCTCATCTAATCCTTGAGAATCTTGGATAGATCAAAAAAGGCTGAGCAAGGAAGAATTTGCTCTCTCTACCTGTCTTTAAGCTGAGACATTGATCTTCTACTGACTTTGGATTCAGACTTGGGGTCTCCAGCTTTTAACTGCAGATGTTGGGATTTCTCAACTTTCATAACTATGTGAGTAAATGCCATATAATAAATAAGTAGACAAAATTCTATTGGTTCTGCTTCTATGGAGACCTCAGACTAATATGCGTGCTTCCATCCCTCCTCTTCTATAGTTAACCAATGCTACCTGAGTGAGACTTTTAAAATGCAAATACAAATCAAGTTATAGTCTTTGCTCAAAATGAACCAATAGCTTATAGAATCTTTATTATCCAAATTGCATTTCTTTTCTTTCCCTTATTCATACTTTTCCAGTCACACTGGACAGCTTGTTGTTTCATTTTTTCATTTTCCTTCTGCTGACTCCAGGTCTCAAATCCTGGTGCTGGGGCTTCAAATGCAGCTGAGCCACAGCGGTGTAACCTGCCTGCAGTTTATTAAACACATCACGCATTTTCCTACTGTGAAACCTTTCCACCTGCTGTTTCCCGTTCCTGGAATGCTTTGTCCCCATATTACTCATTACCCTTAGTTGATTCAGACCTCTATTCCAGTGCTGTCTCTTCATAGAGGTCTTCCCTGCTGACCTGATCCTTATCAGTGTTCATCCCCTTTCTGCCATATTTTTTTTTCATAGCACCTATCACTACCTCATATTGTGGTATATATTGATTTACTGATTTGAGGGTAGGGGGAAAGGAGGTTGGTCTACTCTGTGAAAGCAGGGTCTTTCCTTGAAAGCAGGGTCTTACCTTGAAAGCAGGGTCTTAGTTTTGTCCAACACTTTACCCACAGCACCTGGTTGTATAGTAGATTACAATGAACTGAACATGTGTGTCCCCACCCCATCCCAAATTTATATGATAAAGACCTAATGTCCAATAAAATGTGTTAGAAAGTGGGGCTAATTAAGTCATGAGGGTGGTGCTTTCATGAGTGAGATAAGTGCTCTTTGAAAGGGCTCCCAGAGAGTTCTCTTACTGTCTCCCTGCCATGCCAGGATATGCTAAGAAGACAGCTATTTGTGAACCAGAGACCAAGCCCTTCCCAGAACCTGATCATGCTGACATGCTGATCTTAGACTCCCAGTCTCCAGAACTGTGAGAAGTAAATATTTGTTGTTTAAGGCTCCCAGTCTACAGTAATTGGTTCTAGCAGCTCGAACTGACAGAGACAGGTGCTTAATGAAGATTCTTTGAATGAATGAATGAACTCATAATAGAGTGGTAAAAAACCCTCTAGGAGACACTAATCATGATGTTTTTTGAATGTTTTATGGAGGCTTATATAGGCTTTAGAACATTATTTTTAACCTACATAGAAATCTCAAGAGACAGGTGGATAAAGTTGACAATAACCTAATAAGAATCCTCTGATGAAAGACATAATGTGCCCTATTTATGTTAATACTAATTCCCTCCATCTTATAAGTACACTGGATTTTAACAGTATAATCCTTATCCATCCGGTGATGAAAATTCTGGCAAGTGGCATATAAAGGTGTTGCTTTGTCTTTAAAATGGCATTGAAAATATAATGCAAGTGTAAGTCCAAGAAACATGAGAAGCAGTTATGCTCTGACCCACAGAGTTTGTGGCCGAGCTCAAATTTTAGAAATTGACTGGGGTCCTCACATGAACCCCTCTCTAGCAGGAGTGATAAGGATATCATGGACTTTCTCACTGAGCTGCTTCTTGAGCAGATTATAAGAGGAGTTCCTATGTACAGTAGGAATGGGTGTATCCACGTGGCAAAGTTAGAAGTATTAGCAATTAGCCCAGTGGTCCTGGTTGGCCTAGTCAGTGTCTACAGCAAGTCAGGACCTCAATGACAGTAAAACAAGCAAACCACAAACCAGTAGGAGTGGGAAGTGCTGGGAGAAAGTAGCAAAAGATGGCTGTTAAAGCAATAGCAAGTGTTCTCTCTTAGGGGTTAATTCAGATTTCTCAATTATGTTATATATAACATAAATATGTTTATAACATTTAAAAACATGAAAATTAAATACTACATGAAAATGAGCAGTTTTCTTTATTATTATTTTAGGGTGAAGAATACTCTTTTTAGCAAGATACAAACCCTAGGATCCAGAAAGGAAAATGACAAATTATTGTGAAAAAAGTACTGCTGGAAAAAAATTCATTAGAAAGTATAACACATGTAACTAGGAAAGAAAATTGTCCAACTTGTGATCAACTGTAAATTTTGTTAGTATATAAAGAACCTTCAATTAATAACTAAAAAGAATAGCCCAATGCAAAAATTGAAACAAGGACAAAAAAAGGAATTAAAATGCTTATAAACATAATCATTTTGAATGAACAAGTTCAACTCATAGGTGTATAAACAAAATGTACCATTTTCTCTTTTCTAAAACTGCTGTAAGCTGTGCTTTTTCTTTTGTGGGTTTTTTTGGTTGTTGTTTTTATTTTTTTTAAAGAAAGCACTTTATTGTATTTAGTTGTTCATTTTGGTTATTCCCTCTGCCCTGGGACGTGAACCCAAGCCTTTCTGGATGTGTGGACTGTGCTCGCCTGAAGGCAGCGGACTTGTCAGCTAGGCCATCAGGGCGCCCAACTGTGCTTTTTTGAACCACCTTCCCCTCCCCCTTCCCGTGTTCCCCACCCATCCCTGTTAATAGTCAGGATAATGCAGCAAAATCCCAAACTAAATCAACAAGTTCGCAGGTCATTAAAACACTCTCATTCTAGTTTTTATGTTTTGGCATTCTTATTTATAAAATTTCAATATTCTGTTCAATGAAAACTTCAATTTAGGCATGCCCTGGTGGCCTATGGGTTTAGACATAGGGCATAGTCCACATACATCCCAAGGTCCCCAGGTCTGGGGAAACAACCAAGATGAACAACCAAATGAAATGAGGTGCTTCATCCTCCTTGCTCTTTGGCTACCTGTCTTTGCTCACCTTCATTCCTGCTTGCACCTTTCCTATTTAAAAAAAAAAAAAATCTAGAAAATTTCATTGTCCTATTTAATCTATCCCCTCTCCCTCCAGCACAGGCTGAGCCACGGCTAGGAAGGGAGAGGATGATCTGCTCTCCCACCCTTCCTTCTGCTCTGTGGTTGGTGAGCGGGTAGGGATAAATGGTTCTGCCTGGAACAGATCTGTCCCATTCTCTGTCACCTCTTTCTCTAACACTGATTGACCTTGGATGGAGGAGATGGCTGGAGACATGTCCATGGGACAGATCACTGGATTTTTGTAAACAATTTGATTTTTTTAAGGTCGCCCCTGCCAAGGTCTTCCTCTACAGAGTCTCTTCTTGGGCGGGTAGAGTTAGCTAATGTCCGAGCCATTCTCCATCCCCACTCATCTGCAGGTCAGAGTGACAGGAACAGTCGGTCCACCACCAGTGCCCTTCCTCCTAAGGTTTCCCACTACTGCACCCACTTGCTGCCACTCAGGGGAAATTTCTTACAATGAGGCGAAAAGTTGGAAAGCTCTATCCAACATGAAACATAGTTTTAAACAATTTTTTTAAATTTTGAAACTTAGGTTTCAAAAGCTAAAAATCAAGAAGAAAATGTGTTAACTCTATTCACAGTCAGGAGTGACAGAGGTAAGCTGTGGAGAGAAGTCTTCTTTCCCACCCCTCCTTCACCCTTCCCGTCAAGGTGACAGCAGCAGGACTTCAAAGGTAAAACAATCAAAAAGAGAACGGTTCTTTAAATTAATCAATCAGTTGTCTTAAAAGTAATTCTCTGATTGTATGTAACCTGTCTCCTTTCCTTGCCTGCATCAAAATATTTTCTATTGAGAAATCCACTGTATTCCCCAAACTTCAATTTTCCAGTTTGTTTTCAGAGACAACTATACCTGTGCATTGACATAGACTGCAGTTCACAAATTCAAGAATATGGGAAATATCATCTATGTTCTTAAAATATTTAGTTTACTTTTTATTCTGAGTCCCCATGAAACCAAGCTTTCGGAGAAAGGTAAGCCTGACCCTACTCTAGATTTCCATTCTAACTCTTAGATCCTAGAAATATTTTAGTGCTAGACCTTGAATCCCAGACCTTGACTTCTCCCTAGACTTGTCACGGAGACATGTCCCTGAGATTTTATGGTCTCCTGATTCCGCTGCCCTTGAAGCAGAACTATTGCCCTGCTCCTCCCAGATCATAAATAAAACCATAGCTCTCTCTTCAACGCAGGTTATGGGGGTCACCTCTCAGTCTCTCTCCGCACTATGGTCTTGTTCCTTCTCCCAATCCTTGATCTCCTCTGTTGAAGTAAACTTCCAGGAAAATAAATCAAAGATGTCTCTAAGCTTCCACACACCTCTGCTTTCCACATTTCTACACATTCTCTTGGAGACAACGGACCACAGAGTCTATTGTGAGAAGGAATCGGGGTGGAGAAGATAAGAAAACAGGGAAAGTGTAGGGAGACTAAAAATTATGCAAATGATACACCAAAATACTTTCAATCAAATCTTGTTCTTGTGCTGTTTCTGAGCATTTAACTCACCCTGGCATGTATGGTCAACCCTTGTAATATGATATTAAGTCACATTTCCTTGATGATATGATGGCCTGTGATTTCATATAAGATTGTCTTTCATGTCAATCTCAGTATGACTAAGGCTCTAAGAAATAATCCCTCTTTACTACTGAGGTCTGTGAATAATCTGCTCATCTATTACTTAGAAACTTTCTCTTTGGTTGGATGCACAGACATTTAATAGAGAAATAATTGGACATGAGTAGATTGTCTAAGTGCATAGTTAATGGGGTTTAAATGTTCCTTTTGTGGTCTCTTCCAGCTTGCATGATTAGCTACCATTCTTATTCAGTAGGGGACTTTTTTATGAATAGGCAGTTCATAGCACCATTCATTTGTGTGATCTAAAGAGTTCAAAAGTTTCGCCTGAAAGAATAACAATTCTTCTCCACTTGTCATTGTTAACGGAAATTCTACTATTTAACCATTTATTTCTTAGTAAAAAGAACATCTCTGGGATAGCTAAAGTATCCTTTTAAAATATGCAAATATTAACCTTGGGAAAGAGAACACTTTTATGTGATGTAATTTTATCTGATCGCTTTTAATTTGAAAGGAGCAGTTAATACTCTGACTCCACTGATGCCCTGGGGAAGGTAACAATGGGTACTAGGAAAATGGCGTATAGCTAGTATGTCCCTGTTAGGGTTCACCATGGTCGCCTCACCCAGGGGCCCCTCCTTAACCCCAATCTTAAATCAGCAGGAGACTCTGCACAGCAGCTTCACCCTAACGAAAGCCGTGCGATCCACCCAGATGATCCATCCTGAAAGAAACAGATGACTTACTAGATGCTGAAGCATGTTCCAGGAAGACCACCAAATGTTCAAAGAATGTTAATCACATCATTGAAAAGTACAGCTTCCCCAGTCAGTGTCCTCAACCAGCCCACATAAACCTGGCCAAAGTGCTGGTGGGGGCTGACTCCTTTTTGGGCTCAGCCTACCTGCACCCAGGTGCCTGCCAATATAGCTTATTGCTGACACTTGCCTGTCTCCATCCTTGGTCTCCTGCATAGTCCCACCAGAGTCACTGTGGGACTCTGTCAGTCCCCAGTCTTGATATGCCTGAGCCTGTCAAATAAAACCCCTTTTTAGAACGTACCCACAATTCAAAGAAAGAGAATCTTCATTCCTTAGATTCCAGAAGCTCCTTAAAAAATACAACAAAATAAAAATCCCTGAGTTTACAATTCCAGAATAATCTCTGGAAATCATTGAGAGATGCTTTCATGTTCCACGGATTCTTTCTGGCTGTTGTCACCTTTGATATTCTCTGAACTGCTATATCAGGACTCAGAAGTGATCTCTTGGTGCACCACGGTGGAGTAGTGGTTAGACAGATGAGCACAGTCCACATTGCAACCCAGGGACCCAATTCACATCCTGGGACCAGGGGGACCAACCAAAATATGCAAGTAAAATTAAAATAAATGAAAATGCTTCTTCCTCTTCTCTCTTCCTGCCTGCTTGCCCCTACTTGCCTTCACCTTTTTTTAAAAAGAGAAAAAAAGTTAACTCTTGGTGTGTCCTCTGGCTCAGTGGCTAAGATCATGCCTGAAGTGCAGTTCATATGTAGTCAAAGGGCCTGGGTTCGAAGCCTGGGACTGGGAGTGGGGTGGGATGGGAGGAACTAAAATAAACAACTAAATAAATTTAATGCTCCTGTCTTGTCTTTGTTTCCTTCCTGCTGACTGCCTGCCTTCCTTCTTCCTTTTCTTTTGTTCTCCTCCTACTCTTTTCTTCTTACTCTCCTTCTTCACTAGCTCCTCCAACCCCGCTCCCACTTCACACCCTACCCCCACCACCCCGCCTGCCCCAGCACTTTGCTAACTCTTCAAAATACAGCTAAAAGCAGGCTAAAGTTTAAAAGAAATTACTGAAGACTGAGAATAATAGTGAGGAACTATAGTTAAAAAAAGCAAACAACGCTATATGTGGGCTATTGCTTCTCCATTGTCAGACCACTCTCACCCCTCTGCAAGGAGTGGCCTACTAATGACTCTCTCCTTAGTGTCCCCCAATGTTGAAGCAGCAGCTTTATCTTCCACTATGAGAAAGGGCCAGTCACCATGTTGCACACCTACTATCAGACCCACCAGCAACACAAAATCACATCTAAAATTTCAGCTCTGTGCCTTTTTGAGAGAATCTGCCAAATTATTGTGTATAGCTCTGCGGTGTCTCATCTCTTAGATGAAATGGGAAAATTCTTAGAATAAGGTAACACCAAATCTGACTCAAGAAAAAACAAAATCTGAATAGACAAGCAAAATAGTTAAATTAGCGATTAATTTGTTTTTCCACCAAGAAAAACCTAGACCCAAATGGCTTTACTGGTGAGTTCTGTCAAATATGTAAGGACAAGGTAATACCAATACTAACCAAATTCTTTTTAAAAATAAAAAAGGAAGGAATAATTCTTCATGTAATGAGGTTGGTAATATCTTAATACCAAAGCCAGATAAAGGCATTGTAAGAAAAGAAATCTATCTTTATGAACACAGATGCAAAAAATCTTTAATCAAATATTAATAAAACATACCCATGAAAATATAAAAATAATTATGTACCATAAATGTGTGTAACCCAGAATGTAAGATTATTCCATTTATTTTATTTTTTTAAGGAAAGTTTCAGGCAGAATGAAGGCAAGTATGCAGGCAGGCAGGTACAGAAAGGAGGAAGAAACATTTATTTATTTTATTTAGTTGTTCATCTTGGTTGCTCCCTAAGTTCCAAGTCACAACCTGGTGCTTTGGAATGTATGTGGACTACACCAATTGGGAGCAGTAGCTTTATCCACTAAGCCACCATGGTGCGCTAAATGGAGGGTTCTTTTAACATTAAAAAAACTGATTGATATAATAAATATATTAATTTAACAAAGGAGAAACTGATTATCCTAAGGAGGTAGAAACAGCATTTGACAAATTCAAATATTTATTCATGAAAATATTTCACATTCAGAAAGAAGGAAATTTCCTCAATTTGATAAAGGGCTTCTACAAAAAAAGCTACATCTAACATTATCCTTAATATGAAAGATTGAAGACTTTTCCTCTAATATCAGAAATAAGACAAAGATATTCACTCCAATCCCTTCTGATGGTTAATTTTACTTCTCGGTTTGACTGGACCACAGAGTGCCCAGATCGAACCTTATTTTAGTACGTGTCTGTGAGGGTTTTTCAATCACTGGATTCAGTAGAATAGAGTTCCCTTCCTAATACAGGTGACTATCATCTAATTGATTAAAGGCCTGAATTAAAAACAAATTTGAGGGAGGGAGGATTTGGTCCTTTTTTCAGCATTTTTTTGACCTGGACATTGGTGTTCTCCTGCCCTGTAACTGGAATTTACATTATTAGCTCTTCTGGTTTTTAGACCTTTGGATTTAGACTCAGTTATACACTGACTTTCCTGTGTCTCCAGCCTACAGATGGCTAATCATAGGACCTTTCAGCCTCCATAATCATGTGAACAAATTCCTTATAATAGACATTAGATCATATAAAAAATCTTTGAAAAATTGAAAAGGAGGAAAAATTTCTGACCACATTTGATGAAGTTAACATTACCTGATTCCAAAACCAGACAAGGACATCACAAAAAGACAGCTATAGACCAATATTTCTGATGAACAAATGCAAAAATCATCAATAAAATACTAGCAAACTGAATGCAGCAACATATTAAAAGGGCCATACACCATGGTCAAGTGGAATTTATTCAAGACATAAAAGGATGGCTCAACATAGGCAAATCAATAAATATGATGCACAACATTAACAAAAGGAAGCACAAAAACCTATGATCATGGGCTATATTACCTAAAGCAATATGCAGATCTAATATAGCCTTCATCAAAATCCCAACAACATTTTATATAGGAATAGAACAAAAATTCTAAATTATTTGGAACTACAAAAGACTGCAAATAGAAAAAAACAATTCTGAGGTAAAAACAAAAATGGAACTATCATACTTGCTGACTTCAAACTATACTACAAAGCAAAAGTAATCAAATTAGTATGTTTTTAGAATAAAAATATATACACAGATCAATGGGAAATAACTGAGATCTAAAGAAAATACACACAAACAAATAATTTATGACAAAGGAGCTAAGAGCTACAACGAAGCAAGGAAAGTCTTTTCAATAAGCAGTATAGAGAAAATTGGACAGTCACATGCAAAGTCTTAAAGTAAGTATGGTTTTGTAAATAATAGAAATTATAATTTTTTAAAGGAAAGGTGAAGGCAGGAATGAAGATGAGTAGGCAGGCAGGCAGGCAGAAAGGAATATAGAGAAAGAAACTGTTTTATTTAGTTCATCTTGGTTTTTCCCTCTAGCCCCAGGTCTTTAACTCAGGACCTTGGGATGTAAGTGGATTAGCCCAATATACTAAATCACCAGGCCACCAGGGCACAGCAATAAAACTATTATTAAAAACAACAAGGGAAACGAAATATAAAATAAACAAATGGGAGTACAACAAATTAAAAAATTTCCTTTCAGTGAAAGAAACTCATCAAAATGAAAAGACATCCTACTTAATGGGAGAAGAAATATGCACATCATATATCCAAAAGGAGTAAAAAATATAAAGACCTCAAAAACTCAGCAACAACATACAGATGGCCAATAATCACACGAAAAGATGTTCATCATCTCATTTGTAAATGCAAATCAAAACAAAATTGAGACACCACTTCACACTGGTGAGAATAACATTCATATAAACAACATGTAATCAACAAATGTTGGAAAGCATGGTGGGACTATAAATTTGTACAACTATTATGGAAAGCAGTATGGAGTTTCCTTAAAAAATTAAAAATATAATTTTAAATAAATTTCTGTGTATTTATTGCAAAACACAAAAATGCTAATTCCAGGTGTGTCCTGGTGGGTCAGTGGTTTAAACTGGTGAAGTCCACATACACCCCAAGTTCCCTGAATCAAGACCTGTGTTCAGGGAAACAACCAGTGATGAAAAACTGAATAAAATAAAATAAAATAAAATGCTTCTTCCTTCTCTCTCTTTCTACCTGCCTGCCTACTTGCCTTCATTCCTGCCAATGCTTTTTCTTTAAAACAAAAACAAAAAACTCAATTAAACACTAATTCTAAAAAGCTATGCACCACCATGTTTATTGAAGTATTATCTTTAGTAGCCAAGAGCTGGAAACAGCGTAAGTACCAATCAACAGATGAGTGGATAAAGATGTAGTATATATACAAAATGGGATACTACACAACTATCAAAAGGGTGAAATCCTGCCATTTGCAGCAATGCGGATGGACCTGGAGGGATTTATGCTCAGTGAGATAAGCCACAGGAAGAAAGACACCATGTGATATCACCCATATGTTGTGTATAGAGATATCAAACAAATGAATAAATTAAAATAAATAAAAATAGACTTAAAATGGACTAAATCAACCAAAAATAGACATTTTTGTCAAATAAAAAGCAAATCAGTGAGTGCAGGAAGAGATCGGAAGAGTTGGAAATGGGATAAAGGGGATTAATTGTATAGTGGAGGAAAAAATGAAACAGTGATGAACTTACTGTATTATATACAGATATAGGTTTACCATGATGTATACCTGGAACTTATTTAATGTAATAATGCGATATTACTTGAATAAAATAAATTTTTAAAAAATTCTGCCATTTATAATAACCTGGATAAAACTAGAGGGTATTATATATTGAGTGAAATAAGTCAGACAGATAAGGACACGGTATTATCTCACGCATATGTGGTATATACAGAACAAATAAATGGACCAACTAAAACAAACAAACAAAAACCCTTTTCATCTATAAAAGCAAATCAGTGGTTGCAGAAGAAAAGAGGGAAGGGGAGTGGATAAATTCAATACAATAGGTCAATTTTGGGTGCTCCAGGTGGCCTAGCAGTCTAGTACACCTGGGAGCAGTCCTGCATACATCCCGAGGTCCTGGGTTCAAGACCCAGAACCAAGGCTGTAATCAATGTGAACAATTAAATAAAGTGCTTTTTCCTCCTTTTGCTCTTCCTGCCTGCTTGCTTCCCTTCATCCTGGCTGCACCTTTCTTTAAAAAATAAATAAAGAGGTCAATGTTATGGTGAAAGATAAAATTAACTTTTATTTGTGAACTCATTGTATATACAGTTATTGATTTATAATGTGCTACAATGTTACTTCAATAAAAATATTTTAGAAAGGGCAATAATTTTAACTCTGTGCTGAACAACTGGATTGGAAAATATACTTTGTGTTAGACAATGTATATATATATATTCAAAAGTCAACAAAGAAACTGTCAAAACTTAGATCCTTACCACAAATGATACACAAAAATTAACACATTGTGCATCATAGAGCTAAACATAAGAGTTAAAGCTAGAAACTTCTAGAAGATAACTCAGGAAAAATATTTAAGATACTTGGATAAAGTTTTCTTAGATATTAAAAATATGATTCATAAGAGAAAAGGAGGTAAATTAGATTCTATTAAAGTGGAAAAGTTTTGCTTTTTTGAATTTTGCCATTGAGATAATGAATTGATAGTCACAGATTGGGAGACATATTTATAAATCATATGTCTAATAAAGAACCTGCTTTCAGTACAAAGAATTTTATAACTCAACAATAAGATAATCTAATTTAAAATTAGCAAAATATTGAAAAATTAATTTTACCAAATAAAATATGCATATGGATAATAAGCACATGGAAATATGCTCACTGTTACTGGTAGGTAATGCAATTAAAATCACCATTAGATATCGCTTGACACCCATTAGATTTGCTATAGCAAAAAACATTTCCAATACCAATCATTGGTAGGGATGTGGAAAAATTATAACAGTTTAGAAAGTAAAGTGGTATAGTCTTTTTGGAAAACAGTGTGACTATTTCTTAAAAAGTTAAGCATAGCATCATATATGACCCCGTAAATCCATTCCTAGGAATTGACTGAAAGAAATGAAAACAAATGTGTTCACAAAGACTTGTACATAAATGTTTATAACAGCATCATTCATAATAGTCAAAAACTGGAAGCATCAAATGTCCCAACATCTGGTAAATAAGAAAACTGTGGTATAGTTAGGAATGGAATATAACTCAGCAATAAAAAGAAATGAGCTCATGTTTGCAGCAACACAGATGAACCTCAAAACATTAAGCTAAGTAAGACACAAACAACTACATATTGTGAATGAATTCATTTAGCTGAAATTTCTGAAAAGGCAAAATGAGAAACAGAAAGCAGATGGAACAAGATTGACTGCAAATGAGTATGAGGGACATTTTTAAGGTAGTGGAAAAATATCCATAACCACCATCAAAATAGCAAAGTCAGCAGTAGCATTTTTGGTATTAAAAAAAAAGATGAAATTCTGAAATTTGTCCATTTATCTGACAATAGGCAGTTAGATAGTTTCTAATTCTTGTTTATTGTAAATAATGGTGCAGCAAACGTGGGGCGTACATACACCTCTACAAGCCCACACTCCTTGTACACTTGCTGGGCCTAGTTTAAAATCCAAGACAATAATCAGAGTCTGCTAATGTCTTTTCTTCCCAGAGAAAAGGAAACATTGCTGAAAGTGGGGATCCAGGAGTCTCCAGTTCCATGTTAGGGTCTCGCCCAAGGTTTTTTCTTTTTTAATTTTATTTATTCAACCTGGTTGTTCCCCCTGCTCTCGTAGGACGCAAACCTGGGACCTTAGGATGTATGTGGACTGTACCTAACCGCTACTCCACCAGGGCAGGCCTCAAGGTTTTTCATAAGAGTATATACAGAGGCAATATCAGATATTCCCGTATGTTGACAGATTTTGCAGTTGTAAGAGGAACAAGGAAGAATAAAAACAGTTCTTTACTGGAGGGGTGACAGTGCTAAGGTTTGAGCAGAGCTAGAGTTTAGGGTGTGGAAAGAAAGAAATATATAAAGAGGGACAGATTTTAAGCAAAAATTGACTGAAAGAGCTATTTTAAAACCACTATGGACATCAGATCCTAAACACTTTTTAAAACAAGTTTCTATCCTAAATCTCTACTGTAAAAACATATAACTTTTACATTCATGAAAACAATTTTAAATACACAAGAGAACAGATGAGGTGCACCATGGTGGAGTAGCAATTCAATGCAGTCCGCATACATCCCAAGGACCCAAGTTCACGTCCCAGGGCTGAGAGAAACAACCAAGATAAAAGCTAAGTTAAAAATAAATAAATAAATAAAATGCTTCTTTCTCCTCTCTCTGCCTGCCTGCCTGCTTACTTGCTCTTATTTCTGCCTGCACCTTTTCTTAAAAAGACAAAGAAATGTCTTTTGTTAGCTAATATTCAGGATGATCATCATACATATTGGTTTCTATTATATCAGAATGGCTTATTCATTAAGAAAAGTTAATTCCCAACACAAAGAACATGTTCCATCTAATAGAATCTTGGTCTGTCTATTGTGCTAAGATACCATCTCCACCCTGGAAGTACATATTATTTGGGTAGGAAAAAGAAAATCCTGCACAAACTCATCATTCCTGGTTTTAGTTTTAAACTGCTTTCTTTCTTATTCTTGGCAACTGAGTCCATCAAATCTTCAAGGCCTTAGACCATAGACATAAGTTCCTCTTCTTCTTTAATCTCACTCTGAGCTGCTGTTCAATTTTCTCAGCAAGATCATTAGTTCTTCTAAAGATGGTAAGTGCCTCTGGCTGTTCCAGTTAAACATGCCTTCAGGGCTGACCCAGAACTGTCCATCCTCAGTGCTGGCAAATGTGGTGTCACTGCCACTGGGTTTATCCATGAATAAGAGCAGGTCTGCACAGTAACCAACATACCTTCGGTTTAAAGAAACTGTGCCTCAGGAATTGCCGATGGGAAAATAATTTATATTAAAAATACTGCTTTGAAAATAAACGGAAAAAACAAAAGCCCAAACAAATATTTAATACAGATAAAGAGGGCATGCCGTACTGGGCACTGGGCACCTATAGAAAGGACAGTTAATTTAAGTCACCTCATTGATAATGGAGAGTTGACACCAGGAATCTCAGATCCACAGTCTTCTTCTACAGGAAATTATTCTGCCTAAAGACTTGTGACCTCAGCAGCTGTGATTTGGATGGCATTGTCCTTTTTCTTGGCTATGCCTAAATGAGCAGAGTGAGATTTCCATCCAAGGTGGCCATATTCTGAAGTTGGCCAGACATCAAAGACAAGATAAACTGAGTGTGCTAGTTTCCCAGAGCTTCGGTAACAAGTTATTATAAACTGGACTACTTAAAACAACAGCAATTTATTCTGTTACGCTTCTCAGGTTAGAGTTCGGAAATCTAGCTTCAAAGACTCTACAGGAGATTTCTTCCTTGTCTCTTGCAATTTTTGGTGATTGTCAACAATCTGTTCCTTGGCTTCTAGGTGCACCACTTCATCTTTGCCTGTTATCACATAGATCTCCCCCTCAGGGTCTTCTTTATTAATACTTTTTTCTATGTCCAAATTTGACCTTCCTTCCTCCCTCCCTCCCTCCCTTCCTTCCTGCTGGAGTGCAGACAAGTAGGCAGGCAAGCAGGCAGAGAGAGCAGGAAGAAACATTCTATTTAGTTACTCATCTTGGCTGTTCCTCCTAGTCCTTACCACAAACCTGAGTCCTTGTAATGTATGTGGACTACGCTGTAGCTGTCTTATCCACCAGGGTGCGCCTTGACTTCTATTAGACACCAGTCCAACTGGATTTAGAGCCTGTCACAATAGACTCTCATCAAAACTTGATCACATCTGCAAAACTCCTATTTCCAAACAAGGTCACATTCAGTCGGGAAGTCAGGATTAGGACTTGAATATATCTCTTTTTTGGAAGGAGGAGGTGTGTGTGTGTAAGGGTGGGGGACAAAATCCAACACCCCAAACACTGAGTCAACCACTTTTTCTCTTGGGAATGCAAACTATGAGATACAAAGAACTAACCAGTTGGTAGTAGGATTCAAAGTAAAATCATGTGATGAGCTTGCATCAGGACCAGGGCAGCCAAAAGCCAGGGACAGGTAGGAGTTATACATGAGCAGAAAAGATTTATGGTGGAAGCCAAGGAAGGTGGAAGGAGGGAGGGGAGACTGAAACAGCCAGAGAAGGGGAAGTAGAGCTACAGGGATGGTCAGGATGGTTCCTGAAGCTTAGCTGGCCTCCCATAACTTTTACAAATCCCAGTCCCCTTCCAGTCCCTCTTTATCTTAAGATAACTGCTTTACTAATTTGTTCCTCACAACTACATGAACTAAGATTAGAGTTCCAGGAGAGTGTATTTTTTTTTCTTTTTCTTTTTTTTTTAAGAAATGAGGGAATAGAAGCCTGAGAGTTATGGTGACTCCAATAGTGTTCTGCTCCTGGTCTTCTGGAAGCTCTGGATTCTCAAGATAAGTCTGGCCCCAGGAAATGGGGAAGAATTTCTGTCCTCAGCTTCCTCAGAGTCATTTTGACCAGCAGGTTACCAGGAAGATAGCATTTGTCTTCTAATGTAACCCCTGTTTGTTCAGAAGACAAACTAGTGCATAGTAGTTGCCTTTCTAGTGTGCTGCCCAAACCTCAGGGCAATTTTTAGGCCTCAAACAGATAAGCAAGGGTACCCTGAATGCCATCTACTTTCTCCAGGGAAAGCTGGCACATGGTCTGGAATAGGCCAGCATGACTTGAGGAAGAACTGTCCTTTTCACTTTAGCCTAGATTCCTCTGACTGGTGTCTCTTCTGGATGGTACTGAACAGATTGCTCCATAATTTCCTACCACTGGTAGAAATCCAGGGATCACTGAAGGGAGAGAAAGAGAAGAGGCGAACAGAAGGGCTGGCTCTGGGATCATAGTATACTCTACCCCCACTTATTACCCAATTTCTGCCAGACCAAAGGAAAAGTTTTGTGTAGTGCAAAATAATTTTGCATTACAGAAAAAATGATGGATGCTTCTTCAGAACTTCCTTATACAACCTCAACTGTGGCTATCTGAAAACTGATAAGCTCATTTTATTTTACATTTAGACGCCAGGTAGGAGGAGAAATCCAGCTTGGAAATCAGAAGCGATCCTAGTTGCATGACTCTGCTAACCCGTGGAGCTGTGAGAAAGCTTTTGATCTGACAGCTGGGAACGTGGGCAGTGTCTAGAATGTCTCTTGATCCTCCACCGATCTATGACTCTCGGGGACTGACCTGGCGGTCCTCTTAAATGCAAAGATTATAAAAAAGGGAAGGAAACTTACCCAATTTGAGAGCTGACAATAAGCAGAAATGTAATGAAATTCACTGCAACTTATCTCATTGAATCCTCAGAACCACGTTAAGAAATGGTGTTAACTGGTGCACCCTGGTGGAACAGAGGTTAGGACAATCACATCCAAAGGAGCAAACCCCAGAATTCCTGGCCCACACGAGAGAAACAACTAGTATGAACAACTAAATAAAAAATAAAATGCTTCTTCCTCCTCTTTTGCTTGCCTGCCTGCCTATTCACCTTCATTCCTGCCTGCACCTTCCTTAAAAAAAAAAAAAAAAAAAAAAAAAAGAAAGAAAAGAAATAAGGTTAACTAGTGAGGAACTAGGATATCAGAGATATTTCTGTTACTTGAATTTCTGGTTGAGCAGGAAATATTAGGAGAGCAACTTCACTCTGAATCTTTTATTTGCATCAGCCTTTTTCCTTTAGAAGGAACCAGGAAGTAAGAAGAAGGAGGAGGAGGAAGGAGAGGAAAAAGAAGAAGATTCAAGAAGGAAGGTGGTGGTGGTGTAGGTTTGAGACACAGAAAGTTCAATATCAGATACTAAGTGTTTACCAAGAGTTTATAGTAATGTAGGAAAATGAATGCTAAGACATTACATTAAAAAACCAGAACAAAATTATATAGTATCATCCCCATTTCAGTTTTCCCCAAAGGAATAAACCTAAGCAAAGAAAAATAAAACAATATTTCCAAATCTGGAGATAAATACATCAAAATGTTAAATAGTGATGGGATATGAGGAGTGTTTCTAACTTTTCTGTTTTCCATACCAAATAACTAGTACCTTTATAATGAAAAAAATAAATGCATTATAATTATCTTAAGGGAAGCAATCCCAGCATTGTGGGTTTAGACCATGATCTTTGGGGTCGGACCAAGGCTACAGAAAGTTGACTCACTCTCCACTGCTGGAGTCTAATGAACTGAGCACCCGGGGGTCATCTCCAATTCTTAGAATCACCCCATGGGAAATGCCAGCACCACTGCTTGGGTAGAGAAAAAGGAATCATTTGGGAAGCTGTCTCTTGTTTTCCAGGTAGCTAATCTTAAAAAAAACAGTGACTTTCCCAGGCACTGTGAACACAATGACAAATACACTAGGTCGCTGCCCTTCAAGAGCCATAGTCTAGGGAGGAGACAGTTAATTTCAGAGCAGTGTGACAAGGACTGATAGTGACGCGCACAGGATGTCATAAACATGTGTGCATATGACAGCGGCAAGAAACCCAGTCTGAGCTGTGAGGAGCCAGAGGGTACAAGCTAGCCTGACTCTATCATGCCATGGAGACCTTGAACCAACTTTCAGGCTGGATGTTCAGTCTGTGCATGTGGTAGAAGACTTTTTCCCTGACCCCAATGGAAAAGTTAGTCTGCCAGGAATTTTCCATGGTACTATGGAGGCTGTAGATATGTCCTATTATCATGACCAAGGACAAACAAGCATCGCCTTCCTACCCTGCAGCTGTACATAGATGAGAAGAGTTGCCAGTAGAAACCATATGTAACCAACGATGTGAATCTTTACCTCAGAGCATAAAAGGAGCTCCCCTAGACCCCCTCAGTTGCTCAGCTTTGGGTAACAATACCCTTGAGTCAGTATCAGTACAATGAAGTGCTTTTTCTCTACTTGGAGTTCTCAGCTGTCAGTCTTCTCGCCGCCTGGAGGTTCTGCATGACATGCACACTCTGTCACTCACTCATTTTGTCCACCTCTCTCAACACCTAGAGGGCAAAGTTGCTCAAGATGACTAGATATGGAAGGGGTGGAGAAAACGGAAACAACCCCCAGGCCAGCAGAGCAGCATGGTCAGAGCCTTGCTGGCAAACTCCAAGTAGTTGTGTGGTTAGAACTTTCATTCTGAAGACTTAGGAAGCTGCTTTAAGAAGGTTTAGAAAAGCTCTAAACCAGACTGACATTAAGGTCAGATTTGATTTTAGGAAGATCACTGTGTGAATGTACAGATTGAATGGGAGGCCCTGAGAGGAGGGAGCATACGGTGCACATGATGTGGGTTTCCCCTTGGCCAAGAAGGTCATGCTTTCTCTTTTTGTCATCATCACAGAATAGGTGTCCCAGAGCCCTACCTCCAACCCAGGATCATGATCTGTGATATGTGTACTGTGTGCGGTGGATGTTATGTGGTGTGGTGTGTATGGTATGTTGTATGTTGTGTATTGTAGTATGCATAGTGGTGCATGTATGTATGTGGTATATATGGTATCTGTGTGGTGTGTGGTATGTACACCTGTAGTGTGCAGTGTGTATATTGTGTACTGTGCTGTGTGTGGTATATATACTGCGTGATATGTGTAGTATGTGGCATGTGTTTATGTGTGTATATGATATGGGTGTTGTGTGATATATGGTGTGTGTGTTATGTGTATGTGGGCTGTGTATGTATGTGAGAGAGAGAGAAGAGAAACTGAGCAGGATTTCCAGATATGGATGAATATGTGTCAACATGGATTATTTACTCAAGGAGGAGCTGCCTGCTGGTGGCTGTCATCTTTCCCTGAGTGAGCCTCTGTGTGGCATCTTCATGCTCGTCCTTCCAGGGTCTTGGTCTCACCACTGAGTTTGATCTTGCTCCCATTATACAACTGTCAGTGTGTTCTGAGTCTTTTAGAAACATTGTCGGGCTTTATATTTAGAGGTCAGATGGCGAGCTTTGAGTAGAAGAGGAGGAAGATGTGTAGGGAGAGCCCTTTGAAATAATAGTGCCTGAACTATATCTGCCCTCCACCCCCAAAAAAAGATGTGTCTAAGTCTTAACCCTCAGTACCTGTGAATATGATCTTATTTGGAAATAGAGTCTTTGCAGATATAAGTAAATTAAGGATCTTGACATTAGATGTTTGGGAATTGTAGTGAACCCAAATCCAACGACTAGTGCTCTTAGAAGAGAAGACAGAAGATTTAAGACATAGACACATGGAGGAGAAAGTCATATTAAGATGGAGACAGAGACTGGAATGCTGTATCTACAAACCATGGAATGCCTAAGATGGCTGTGGCTACCAGAAGCTATGAGAGAAGCATTGGATGGTTTCTTCTCAGAGTTTCCATAGGAACCAACCTGTATGACCCCTTGATTTTGAATTCTTGGCCTCCAGAACTGTGAGACAATAAAATTCAGTTGTTTTAAGCCACCAGGTTAGTGGAAATTTGTTACAGAAATCCTAGGAAACAAACACAGTGATACATTAGAAATAATTTGATGGAAATAGAGGAAGGGATAAACATTCAGTCACTCAGATAACTTATTAGAGAGATTATTCTCTACATAGGCAAGAGACAATGTAGTCCTGAGAAAAATTAGGGGAATGAGGATGGAAGACAGGCAAAGAGATATAAGCAATATGAATTTTCTGTATTTAAAGGCAGATTCTTCCTTCGTAGACTCTGATCACCAGCAGTGGGGTGTACAGACCCTGTCAATCATACATTGAGTACAGCTGCTTCCTTTACCCCATCATTCAAAAATACATAGATGGTGGTAAGAAATGACATCTTTTAGAATTTAGAACATAAAGCATACCAAGGTGTTAAAACCAATTCTTCTTTTGTCTTGAAACAGAGGTCCCAAGTTTCAAAGATGAGATGTGCCCTGGTAGAGTAGTGGGTGCAGTCCACATACATTCAAAGTTCCTGGGTTCATGTCCTGGGACTAGCAGGAACAATCAAGATGAACAACCAATGGAATAAATAAAAATTCTTCCTCTCTAATCCTGCCTGCCTGTCTACTTGCCTTCATTCATGTCCGCACCTTTCTTTAAAAAAAAAAAAAAAAGTTTCAAGATTAAACAGTGTGTCAAGTACCACTCCCATGACTCTTTACCCCTCCCTGAGCCCCAACTTCATAACAGGGCAGTGGATCAGAGGGCATGTGAAGATGTTGTGAAACGGTTTGTAGCATTAACCTATCACCCACTTGCAGACTCTAAAAGAAGAGAAGTCTCACTGGGAAGCTAAAGAGCCTCCTGTGAGGATTTCCCTGTAGACATATTTGAATACTCCCTCAAACAGGGTTACAGAGGAGAAAGAGGATGTTTCCGACTTGCTTTCAACTAATGAGAGTGACTGAGAGAAAAAAAAACTCTTAGAGAGCTTGAACTTGTGTGCCTTGTCATTGGAGAGTCGTTGAAACTTTCCTCTGCCCACTGCTGGGAAAAGCCAAAGCCAGGAAGCTGTGATGGGAGGGACCCTGCCTGTCAACAGCAATAGAAGTCATTACTTAGGAACAGCTTGTACTTTTTCTTTTGTTCTTTCTTTTTTTTTTTTAAGGACAGATACAGGCAGGAATGAAGGTGAGTAGGTAGGCAGACAAGAAGCGTGAGGAGGAAGAAGTATTTTATTTTATTTAGCTGTTCATCATGGTCGTTTCCCTGGACCCCCTGGGTCTTGAACCAGCGACCTTGGGATATACATAGACTACACCCGGTGAACTAAACTGCTAAGCCACCAGGGTGCGTCCACAGCTTGTATTTTTACAGTTTGGCAGGACAAGAATGACTCGGGGTGACCTGTGGATTGGGGACCACAGGGAAGCAGCAGGTTTGGGTCATTCTGAGAGAGACCCTATTCAAATAAACAACCTGGTGGAAGGCAGGAGCTGGACAGTGATTCCAGCAATTGACTGAACTTATCTCTAGAAACTATGGGAAGATAGCACTTACCTTGACTCTCGGGTGAGGAACTCATCAGTGATGAGGGCGGTCCCCAAGGAACCTCAGGAGAGCCAGGAGGGCCAGGAGACAGGAGTCAGCTTCTACTCTGCCCCAGGGACACCAATAAGGAATTACAGTTACTCCTTTTGAGTTTATTACTTTGTTCCTACTCCTTCTAATTGCCACAATCTTCTGGTACTCTTTGCCTGAACAGACCCTAAATAGTATTCAAATAGTAAGAAAGAGACTGAACAAATATTAAAGAAGAATCCTAAATTTAAATAATCCTCCTTGCTATACATCTCTCAGCCTAAAGAAAGCTGACCCAGTGAAGGAAAAAGTTTTAAACTGGAAAGAACTTTTGAATTTACCCTAGACTAGATTTTTATTTCTTTTTGAACTGTTTTTAGCTGTGCCTTTATTTACCATAGTTCATTAAATGTACTTGTATTAAAGATCTCATAGAGTGACCACTCACTAAGGTGGGATACATGTTACCCTTTTACACACAGTATTTGTGTGTGTGTGTGTGTGTGTGTGTGTGTGTGTGTGTTTGTGTGTGTGTGTTAAAGGAAAGGTGCAGGCAGGAATGAAGGTGAGTACAGGAAGTTAGGCAGGAAGAGAGAGGAGGAAGAAGCATTTTTACTTGTTCATTGTGGTTGTTCCCCCTCGGCCCCGGACACGAACCTGGGACCTTGGGATGTATGTGGACTGTACCCAGTTGCTACTCCACCTGAGCATGCCAAGTATTTTGTTTTTTAAAGCAGTATTTCTTACAAGAATGTTATTCATCACACAGTAGTTAAAAGGATGTCATATATAGTGATATATGTAATCTAAATAAAAATTCACCTAATGTAAAAATATACATATTAAACATTAGCCATGTGGACTGGTGCATATGGCAGGTAGAGTAGGGTGTCCACAGGCAGTGATACTGTCTTTCATGTTCCATTATAGTGACTCACTCACAGATTAACAGATATAGGCATTCAGCGCACATTTAAATACACAAAGATGACTTTTGATTTGTTAGAGATACAGTGTAACATGATATAACTGTGATCTTTCTATGATGCTCCCAGGAAGAGTCAAGAGTAAACCCCATGTAAATTGCACAAAAGTTGTTTATTCTGTGTTGAACTTTGAAGGTGCACTGACTTAAATAAGATATCAGTGAGGCAAAGTCAAGTTTAACAAGAGAAATTTTTTAGAAGATTATTCAGTTTGAGGCTTTAAACATAGAGGTTTAGTCTGCCTGGCTATATGCTGCCTTTTAGAGATTTTATTTCAGTTTTACACCGTGTATGCAGACAGGCTGTATGCAGAAAAAGAATATAATCATTCAAAGAAAATACATCAAGGGAGACATTTGTTTAATTTCTAATATTCTTGGTTAAAGTGTACTATCTATGTGAGAAATGCCAAAGCCAAGTTCCTTGATATTAATTCTAAAGAATACCTCCTACAGACTTGAGGCTCAACTGAACAGTCAGGTTGTATGGTCAGATATTCATCTTGCTTTCTGTCCTTTGGCAATTTGTAGACATAGCATGGGGCTCCTCTGCTGTCCTTACTGTATGTCTAATTTTAAGCTTCCACAGTCCCTCACAGCAATTGCAGTTGGTATTTCTATTTATAGATTTTTAACTCTTGACATGAATACTTGAAGCATATGTCCCCTTTTGCAACATTTACTTCATTATTAACATGCACTTAGTATGGGAGATTTTGATGGTTATTTCATCTAATAGTGATAAAGTGCTCTTCAAAATATGAGAGAATTTTAATAACATGTTTTAGTCATGCACTTAATATATAACATGAATCAACTACAGCTTTAAACCAGTAGAAGGGAGTGCATCTGAGCCATAATGTTTTCAGTTTTTGTAACGCACAGTTTCATTGTCCTAAAGAATGAAACAAATACTGCTAGTTTATTTACCAAATCAGGCATTAGTTCTCAGGTTAGAGAAAATTCAAAACAGAATAAATGTTACTCCTTTTTTTCTCTGGGGAACTTTTAGAAGTTAGGCCAAAATTATAAAATTCTCAAATTTCCTATTAAGCAGTGGTCTTTTTTTTTCCTGTGTGTGATCAACCAGAGAGTAAAACAAATAGAAACTTGCTAACACCGCAAGAAAGTTAACTTTTGGTATACTTCCCACCAGGACCCAGGAACCTTGAACAACAGTTCAGAGTTACACTTCTTATTTACACACCCCAATGTACCCTACTTTGTGCCAATTATTATGGCAAATGAGATTTGAAGGGTTATGCTTGACAGCTTAGCTTAAGGCTCCTCTTAGGGAGATTTCTCTAGTTGAGTAGAAACCCTTCTATTGAAAAATCAGTAGGCTCTGTGAATCACAAGACAATGTCTCTCCAAGTGTTATTGCTTGAATTGCAAATTCCTTTTGAGGAAAACAGCAGTAAAATACCTCTAATTTCTATTTTATTGATAAATAAATTTGAATACAAGAGATACTGGGTTAAATAATATGGTTTTTCCAAAGCTGAGTGTGTTCCTTTGAAGCTGAATTTTTTTCTTCTTATAATATAAAATTTTCCTAAAATTCTCCTAGGTGGGAACATTGATGCTTCGAAGACCTGTGATTAAGTGAATTGATAACTCACAGTTCATAACATCCCTATTATCCATGGGAAGGGTTTTAAATCATTGTAGAATAGATGCATTTTGATAGCCTTACATGGACATTTTTATCCCCATGAGGCATATATTATACACAGTAGTCCCTCTTCATCTTTCTTATTTCCGTACACTTTAAAACATGGTGTGGAATACTCGTCATTCAGTGTTTCTTCACCAACAGAAAAAAGTCTTGATTAGAATTCAGCTGTATAGCCTTCAAATTATTCTGATTAATTACTCATGTTGACATGATCTAGTCTGAAGAACTTAGTTTTATCCAGTACAGGAAGCTACTCCTCACTCTTGTTTTTTCCTGGGGATTCTGGTAGGATGTCACTCTCACATTAGTTGGAAGTTCACCTTCCTTTCTTTGTTGGAAGGTGTGATGCTGTTTTAAGTTTTTTTTCCACTGCAAGGGGTACAAGAAGGAGGGGAAGGGAAAGGTGGGGCTGTGGGAGGTGGCCAGCAGCAGCAACTGAATAATGTCACCTGATGCTTAGTCGCTTACTCAAAATGGTTAAACCAAAGTTAACATAGTGGTGCTTACTTTTAGGAGTCACTGGAGCTACATAACTGGCAGATTACAAAGGACAGTGAAACTTTGAACCTTAGAAACTAATGGCACCTCTGAAGATCCCCAAGAAAAACCATGGGAATAGCCAGACAAAATAGAGGTGAGGAGGAGACAAAGGTCAAGAGGGACACATTAAATCCTCACTCTTCTGTGCCATGACAGCTCCAGTCCTGATCCTATTAGAACACTGGCCCTTTTTTCCCCAGAAGTTCTGCAGAGATAAGACACCTAAATACTACCCTTCCTTTGCAAAAAGCATATAACCCAGGCTTCATGTGGCAAAGGATTGGAAAGCCATTTTGACTAGGAGAGCTCCTCTCTCCCTCTTGACCAAAGAATAAATTTCTTTATCAGCTTCTACTTGTGGTCCTCCATCTTTATTAGCTGGATGGGAAGAGGCTAAGTGATATTGGTAACATTGAGGCTACAGCCACTTTCCTTGTATCCTCTAACCCTGCAGCCAGGTCAGCTGGAAGGGACTTTTTGTTATGTGCAGAATGACCAGAAAGGTGATGAAACTGGCCTGGGATTTCAACCAGAGCCTAGAATGGGTCTACAGGGCAGATTTGAGGGAAAGAAATGAGAGGGAAAAACATTGCTGTCTACTTAAACTCACCAAGCTCAGTTCATTCAATAAACCAACTATGATAGGACTAGGAGCCTTTGGGGACAAAACAGGTGATCACGTATCTCTGTCAGAGCTTATGACAAATTCCACAACCCCGTCAGCATGGATTACTGAAGAAGTGTTTTGAGGGAGGGAAAGAATTACTGAGCTGGTTCAAAGGAAGGGAGAAAGAGCCTCTGTCCTATACCATCCCATAGAGAGGGGTCCTGGGCAGGGCGCTGCCTATGTAGCCAGTACACTATAAGGAAGGAAACCATTGTCTTCTGCCCTCATAACATTCCTAGGTATGTGTAATATGAAGCCAATAAAATATTAAGAGGAGAAAAGCGTACAATCTAATATATGTTACGTGACATGAAGCCCTTCATAAGGAAAGAAGAGCTGCAGAAGCAGCTGTACTTGCGTATTGTATGCTAGGTTTGATGGAGAGAGTTGTATAGAATTGTGACAGGTTAGGGAGTATGAGGTAAGTGTAGCACACTGGGGGACACTCAGAAAGGTCTGTTTGTTTGGATCCTTCTCAGTGTCCCTTGATCTTTGTCACAGAGAGGTTACCTACTACCTGAGGGTTTTATGACCTATTTCAGAGAAGGGGTGGGAGGAGGTCAGGGTGAACTTCCTCATTTGCTGTTTTCTTAGACTCATCTTGAAATAGTTTGCCAATATCGTGGAATAGCATGTCCTGAACCCCATCAATACCCTTTCTTTTTACAGGGCAGATATAAGAAAGCAGCCCATCGCAGGATAAGGGAGAGATATGCTATGGGAGGCTGCTGTTGATCTTGCCTGGAAACACCAGTCATCTAGCAAACGGAAACCTTGGCCCATAGGAAGCTGCTTGGGTCGGGGAAGTAGTTGGAGAAAGGGCCTGGTTACTCCCACCCCTGCTGGCCCACTGTCCCAGCAGCCAAGAATAAATAGCACTGAGGGCATTCTTAGAGCTTTGGACCATTTTGTCTCAATATAGTGGGGAGAAAAAAGTAGGCATGAACCCCAACTCTCATATCTGACAATGGCCATCTAAAGAATGAGGAGGAGAAAGGGAGTAGGTAGAAAGAAGATTAAGCAAAAGGGGGAAGTTTGAGGCTAAGACTTAAAGGTATTTATATGAAAAACATCTTCTATTTCCTTGATACACAATTGAAAATGTGTTGAAGTTCCAAACTAATAAGTTTGCCAAGCTCAGTCATTTCATCAGTTATTTCCTGATAAAGTGGGTTAGAAAACAAATACCTACAGATTTATTTAAGGAAGGACTTTTTTTTAAAGTGCCCTTTTGCCTTCATTCTATTCCCAGGATAACAGAAAAGGAGATCAATAGCTCTGGTACTCATCAGAGCTGTAACTCTGAGCCAGTGAATAGTTTAGCCTTTAATGCCCTTCAGTATGTCAGGGCAGGGGATGGGCTATGGTGCTAAGAACTTGCATCTAGAAATGACTTGCAGATTGTTGTTGATCACAGCTTTTAAAACATAATTTTAAAGGACTGAGAATAACTTATTTTCAATAATAAATTGTTACATAATTACATTACATAAGTTATGTTATACAACTCACTAGAATATAATGCAGAATAAAAAGAATGGATTGTGCTCTGCCTGGCGTAGGAGTTGGGCACAGCCCACGTACAACCCAAGGTCTCAGGTTCACATCTCAGGACCAGAGGGAACAACCAATGAACAACTAAATAAAATACATTAAAAAATGCTTCTTCCTTCTCTCTCTTTCTGTTTGCCTGCCTCTGCTAGCCTTCATTCCTGCCTGCAGCTTTCCTTTTTAAAAAAGAAGAAAAGATACAAAACAGAATAAAAAAGTGGACACATGTTTATGTACTGAAACTTAATGGCACCCACAATTCATCCCTATGTAAAAAAAGTATGGTACCATATTGCACAGTAAAATGCTATCATTTGTGTCAAAAAATTTTTAAAAAGGTGGCAGTGAGAGTAAACGTATTTATGGTCTGATACAAGAATACAGTATTTCTAGAAAGATACAAAAGAAACTAGTAATGGTTCCCTTCAGAAAGAGGCACTAGGTGGCTGGGAGCACAGGTGACAGAAATTTTACAGAAATACATGCATCTCTGTAAGTGTAATATCCATGGCCGGGGAAGGTCTAAAATAGCATAAGAATAAGTTTACTTTCTATCAGACATTGTCATTCTGCATTTGTTTCTGGTCTTTTGCCTAAATGGCTGTTACATTGTTTTCCTGGGTTCTTTTTTTTTTTGCAAGGCAGCAGAGCTTTTAAGAGTGTGGGTTTGGAATCAGATGTAGGTCAAAACTGGCTGTACCACCACCTTCTAACTGGGAATTTAGACGAGCTGCTCCATCTGAACCTCAGCTTCCTTGTTTGCAAAGTGCTCACAACCTGGCAGTATCTTCCCCCAGAGTGACAGGTCCAAATGACAGCAAAAAATAAGTGCCTTTTATGACAGAGCAAAGTCACATGACATCTCTTCTGCCTCATTCTGTTCCTAGGAAGCCAGTCACCAATCCAGCCCCCATAAGGGGTGGGTATTAACTTCTACTGCTTGAAGGGAAAAGCAACAAAGAACTCATAGACATATTTTAAAACTACCATGAAAACATCTTTCAAACTCAGACACTTTTAAGAGAGAAAGGTGCTACTATTAAGTCAGGGCTGGAGACTAAGTATAAACTGGGACTCTCCTGAGCAAACCAGGATGCGTCATCACTGAATTACATAGTGTCCCATAATCTCTTACAGAGATAAATCTCAGCCAAGACATATGTGCAAATCGCTATTATAACTTGACTTCCAAACACTCATATTTCTTGCTCTGTAACCTCAGTGAAATTCTAGGTCCCTGATCATTTAAGAACTCCAATAAAT
Organism: Solenodon paradoxus; assembly: GCA_004363575.1. NCBI lineage: Eukaryota > Metazoa > Chordata > Mammalia > Eulipotyphla > Solenodontidae > Solenodon > Solenodon paradoxus. The sequence continues at coordinate 51,310 of RJWH01000988.1, forward strand.
ACTTTGCCTGAAAAGCTAATTCCCAGGCAAAAGGAGAAAATGTTCTGACTGAAGATCAGCCAGCTTTCTAATTGGATCAGATAAGAGAAACTCCTAAGAGAGGGAATACAGGACAGAATTCTAAATCTAGGAACTGATCCCCAGGCAGTAGGCTGCCAAGCTCCTCAGGCAGCAAATCATTCATTTTCTCATTGAAAAAGGTTTTATACTATCCCTTTAAAATCCCCCTAAGTGCAGATTCAGAGAGGAAGTTTTGCAGCTCTTGCAAAAACTTCATCCAGCGCCTAGCATCTTTGAAGTGCTACCTGCCTTTCAAGTGTGGATTTATGATTAGAATACTTCTGGTGTTAACAAACATCTCCTTTGGTATAGATTAAAACTAATTTAACAGACACCTACATATCACACTATCTATACTGAAATACTTAAATTATTTTTAAACAGTATAAAAATATTCCATAACTGGGTTCCTAAGCAACCTTCAGTTTTTAACAATTCTATCAATAACTATCATTTCAAGGTGAAGGAGCTAATACAGAACACCCTAAGTCTCTCAGATTGGTCTCCTATACATGCCTCACTCTGACATAAAAAGCCAAGGACAACGAGGACAGCCCCACAGGCAAAGGAGAAGCTTCTATTCTTGTAAACCTCTGGTCTTTTCCTTAATCAAAGGAGACATCTGCTAACCCCTGAGCCTTCTTCTAATCCATAAATGGTCTTTTGACCTTATTCCCTAAAAGAATGTAGTTTGGGAGGGTCTTAACCCAAAAGACAGATTCTCTGAAAATAGTCCTCTCTAAGAGACTTATCTCTTAGACACTGGTGACCCCCTACTCTCTCTTCCACACCCGAGGTCCCTTTTCCATGCCTCAGCTCAGGATATAAATCTTTGGTCAGGCCCAGCCACCTGAGAATTTACCACCATGTAAATTCTCCATCCATATGTTATTAAATTGGAAATTTTCTCTTATTAATTACACCTAATGTTAATTGGTATATTTGTCCATCCTGTAGAGAACCTAAAAGATATGGAAGAACTTTTCATTTCACCACAAAAAAGGGGAAAATGGAAGTTATAAACTAAGGTGATTCAGATTAGTAATATCAGATGTTTTTTCTACATGTATTTCAATGATAAAGTATTTTAATAGTGGATCACTATAAAACAGAGAAAATCCAATACTAAATTACTCTAATTTTTCTAGAGTTACTCCCTCCCCTTTGACCACAGCAGCACTATCATTACCACCTTTGTCATTTATTTCTGTTTGGAATAAAACCTCAAACCATCTATTCAAACAGAGAATCTCTTTTCCAGCTTTCTTCCAAACATTACTCCTAATTCTGCATTATAATAACATCGTCACAATAACCTTCCTTGTTGATGGTGTTTTATTTATCTCCCAATTACTGAAACCCAATGCTGAGGGAGAAATGCCATTCAAACAATTTATCTGAAAGTCAAGGTGTGCCATAATTTGACCTTGCGTCTTGTGGAAAAGTATTAGGCATATTACAATTTTCTAGTAATCAAATTCAAAAAGTAAAAAGAAATAAGTGGAGTTAATAATAATATATTTTATTTCAGCCAGTATATCCTGAAGGGTTCAGAGCATGCCACCCCAAAATATGCTACTCTGGTATGAGGATTATTTTAATCTAAGGCAATTAAAGCAAAACAAAAAAAGCAGACACTAGGAAAACTCTCTGTGTCCCCCCTCCACCCACACACACACAGGAAGAATCTTAATCACTGGAGGCATATCTAAACATTAATCAGTCCAGAAATGGTACCAGAATCTACAGAAACAAATCCTGCTAAAACCACACTTATCTTCCCTTAATTTCTCTATTTGCCTTCCCAAATTTGTCACTTCTAGAAACTCAAAGTTCCTCTCTTTGTCTTATCACTTCTCCACAAATGTACTGCTCTTTGTTAGATGCTATAGAAGTGGAAGTTCCTATCACCCATGTGAGTTACTCATCATTCAGTACTCCCAGGTGTAGGCATAATGTACACATCAATACATTTTTGTTTTTCTCGTTAGTCTAATTTTCAGGGCCTCAGCTAATACGGGTAGAGGAAAAATAATTTTCCTCTCCTACAATCCAAAATATTATTTCAACATATAAGCAATATAAAACCATGCATGAGATGTATTTTTAAATTAAATGTTCAAAATCTGATGTGCATTTTACATTCACAGCAAATTTCTATTTGGACTAGTCACATTTCACATGCTCAGAGCCTCACAAAGCTTGTGGCTACTCTATCGCAGAGCAGACTCGTCCTACCTGTCCCTGTTCTCTTAAATTCTTGCCAACCACATTACTCAATCTTTCCTGAAAACACTCCAGAATTATTTGCCTCCTATCTTGATAGGCACTGTTCCCCTTTCTTGCAAATACCTTCCGAATCCAAGTCTTCTGAAACTTGTCTACCTTCCAGTGTCATCTCAAGATAAAATTTCTCCCTGGAACAGACGAGAACACTAGTTTATGTTATTCATCCTTACATTTTCATAATGTATTCTAATTGATCATTCTTCTTCATTGTCGTTGAAAGTATTGAGGCATATTTTTTTTTGTTTCTCTTCTCAAATCTAATGGATTGCCTTGCACATGGTACTCAATAAGCATTTATTGTTTTAAAATGGATTGCTTTAAATTCACCGCAAAGGAAAGAAACCTGTGGATCAGTCTTCCCCCCCAAAAGTACAGAAAATCCTTTTCTGAGATGTCCAAAGCAGGCTTTTCTAATAAATGGCACCTTGTTATATGGAGCTAAAGAATATGAAGATTTCACCTGTTACCCTTACCATAGGTACTTAGATAGGTCGTCTTTTCCAGAAGTAACCTTTTTTTTCAGATCTTAAGGTAGGGACAAAAGTCTACAAGGTTTTGTCATATGACATCATCCCCTCTTGTGAGGATTCCCCCTCCTCTCTTCTAGGCATCCAGAACCCCTTTCCTCAGCACAGGATATAAGTCTTGGGTCTGTTTCATGTGTATGTTATTAAATTCGAGCTTTCCTCCTACTCATCCTGGCTGGTGTTAATTTGTTTCTTTGTCCAGCCTGCAAAGAACCTCTGAGGACTGGAAGAATTTTCCCTGTCACCTGACAATTCTCTCTATTGAAAGCAAGCTACTGATAGCTTGTGGAACATCTGCCAAGGCAGTGTATTGCCTACCTACAGGGAAAAGAGAGCAAGCTGTCTTACTCTACATCCAAAGCAACTGTTAATTATATGAAAATTGACCCCAGTGTGTGGTAATTGATGAAAGACTTTGTCACTAAGTCGATGATCATATTTTGTTTAACTATTATCACTTTAAGGCTGTGCACAGCTCCTCTGGCCCTTTTGGTATATTTCCCATTAACTTAATTAGAATATTCTGTCATTATTATTACTATTATTATTTAGCTTGGTCTTCTCACCACCCCTTTTTTAAGAGGAAGGAAGTTAGGCAGGAATGGAGGCAGGCAGGAAGAAAGCAAGAGGAGGAAGAAGTATTTTATTTATTTAGATGCTCATTCTAGTTATTCCCACCCCTGACTCCTATCCCTGATGCTGGGTCCTTGGGCTGTATGTGAACTTCTCCCCAGACACAGGCTCAACCCCCAAGCCCCCAGGGTACACCGTAGCATTTCTTTAAAAAACTGCATTAGTCTCTAACTGGCACTGAGGATTGTTGAAAGCGATGGAAAGAAATAGCAGCTGCATGGACTAGATATTTATAATGTGCTCTTATAGCCCTGGTCCCATTCTAACTAAAAAGAAAATTCCGTTTGTAGTAGGAAAAATAGTGAAGTGGGATTCCAGCACTGGGTTTCCCCTTTCTGAGTTCTGTCTTTGTCCCTCTGCATTTTCTGTCTGCTGTGAGGTCGCAGAAACCACCAGTCTGCCTTCTTTATGGAAGTTTCAGGACTGAAGTTACTTCAGCTTCTTCCCTAGTCAAAGAACATGACAAATTACTTCACACCAAAGACTACTTGCTAATAATTGCTGAAGTATTGCTCCTCATAGGTATTTGCACTACTTTACTTGACAATAGAAACAAAGCCCTTGTGAGTCTCTGAAATACCTTGAGTTACACCCTTTAGAATCTCCTGCCTTTATAAAGATCAACTTCTCACTCACCCTTAACACCAGACTTTGCAAAATATGGGCACTGTCAAGTAAGATATGATTACTCCATGTTTTGAACTTGGGTTTCAGGATGAAAACTCCTGGGTTAGTAATTTATTGACTGAAATTTGAGCAAGAAACTACTCTGAGCTTTGGTTTTTCAGTTATTAAAGTCATCGCGAGTCTTTAAAACATTTTTATTTTTTCAGAAAAGGAAAGATGCCGGCAGGAATGAAGATTAACAGGCACGAAGGCAGAGAGAGGAGGAAGAAACATTTTATTATTTTATTTAGGTTTATGTGGACACGGCTGGTGTCGGCGGCGTTATCTGCTAGGTCACCAGAGCGCACCCATTGTGAGTTTTCAGTGAGCCAAGGTGCAGTACATCAAGTGCCCAATGCATGGTAAATACCTAATAAATATGTAATTCTATTATCTTCCTGTGAGAAGAAGACATTCATTTACAAAACGAAGTAATCTGCCTTTTAATGTCTCCTGTACTCATCTGCTGGCTTCTTAGATATGAATTTTTTCATGTCACGACCCACACACAAAATGTTAAGATTTACACAGTACAATGGGTAGAGGTGAGATTATTCAAAGCCAAAAATGAGCAGCCCAAGAGCTCCAGTCACTATCTTGGCATCCTGGTTACATATTGGTGGGGTATGCCTTGGTGGAGTAGTGGTTCGGTCTCCTGCCCCTGGCCGGCACAAGCCATACGTGGTACAGGGGGCAACCAAGATGCACAACTAAATAAAATAAACAAAATACTTCTTCCTCTTTTCTTCTTGCTTGCCTGCTTACCCGCCTTCATTTCTGCCTGCACCTTCCCTTAAAAAGAAACAAAACCAAAAACATTTGTGAAAGGCAGCAAAAAGCAGAATGTGCCACCTAAAATACGCCTCTTTGGCATAAGGATTATTTTGAGAAACTGCTGAGAACAGAGACGTTATCCTTGGTAAGAAAAAAAATAACATTAGAAAGGGGAAGTCTATAACAAGAATATCATTTTCTTTTACGAGATCACTTTTTCACCTGAGAGCTTTATCTTCATGACTGAACAAACTTTGTTTACCAAATATTTTATCTTAGCTCCTTCCTGTGAATCTCAGCCTTTTAAGTCTCATATCTTTGTGGGACTCCTGTAATTAAGTAATTGCAGATTTAAAATCTTGAATTCATTGAAATTTAATCTAATTAACATACTCAAGGAACACTTACTTTTAATTATGGCCTTAATTAAAAGTCATTTTTCTTTTGCTAATCTGCCTTTTGTTATATGGAGTTCTCAGTCAAGAATCTAGGGTGATAGAGGGAAAATTATTTTCCTCCTCTACATTTTGAATTCCAACTTACTTTAGAACATCTTAAAAAATATTATTGTCAGCATGCCCTGGTTGAGTAGTGGTTATGTCAGTCGCCTCTGAAGGAGCATAGGTCACAATAAGCCTGGGTTTGAAACCTTTGTCATGGGTGGGGGTGGGTAGGAGGACAACCAGTGTAAACAACCAAATATGAATAAAAAAATAAATGAAATGCTTCTTCCTCCTCTTTCTTCCTGTCTGCCTGCCTGCCTGCCTACTTGCCTTCATTCCTGCCTACACCTTCTCTTAATAAAAAAGAAAAAGAAAAGAAAAATTGTCCCCCACTATACATGGGAGGAAAATTAATAAACCAACACGTTTATGCTTATGTCAGTTATTTTCTCATTAAACTTTTTTTGAGGCATTTGTAGATTCATATGCAATTGCAAGAAATAATACAGACAGAGCAAAAGAGACTGCCCATGCACTTACCTATGACCCATTTTCCCCAGTAGTAATGTCTTGCAAAACAATAACACATATTCAGGCTGATGCAATTCGTTATAAAATATTTCTATCCCTAAAAGAATCCTTCAAGTTGCCATTTTATAGCCATAGCCAGTTTCCTCCTACCTCCACCCCTCTTTAGCCCCTGGTATCTGGTAACCTAGTACCATTACTATAATTTTGTTATTTCAAGAATGATATATAAATGGAATTATAGGTTTCTTGTTATTTCAGACTCTAGTAATGTGAGTCAAAGCATATGTGCTCTTTCAGAGAACTATAAATATGAGCGTAGGGTATAGCTAGCTACTTCAAGGTTATGAAGCTGGAGAGCTGGGCAAGCACAAGATCATTCACACCACATGAAATCATTAGGAGATTATGCCATAGGCCATTCAAACTGCTTAAGGATTTTAGTTAAGAGAATAACTTCAGATGCGTGGTTAAAAGAGCTCGCTTGAACAGCAGTATACTGGATTCGTCGAGAGTGAAACAGCGAGAACAATTCGAAAATAATGTCAACGGACTGTGGAAAAGATTAGAGAGAGCTGAACTAAGCAGTGGCAAGAAGAGGAGGAGGAACAGAAAGAAGATGTTAAAGAGGAAGCGAAGTGGAGGCTGGGACTCTGGTTTGGGAGAACTGACTGGATGGCACATTCCTATTCCAGGACTCAAATGGGGTTAAGCTTTCAAATACTCATATGAGAGTGCTTGTGGGACATCTGTGGACAATGTCCAGGAGGCTATTGAGCTCCAAAGAGAGGTCTAAGCTGAAGATAATGATTTGTCAGTTTCCCACCCACATGTCAGGGAGCAGAAGCCAGGGTGACGAAAGAGTTCCTGTAGAGACCAGGGACAAGAGAAGTCGTAGAGTAAGACAAGTCACTTCCCTTCCATTTTCTGATCTGAAATTGAGTATAATGATTATCATAAAACCTGCATCATATTTCTAGGGGGAGAAGTATGTGTGATATGGGTTAATACATTACACAATTTTATAATTTTCAAGGCATTGCTACTACAATAAAGATAATCTTAAAACAACTAACTATAATGAAATACTAGCATATTTTCAGACCTTTTAATTTTTTTTCCTTTTTAGCACTAAGCACTTTTTAAACTTTTTCCAAATACATAACCCATGCTCCTATTTTTGAAGAACTCAGAAGGGCAGACACACAATTACAGTGATATTCTGAGTAGTTGTTAGGCATAAACAGCAGCTTCAACAGTCAGAATCTTGTAATTAGGGGCAAGTTTTCAGCTGTAGTTCCAGAAAAAATAGGATGGGACCTAGTTAAAAGCCAGAGGATCCTATCCTCACTTGAAAAAAGGGAAAAAGCAATATCCAAATGTATCTTTTCTTCCTCTACGATTTTCATCTCTAAATATTCCATTCCCATGTTACTTTGACAAGCTTTTTCCAATACAAAGTTGATGCACATGGAGGAGAGACACATGCAAGAGCGCTTCCTTGCAAATCGAAACACATCTTGTCATATCTAGTAATCCTTCCACCCTCCATTCTCACCACCATCTCCTGCCTTACCATGGAAGAGACTTATTTCCTTTACCGTCTTTAAATATTAAAGAAGAAAGAAAAGGAAGGATTCATGGGTACTATAGTGAAAGCACAGAGAGAAAGGCACAATATCAGTTCATTAAAAAATGCACATAAATATATAATAGTGCAAAAAAAGATGTGAAATCATAGTATACTGTGTGTATATCTAAATAGTATATTTCTAAGAAACGCAATCACGGATTTCCAAATAGTTTGAGAGACTTCACCAATTCTGTTGAACTCAGATGTGTATTTATTGGATTGTGTTCTGTATGTTAGATTGAGGGAAATAGAAATCATTTATTCAAATTCTTCCTGTCACATTGATTCATGAATGCTTTCATTCACCTAACAGAATCTATCCAGTGAGGCCTGTGAGCAAGTCACTGCGAATGAGGTCTGGAGCCTCAAGGAGAGAGAAATAGCTTGAAAATTTTACAATGTGGTGGAAAATGGTGATTCACTAGAATATTGTCTATGACATCAAAATCTTTCCACATTGTAAAAGAATTCCAACTACTTAAGGGACCTCAGTAAACCAAAGGCATACACATACTATGGATTTTCCATATATACTCATTCATTTGTAGATAAAGCTCTCTATAATGAGTTTTCTTATATATCATTGCCTAATTACAAAAAACATTGTCAGCTAAGGGTTTCTGGTTATGAACTGAACAAGACCTGCACAATTGCAGTGAAGGTCACCAGAGAACCAGATGATGTGCCACGGGCACGCCTCCCCAGGGAAAAACCTGAGTACTACTGCTGGAAGTCACTCTGTACTATTCTGAAACTTTGTTGAATATAATTGTATAATAAGACAAGGCACTAAATCAGTAGGGATGCTTCATGGTTGAATAATGGATGAAATTCGGAAGGTATAATGTATCCTCCAGGAAGGCCTCATCTACCCTTAACCCATGTCTCTACTTTTCATTAAGGTTTCATCTCCATTGAGAAAAATCACTCCCATTTACCAGCAACCTAAGTGGTACTAAGGAAAGTACCTTACATGGAGAAATAGGGAGAGGCCTAGCCATGTGGTACAAGACAGTTGGGGTGCATTTGAGGGGAGGTCATGCTGAGGGCTGGTGCTAGGATTCAACGTGGACAAAACAGATCTGCAGGCCAGAGCTGGGGGTGGGAGAGCAGTGTTGGGTTAGGAAAAGGTTGAGGAAAGAAGAAATACAAGAGTGCATCTGTGCTTTTTCTAGCATGCACAATTCTTATTGCCTCTAAATTCAAAATGGAATTTGTAGACTGGCTGTTCATCTTTCCAATAACAAGGAAAGAATAGTCATTTTAATTGTACATTCAACAAACATTTATTGTGCAGCTGCCATGTGCTACGTTGTTCCAGGATCTGGGGAGATGGTATTGAACCAATAAGTTAAGGAGCTCATATTCTGGGTAGGGTTGAAGGTGAGGACAAATATTCCAAATAGTATTAAACCAGCATCCTGGTAGCACTGATCATCCAAGTTCCCCTAATCCAAGTCAACATTTCACTTGTTTGCATGTCTTTGGCCTCCCATTGATATGCTCTGTCTACAAGGGACCACTGACATCAATCATAACAGCCACTCATTTCTTGACTCCCTACACACTGGGTCTCAGCTAGGTCACTCATCCTCATGGTCGCACTTTCTGCTCCATTCAATCTTATGCATTGTTTGTAACAGAAAAACAATGTGCAATGTTTAGGATTTAACCATGATCTGAGGCCCTTTCCATTTTCAAGGACTTCCTGTCCGCCCCACTTTCCATGCACACCTGCCTACATCTGGAGGCCCCAGTGAGATTCATGTCCACTGACCATGTCCAAAGACATCACTCAGACCTATTGGACTTTTTCTTGTGGACAACTTTAAAATCTAGAATAACCGGCTTTCTGAGATTTGGGTGTAGATCCCCCAAGGAAGGTGGAGGCAGAAAGCAAAAGCCTCCATCCCCTGCACTTGGACATGGAGGGACTGGAACAAGTTTGGGATTATACCCTGCGCTGGGCCATTTGTGAAGGACTTCCCTGTCACACTTACAAGTTGTTATTATCATCTGAAGATATCATTTATGTGTCATATATCATTATGAGAATCTTTACTATTTGCATACAAAATAATGTTATCCCGAAGTAAACGTAAGTGATTGATGCTGGTTGATAGCACTTCTGTGTAGAGATGATAACACCTATTAAGTAAAGGTTTCTCCTCCAGCATCCTGCCTCCCTTCAGGGACAGGCATTGCGGCTTGGCTTGGGTCTCACAACTCCACTCCGTTCCTTCTCTTGTCCATTCAATAATTTAGGTCATTTACTAGCCTTGCAGGAGAGTTTGGGGTGAAAACACTGTCTGAAAATGCTATAAACCTAATCAAAAATATGAACTCTGGGCAGCGTCATAAGCAATTGGACACGTTAGACACTTTGATGTCCTGGGGAGATTAAACATCAATTTATGAATAGGGGGGAAAAAGTCGTGTAAAGCAACATAACAGAAAATGCAAATTAAAATCCTGTAAATTTTAGAGAGACCCAGGATAGAGATGCAATAGATATGACAGAAAAAGAAAGCTTTCTGGGAACAAAATCCTCCCAAGTTAATGTGTATGATGCCTGCTGCCAGGCTGCATCAGTAAAGCCACCAAATAGAACGAAAACAGAAGAGGGATGCTAGCGTTGAAAAATCGAACATCTGTGACAAGCTGTCAGACCATTGTCATTAGCATTTCTCTGACCACAGAGGAGCTCAGATTTGCAGGTCTTGCCTGATCAAACACATTTTCTGTGTAATGAACTACTGAACCAACTCTTGGAATAAAAAACAAAATAAAAAAACTAAGTTTTCTTGGAAGCTTACTGCCATTTAGAACATATTCATCTCCTGCTATGGGATTGTCTCTCCATCGGGTCATTTCCCTTCTGAAATGTCAACTGTTAAGATGAAAGGAAATTATTTACCTAATTTAAGGTGAAACTGATATCTGACGTGAAACTGGGTAACGAATGTGTTGGTAATTTCTGAGGCAATAGTGTTACGTTGAACTAATAGATTTCTGAATAACAAACTAATAAAATTTTGAAATAGTTACTTTAAATAGTATTGATCAACTGATCATTGATTGGCTCCATCTGATAAGTTGCTTTTATCATCTTTAAGTTGTGTAAATACTTGCAGTGCATTTACTTTTTGTTCAAAAAACAGAAATATCACTTCCTCAATATGTTGTCCAAATTTTAGAAGGCATATTCTTTTTATTACCTATTAGTGTTAACAAAAATAGACTCAAATTTCCTAGAGGGAGTCACTTGGAAATGTGTCCTACGTTCATATTTGTTGCATTGTCAAAATAAATACTGAGTTTACCTAAGGCAGATTGAATATGAAACAGCATGACTCAGGGATTAGAACAACTGGGCTGTTATTCCATTCTCAGATTCTCAGGAGTCTGTAATTAATTCTCCATAACTATCTTGGGTGTATATCATTTAGGATCTGTCTGGGCAACAAAGAGTTTAGGGAACCCTCAGGGTGAATCGCATTGTTGGAGGTGTTTGTTTTTATCCGGTTAATAACTCCATTTCTGAGAAGTTACACCCAAACTTCAAAAGCTCCAAAGAGAACACAACTAGTGCATGTAAAACTAAGATGGCTGAGATGTGTATATCCTTGGGCTCAAAGGCTTAGAGGATTATAACACAGCATGCTCTTCTCCATGGAAGTGGAAGAACTAAAAACCTCAGGAAAAAAAAAAATAGGAGCACTCAGCAGATTAAGTTTATACGTAAACTTAGGGAAGCCCCTATATTTTTAGGTTTACTATTCAACAACAAAGAGCTCGAAATAGAAGCGGCATTCATGTTATTTTACACATTTTACAAAAATAATTTGAGGACTGTACAGTTAAGTTCCACTCACTATTTATGTTCACAGGAAATTTAACTGGCTTCCCTTTCTTAAATATTTTAGTAAAAGGGCAACTAATTTAGTTTCATTTTGCCACAGATAATATCTTCAGAAGGAACACCTTTTCTCATCTGGGTGGGCCCCTTGCTCTGTTAGAAATGCACTTTGCTTCAGATAATAGTAAAAGCAGTGGCTCAAGGTTTTCTTTGGGAACCATAGTCCCTCCATCTTGCATAGGTTGACCATACATCCCGTTTTAAGCAGGCTAGTACCTTTGCTTTTATATTTCCCGACGATCAGTTTTGTCTCGTTTTTAATAAACCAGGGTCAGCTGTAACACAGGGCAGCAGGGACAGATGAATTTCCCCGGGGGCCCAGCCTGTTGAGGGGTTCAAAAAGTCCCATCCTGTTTTGTCCCCTTTTGAAATACGGCCAGTCTAATCGTGCAGCAACTTTTACTCTCAGTCATACAGTTTCCTGTCTCTTTGTTGCAAGATAATTGTTATATCTGCAAACATCAAGACCACTCCCAAGGCAGGAAGGAGAAAGAGCAAATGGGAATACAACATTCTTTACTTGCAGAGGTCTTTTTGCTCATGAGGGAAGGAAGGCCTGTAGGGAAACTTTGCTACATGTCATTGATATCACATCACTCCCTCAGCTGAAAGGGAATCTATACAAATAAGCATTTTTAACTGATGATATTTCTGTCCCAAACAAATGAACATTTGTTAGCAGACCAAGCAAGTACAGGATCCTATCTATGCAACAGATGAGAAGCAAGGCCGTTGGGGAAACCACAGTCTCCTGACCTTCCGTGCTGACAAGAGGTGCGGGTTTTTTCCACGTTGGTTCAGAGCAGCCTATGAAGCAATGTCTCCCAGGGTCTTGGTGTAGAGTGAAGGCAAGAACTCCCTCTCCCATTTACTGAGTTTTCCTCACTTATCTAAGCCAACAGAGAGGGTGTTGGAGAAGACATCATCTGTATTTTACTTTCCTTGTCACCGTCTTCTGCCTTCTTCCCTCTTCCCACCACCTTCTGAGAAGAAAAGTGGGTGGGTTGTCTTATTCTGTGATGTTCTACCTTCTACTCTGTAGTAGCAAATCTAGGAGCTTTGTTGTCACAGTTAGCAAAAGTGTCTTCTCTCGTCCATAGAACACCAGTGTTGGATCCTCCAGGCTGGGATATGATACGTTAAAATGAGAGAATATTTGAAAAGCAATAGCCTGACATGGAAATCTTTCTATTTTTTTTCCTGCATAATCTTATTCCTTATGCCAGAGTCTGACTAATGTAAAATCGTATTTTTACATTCCCAGTCTCTGTCACTGCACTCTGCCACCTTCAGTTAGATGAATACCCAGGCCAACTGGGTAAAGTCTAACTCTCAGAGAGGCAAGAGAAGTACGTCACTGATTTTCATATATTTGCCCTGTTTAAATATAAACCTGGTGCAATGAGATAACCTCAGTTTTAAAAGGAAATGAAGCTCCGGTTACCAACTCTTTTACAAAAATCACGTAAAAAGCAAAGATTCGACTTTTATCTCCTGGTAATTTGGAGCGTTCTTTGTTTTTACAGACAAATTGATTGTACCATGCACATGATACTGTATTATACAAATAACTTTCTACCCCTTTCTGCACATAAGCAGCAAAACTTGAAATTGTACCCAACACAGCAGGGCGTGCCATCAGTAAAACCGATCCATACACAGTAAGTTTGTTTATGGTTCACAAACAAATCTTGGATGAGATTGAACACGTTGATTCCTTTCATGGCTAACTGAAGCAGAACACACAACAAGAATTCATCTACATTCTACTTTCCCCACTGCAAAAAATACCAACATTTGACTGTTGTCATGACAATCACGTGGCTCATCAAACTATTACCTACTTGAAGAGGAAAAGGTTTTGTATTCTCTCTAGCTTGCATTCAGATATCCTGGCTTTTCACATACATGTTAAAACAGATCTCATAGACAAGGAAATATGCTGAAGCTTCTTTGGTACATTTCCTTTTTATAGTTGAAATGTTTTTCCAAAGCACAGACATTTATCCACTGTAAGAACTTGTTTTCCTTGGCATATGAATGGATTACTTGATAGGATGTTTGCAGCCAGACCTTCTCAAGTTACACACACTCCTCAAGATTTTGCTATCAATTCTTTCCTTTGTACAAGCATGGTAGCAGGTGCAGCTTCTCCTCCGTAGGGGGAATTTTCAGGGGACCTTCCCTTCACCTTCATTTTCTTTACCTGACCCAATAATAAATGGACACAAGAGAAACTAGCCTGAGTAAAGACAAATTTAATTTTGTGTGCATGAAGTTATGAATGACCTAAACAGTTTATAGAGCTTTTAAATTAAAAGGCAATAAATCTGTGAAGAATAGAGAACACAAAGAAATTCTTGAAAGTTTTGGGTTGGACAACTAATTCAGTGAGCTAATTAAACAGAGCTTGTTTACTCTGACTGGAAGGGTGTCTTCTCTCTCTCTATGTAGGGAGGATTCCTTCACGAGAGATTTTATCTCCTGCTTCCAGGAGGAACAGTTAGGAGCAAGGTCAGGGAAAATTCCCAATAAAATTCCCACTAAAAACTCCTTTTTTAGTAGAAAGGGAGATTTAGGGTATTATTCTTTTGTCTACTGTCTTTAATTCAAAATAATCATGATGTACTTCGGCACATCTTGAGTCAGCCTGATCAATTTAGTATCAGTTTCAGTGTCTGAAATAACAAGGTACATAGGTACATACTATGTATTGCAGTTGTTGAGTTCCATCCCTCTCCACCTACCAGTAAAGTGAAATGAAACTTCTGGTTCTGGTTCTAAAATTAACAAAGACACAGAATTTTGCTATGGATTAGACTGCAATAAACTTCTTTACACAATGGCAAACCTGTCAATGCGGCTGACATGCCACTGTCTACACCTGCACACCAGAACAGTACTGTATAGGTGAGTCTCCTCACCACTACACACAATGTTACTGGCACTTGCTCTTCATATTTTAATTAGTAGCAGAGTTTTGCTTGGCTTGGTTATGTACATTGGTAAATTGGACCCTGGCAAGATGTGGAATCAATGAATCCCAAGATGTGACAGCTAATGATGTGTTTTTAATGAAGAAATCAGGCATGTCTTCCTCTTCCAAGAAGGGGATAATGTCAGCAAATATCCTCTAGTGTAGAGGATTGAAATGTAGCATTCAACATCAAGAAACAGTATACATTCTATGCACATTATCCCAAATGATATTTGGAAATACTTTATACACCAAGACCTGTGAGAATCTGGTCACCTTATTAAACTTTATCTACAAATATTTGTTCAACAGTTCTGTATAGGTGAGATGGAATTTCACATGGAGAAGGATGAAGAAGGTGGAGTGCTAGTTAGTTGCAGTACCCAGCTCAGGTCTCAGCCCTTCCTACCCCAAGAGCAAAACAGTAAGCATGTGGCTAATTGAATCAACTGTATTTCAGTGAAACTTTGGTGTTCCGCCAGGATGCTCCTGGGGACCTTCTCTCTCATCTTCAGTAGTCTATCAATATATTCCTCACATAGACAAAGCTCTTCCTGAGGTGAGTGCAAGGCAATGCAGCTTTCTTAATCTTATTGCTTCCAGAAATGTTTTTGGTGTCCCTTAGAGACTGATACCTCTGTCAGATATCTTGTTGATTTTTTAATCTGGCTTTGAAAAATCTAGACCCTAGAAAAGTTTTTTCCCTCTATTTGGGTGACTACATATTAATGGCATTTACTTAGAAAAAAAATTGTAGTGAAGGCAAGAAAACTCACAGAAGATTAGAAACCCTTAGATATTCCATGGAGCTATGAAAAAACATGGAAGGATGTAAGGCCCAGGCAATCACAGAATCAAGGAACCATAGATGAGAAATGTAAATAGAGGGTCCTTCCTTCCTCTTCCTTCCCCTCTCCTCCTTCTGCATCTCTCTCTCTCTCTCTCATAATAAATGTAAATGTCTTTGTAATTTGATCACAATTCAGAGACTGAACAAAATATTAATGACTTATAATCACTGTGGCAAAGTTTTATATTTATATTTTCTTTATCCATTCATCTGTTGATAGACAAGTTTTTTTTTTCCCATGTCTTAGCTATTGTAAACAATGCTGCAGTAAAGAAGGGGGCACAGATATCTCTTTGGCATAGTGATTATATTTCCAGTAATGGAATTGCTAGATCATAGTCATTCTATTTTTAATTTTTTGAGGAACCTGCATTCTGTTTCCTATAGCTACAGTTTACATTTCTACCAACAGTGTTCTCCTTTCTCCACATCCTCGCCGATACTTGTCATCTCTTCTCTCTCTCTGATGGCCACTCCACATACCATCCCTGATTTGAAATATAGGTGTTTTAGGGCTGGTAAGTCTCTTAGCAGTTAGGGTTATATTTTAACATATGTAGTAATTAAGGAGATATATTTTCATCCGGAAAGTATCTATGTAAGAGTATCAACAACATGAAAGTAGATCTGGGGCAGTCCTGAAGGCTTGGTTGGTAGGTTCAGGACCTCTGTCTGGCACAGTCTACATACAGCCGAGGACCAAGGTTCATGGCCCACGGCCAGCAGGGTGGGAAGGGACAACCAAGATGAACAACTAAGTAAAATAAATAAAACTCTTTTTCCTCTTATAATTTCTTGACTGCCTGCCTGCACCTTTCTTTCTTTCTTTTTTTTTTTTTAAAAAAGAAAGCCTTTTTCTAAAAAAAAAAAAAAAAAAATTTAAATATTATTAAGAAAAAAAAAATCCGGAAACACCAACAGAAACCAAAAAAAGCCCACCACACAGTTGACATCCAGCCTTGAGAAGAAGACTTAGTATTTGGCAAAGAGATAAATTTCTCTCCTGAATCAAGACATAATGGATTTATGTTTATATGTTTTAAAAAAACTTTCACACTGTTCACCAAAATCTAACGCCATCATTCAGGAACTCTTATTTGGAAAACTACCAGTGTCTCCTTTTAGGTTCTTAGCATTTCTCAGGCCTCAGCGATTAAATTCTCCAGCCAGACCAGGTATGCCTGCTCTCTGTGTGCCTTGGGCCATTCTTCCTGACTGAGCCAGCAGGGTAAACACTGGTCTATTGAGAGCAAGGATTTAATAAAAAGTGGACACACATACAAAGAGTAATGTTAATCTGACATGGAATCAAATCTCATGTTACCCTTCTGTTTGTATGCTTTTTATTCAGTCTAAGCTTCCTGATGGCTCACTCACCATGCAGTGCTGGTCCAGAGTCAGTAATTAATTTGAAAACAAAACAAAACAACTTACTCTCATAGTTTTAGACAGTGAGGGATTCACTCATTGTATATAAAGATTTAAGCTCAAATAATGAATGGAACCCCCAAACAGTCATTCTCCACTATATTTCTCTTTCGGAAAAGGAAGTTAATAACAAGTCTAGATGGTTGAGAGCCCTAGGAATGTCAGGAAGCTGCTCAGGACTAGGCAATGCAGGTAGGTACCTGAAGACAACTTTGCTCATATTGTCACGATCTGGCTCATTTTGTTTTTTCCTGCAGTCATGTGGAAGGAGCCCCATCCTAAAGACCAATTTGGGTCACATAACCGTTCAGACATTCAGACATCAACATTTATGGTTATATCTTAGATCCCAGGCCTTGGTCTGGGCTTGTAGGAAAGGCAAAAATATAAACTTAGTTCCTATTTTCTAAGATGGGTCAGTCCATTTATTTAAAGATATAAGGCTTGTACTAAGTGGCTCTAACAAGTACCATAAGGGCACAGAGAAGAATGGTGGGAGTTCTCTGGAGGGATGTGAACTGAACCTGGAGGAATAAGGAGAAACTCAGGCAGCTGGAATGAAACAGAATGCAAAGTCGCAAAGAGTGAGAGCAGAACAAAGGTGGGGGAGGGGCGCTCTGGAGGCACAACAAGAGACACTGGGAAGAAGAGTCAGTCAGCAACCGGAATGAGACACATGGCTGAACACTCTCCACCAAGGAGAGAAGGAACCCCAGTTTCCTGAGACTTAGTGTCTCCATCTATACAGTGAAATACTAGAGGTGGGAAAGTTATAAGTTTTAATATTCTCACACATTCCTCCAAAAATGAATTGTCAATTATGAATAGAGGAACTCTGTCAGTTTCTATGTTGGACAGGAAACCAAGACAGATTCAAGAAACCATGTCTTCAGTTCATTACAAGAGCAGTTTTAAAACAATAGCACTTAATAATCTCACTGTTCTGTAGGTTAGAAGTCTGGGCAGATCAGGCTAAGTTCTAAACTCAGAGTAACATAAGGCCAAAACAAGGTATTGGTGGGGCTGGGCTCCTACCTGGAGGCTTGGGTAATGAATACATTTCTAAGATCACTGAGGTTTTTTGGGCAGAATTCAAACCCTTGCAGCTGTAGAAAGATGCCCTATTTTCCTGTTGGATGTCAGCTAGAGTTCTCTCTGCTCTCTGAGGTGACTTACATTCCTTCTTATACAGTCCCCTATTTTGTCAAAGCAATATCAGGGTGTCCAGTTTCTCTCGTGTCAAATTTCTCTGATCTTTTTTGCTGGAGAAAGTTTTCCACTTTTAAAGGCTCTTGTGATTACACTGAGACCTTTTGGATAATGCCTGATAATCATATTTTAATACAAATTGTGCTTTATAACAACAGAATCATGGAAGCATTATTTCATCATGTCTACAGGTTCTGGAAGTTAGGATGAGACATCTCTGGGGAAGAGAGACTATTTTAGAAGTTATGCCTAACCTAGTCACTGATCCACTTCCCTGTTTATCTTCCTTTAGCCCACTGGCTTTCATCATCCTTCAAATTCGCTATCAATTGGTATTTAGTAATCTCCAGGTGAACTGTTAGTACCTACCATGTTTTTATTATACTTTCATGTAGGTGTAACTTATTTTCCATATTAGGCAAAAACTAGGGCAGGAATGATGCCAGCTTCATATGTCCTGGTTACGAACATGGAGGAACAGGAGATTGGCTTGACCTTGAGCGGTCAGAGGCATCAGATTTTCAAGTCTGGGAACTCCAATTACACACAAAACGATAAACAGAAAGAGGATTCAGTTCATTTCAAGTGTCATGTGACTAAGGTAAGCATCACTGACATTTAGAGTTAGTTATGAGTGAAGATGATTTCAGAGCCAAAAGACATGGACGATCTTTCCATGACTGCTTCTCTAACTGCATAGGTAGCTCCTGACTTCTCTGCCAACTACACTAAATTTTACTTTTCTTAGAAGCCTAATTTAATTTAGAAAAAATATTTTTTTCAGGAAAACACACCTCCTACTTGTCTAGAACTTTTTTTGGGACTTCTCAGGCAAGTATTTTTTTAAGCTAATTTTTCAATCTTTAAATTGGAAAAGTAGTAAAAATAGTGAAAGTCAAAGCACCAACAGTGAGGAGAGTGGGAAAGTTTGGATAATCTTAAGAAGGCAAAACAAAGCAGAACAACAAAAAAATAAAGACCTGAAGAGAGAAAAGTTGTAGGTGAGCTTTCATGGCCACCTTTTTACAGTGATTCTGTAGAGGACATTGTGGGTGTGGTTTTGTTGATCAAGTTTAGGGGCCCCACTCCCCAGCTACTGGGAGGATTGTCAGCTGATGACTGTCAGCTGATTTCCTCCCAGGGACTTTCCTTCAGCTGAAGAGAACAGCCTTATCCAAGATCATGACCTCTCCCTGGATGGTATCCATCCAGTGATGGGCAAATATTGGCGTGTAAAGGTCAGAGCCTTGCCCCAAGGAGGACAAGGCTGAAAGGTCATCCCGGTTCCAGAGTTTCCCTGAGGGATTGGTTCAGGCCTTTGTTACTTTAGTTTACTGCTTCCCTCTGCACGAGACCATGTACTTTCTACTTTCCCACAGGTGTGAATTCGAGGGCGCTGCCCATACCTCCCCTAAGTGCTTAGTTAAGGCTGACAACAGCTTAAAGCCCCATCAACCTTGAGCATAGATTGTTCACCAAAGGCCTGCAAAATGGATGTGTCTGTGTGCATTCTTGTGTTTGAAAAAAAAAAAAAAAAATCCAGCAGTTAAATAAAGTATGACTGGAAAATACATTTATAGGATTTTTAAATTCCATCATGAGCTTGTTTTCCTTTGTTGAAGTCTCAGCTTCCTTGGCCAAAAAGAGTTCTAAAAGTTGAAAGTGAAAAGGCGAAAAATTCAGAGAGGTAAAGTACAACGAAAATTCATTTCCTTCAATGATGCACTAGACATACTATGATTTGGGCAGTCAAGGGTAGATTATTAGCCATAGTTAGCTATCCAGGATATGGTACTTGCAAAATCATGGAGTCACTGTCACTTCAAATTAACAACAGTTAAGAATGTGCCATCATCTTTTGAAAAATGACTCAAGGAAATTATTCCCCCCAAATCCATCTTAGTTCTCTGGCAGAGAGGTTAGTAGGGACATTGCTGGAAAGGGTAGCCCTGACGCTACTTCCTGGCATATGACTGGACCCTTCTTCAGAGCAGTGAGAGCAGTCACTCGCTGACCTCCATCTTTTTTTTAAGGGAAAGGTTATTTTTTTTAAGGGAGAGGTAGGCAGGAAAAGAGTGGGGGAAGCACTTTATTTTATTCAGCTGTTCATCATTGGTTGTTTCCCCAGGCCCCAGGTCTTGAACTGGGGACCCTGGGATGTATATGGACTGCATCTGGTTTTACCTACTAGGCCAGCAGGACATGCTTGACCTTTTAAAGTATTAATTTTACTGGAACTGACATGCTGATGCTTAACTTGCATCTGGAAACTTCCTAACTCCCCTAAAGAATAGTAGCAAGTATCTAAGAATAAGACAAGGAGGAATCAGTCTGGTGTTAAGACACATATAAGAATCATTTAGGTAATTACCTATTTCATGCTATAAGACAATTATATAGATATTTTTTAGGTCTTCTGATATACTTGGTTTCTGTGGAAATTGGGAAAGGCTGAAAAAAGTACTCCTTAATCTAATCTAACATACTTAAGGCATAAGGTGTTCTCAAATGTGGAAATCAAGAAGGCCAGTTCTGGGTTAGAGGTGTGTGGACAATTCTGTTTTCCTTGAATATTGATTCTGGGGAAAAATCTGGCTTAAAATATATTTAAAAAATGTAAAATATACAGAACAAATCATTTTAACTTTAAAATTTACATTCTTTAAATACTACAATAAATTGCTACATTTTAAGGAAGCACTGGAAGGAAGAGTATACGGCAATACAGTGCTTCTAAAGCCAGTCTCCATATTGTCTGTATTAAAATCATCTGCAGTGATTTAAAAATTCAGGTTCCTGGCCCCAAATTCAGACTCAAGTGGTGCAGGGTTCTGCACTATAACTAGTGGATGACACCAGGACGTGCTGAAATGTAAGAAAATATGGGATTGGCGTCAGGGTCAGTCCAACATCCTTGGACTATGTCTAAAGCATCCAGGTATGTCGACAATACAAAGTTTAATGAAGCTACTGTCTGAGATCCTATTAATTAAAAAAATATTTATGAATGACCTACTCTCTCTAAACCTACATGGGAGATAAGCAGCTGAATGACACATAATCCTTCCTCTCAGGGAATCCATTTTCAATTAAATATGTAATTCAACCTTTTCCCAATTCTGTTTTCATTCTTACATTTCATCATATAAGATTGTCTTACAGGAAGTCATTTAATATAATGCTCTTAGAATTTCAACTAGTAATTTTATTTCTTTTCTCTCTAAGATCTAAGATGAAGATCATGGTAAGTTGGTGAGTAGGACCAATCTACTTTGCTATCAAACCTGAAATCACATCAGGTCTGTGGCTTTAACCTACACAATCAAATTAATATATTCACAAAATTTATGCTTATTATCTGAATACAGTCTGCCACACTACTACTGATTAGCTGATGTGTGGATATCCCAGTCCGCTGTCTCGGTGAGTTCTCAGAGGTACAATCTTAAGGTGCTAACTCTAGCAAGAAAAACTCAGATCTGAAGTTTATTCCATAATTTAAGCCTTGATTTTGATATTTAAGAACCCGAAAATCCCTAAGAATATGTTCAATTTATAAACACTCTTAGAAACTGAAGCAGGTTCTGTTTAGAAGTTCCTAGGGTTCAACCCTTTTATTTAACTATCTAGATGAAGACCTGGAGGATTCTCTCAAACGTAGCTGAGTGGATTTAGGTCAGCTAAGTGTGCAGTGTACAGCTTGGTTCTATGATGCAACGAGGCTGAAGAGACAGATGATACTCACCAAATTGTCTAAATTTTAGTATATAGAGTCCCACTGAAGTGTGACTGCTAAGGCATCAAATACAAGCTTATTTTCCTTTTATAAGACTGCACTGAGTCTGCTCACTCTTGATGGTCTAAAGTGAAGGGATTTTATTGGATTGAATACTAACCAATAAGGATAATACACACATTATAAAAATCAGGAAGGGGCACACCCTGGGGGAGTGAGTAGGGATTGGGCACAGACCACATACATCCCAAGGTCCCAGGTTCATGTCCCAGGGCTGGTGGGAGCAGCCAGGATGAACAATCAAATCAAATCAAATCAAATGTTTCCTCCTCCTCTCTCTTACTGCCTGCTTTCCTACTCATCTTCATTCCTGCCTGCACCTTCCCTTTAAAATAAAAAACAAAAAGGAAAGAAATCAGGGTGGGCTCCTCTCTTATCTGGTTCTCTGAGGGCAATTTTTTTTTTTTTTCTTAGAAGCACATTGCTCTTTATTAAAATCATGTATGTAGAAAATCAGATTCTTTATCATTTCCATGTTCAAGGTGTCTCCTTTCTGAGTCCTTTGAGTTTCTCTAAATGTTTTCTCTTCCTTTTTGCTCAAAGGACAAAGAACACACATTACAGCTTCTCCTCCTTTAACAGACTGTGGCCTGGATGAGAAGGTAACTGTTCCAGGAATAGTATTTGATTACATATCTCCTCTATTTTCTTTTCTGGCTCTTTTGTATTCTTCCTTGTCTTTATGATAATTTGTACTTTGTATTTTTTCTCAATCTACTGCTGAATCTATTTATTCTTTGTTCCAGATCATGTTGTCAATGTTTAAAAGTTAGCCCCTTGGTTATGGCAGGTCTAATTTTAGGTTTAACCTTTTCTGTCTCTCTAAGTCTTAATTATTATTTGTGAATCTGAGTTCCTGTCATAAGTTGGTATGTGGGAGACTCCAGGCTGCTGTTTCTCTTAGTCAGTTCTCAGGTCTCCTTCATCCAAGAGTCAAATCGCATTTGCTCAGTGCATGTTTCCCAAATCATTGCCCTTCTCATCAAAGACAAGAAATATTTGTTTGTGAATTTTTCTTCCAATATTACTGAGCTATTCCATTCTTTTTTCCTTTTTGCTTTCATACTTGGTGTCTTCAGTTTTAAAAGCTTTTGCATGAATTAGGCAGCACAGTCTCCGAGTGGAAGCAACCCGGGATGACTATGCTGGTGTTGTCTTTTGCACAATGTATTTACCAGAACATCTTCGAATGCAATTAGTCTTCATAGCCTGTAGTGCTAACCTCTTTAGAAAAAGAGCAGCCATCATTTTATGGAATAATTCCAGTGATCCCTAGTTGATGAGGAAAAGCTCCTTAGAGAATGCCAGTTCTCAAGGTCCATACAACACAGGAAGCCATGTTCTCCTAGGAATGTCTTTGACACCTCCTCCAGGGACACAGCCTACTGCAACACTGCTTCCTCCAGGCACCTTCCTAGACCGCCTGCCATCGGTCTCCTCACTCGTTCACTGCCCAGTGCCTTTAGCTTTACTATACCTGCGTGGCACCGGTGATCAGCAGAGGGTGAGGAAGAAACCTGCTGAGGGCAATACTCTACTGAACTCTCTACCTTACTGTAGGTTAGAGAGCAGCAGTTAGTGGAGTCCCTGAATTCAGTTACATTTATGCCACTGCCGCCGCCAGAGTTTTGCTGCCTGTTTTGTGAATGAGGAAGAAGTAGTCCAAAAAGACTGCTCTGAAATGTCAGCAAGCGTCAGGATTTACCAGTAATCATCCTGTCATCCTTTTTCTAACAAAAGAGAATGTGGACTGACTGGTTTAACGCATTAGGGTATTTGATGTCCTATTACTACACCCCAGCCTCTTGGGTGTGATTTTGACCTAAATTAAAGTTCACAAAACAAATTAAATCTTTGCTGACCTTATGTATATAGAATAGCTTAAGTTGAATCTTTGGAAGAATAATCTGTGGGACAGGTGAAAAGGACAAATCAAAATTTACCCCATGTTATGCCGTGGGGTAAACTTAATTTTTAATTCTTAAGTATGAGAAGTGTAACAACTCCTGTCATAAAAGGGTGCGACTGGAGAAAAATGGTGTTAGTTTAAAAAACCCAACTTTTTAAAACTTGGTTTAAAAAATAATCTCAGTAGTGCTGATAACACTGCCCATAAAGTTACTGTTTAACATTTTCACAGCTTTCATTTCCTTTTCTTCATTATTTCAGGTTCAATAACTACAGGAAGTTTGGATAATTTGACATCAAAAGTATTAGATCCAACGAGGCAAAAGGAAACCCTTTAAAAGACATCTGGACAAGTAAGCTTTGAATAATGTTATGTGGTGACCTAGGGCAAATTTAGAAAATATTCTGTAAGCTTGATCATTGTAAAGACTATTGAATCAGTAAGGGGCCAGATAAATTTCTACTGCTTAACATACAGTAAAAATTCTATATTAAGCCATAACTTTATTCTTATGAATTGATTAGCCCTAAATGAAGTCATTGATGACCTTTAATGAAAATTTATGAGCAACTAGCAGTTTTCCTTTTTCCTTCTAAGTCTGTATATTATAAAGATTGCATCTTGACATGTTTTGAAACTTCAGTTTCGGGTTAAATTTCACCACTCGGTTCTACTTCACTTGTGCTGAGTCACTTGACCTCTGAACACATTTTCCATTTGATAAGTTTGAGAATTTGTCCAAGCAGCCTTAAAATGGCCTGAGAATAATAAAACATGGTCTCACCTGGTAAAGATACGATACTTTCAGATGGAAAAAATATCCAATATCATGATTTACTTAAGGATATCAGAAATAACTCATCAGGTGTCTAATACAGGATCACTAAAATAGAGGAGATTCACTTACTTACCGACTCTTTGTTTCTACCTACAAAATACTGGTATTTTAATGAGAATGAAGACTGATTTGAAAGTAGCTATTTTAAAAGGGAACACAATATGAATGAAATTATAAAGTAACTGTTCTGTTAAGCTTCAAGGTTGATTTGTATGATAGTGAGGTACAATGGCTGAGATTAGACCCTAAAATTAGTTTGAAACCCTTAATACAGTGAGATGACGTACAAAGAGGACTAGTCTGGCACAGCCTCTCCTGGGTTTCAAAATTACTGCTTCACATGTGATTTATTTAAAAACAAGTAATATAGACTTACGTTGAAATATGATGATGTTAGATTATTGGGTGATTTTATTTCTTCTTGAAGTTACAAATCGAGGCCACATTCCTCTAGGTACAAATAGGATTTCCTCTGAAGTGAACAGATGCTTTCACAGTCAGTCTCCAAGAGGAGGGGTCGGTTCTTCATCAGGAAGTGAGGTGAGGGAAAATCTTCACTTTTCTTCAAGTATATGTCAAATTGGCTTAGATTCCAAAAATGTGGCACTACATGGAATACTTCTAGTGGGGATGGTTCACCGACTTCTGGTGCCTTGGATGCAGGTGGAAAAGAAGACAGGAGAGTCAGGCTGGAGAGGGTCTGGAGGACCCCCACAGGATCTGGGCAGCTCTTGTATTATTCTCTGCACATTTTCTTCTGTTATTCTGGAGTACTCGGAAACATCTGATCATTGCTATGCTGTGGGCAATAAGAGAGAAAGAGCTCCTTCTTCAGGGTCAAACACAATGAAAGGAGGAAGTCACAGGAGAAGATGGTAGTGCCAAATGGAGTAGCTGGGCTTCAGGAGGCAATGACCCTGAAGAGGCAGACTGGGAGCTTCTGGTGGGAAATCCATTTCTGGGTATAGAAAAAGCTATATCCTGGAAACCTCTATCTTGGCATCCTGTTAAGGATGGCCATTCTGGCAATAATGCTGGAAAAAGTTAATGGTAGAAGGCCATATTCTGAGACATAATGGTGGAGATTAGAGTGAATGGATTTGGCCATATAGGGAGCCTGGTCACGAGGGCTGCCTTTAACTCTGGCAAAGTGGATACTGCTGCCATCAGTGACCTCAACTATTTGGTCTACATGTTCCAGTATGAATCACCCAAGGTAAGTTCAATAGCACAGCCAAGGCAGAGAATGGGAAGCTGGTCGTCAATGATAAGACCATTTCCATCTTCCAGGAGTGAGATTCCGCCAACATCAAATGGATGATACTGATACTGATGCTGACTATGTTCTGGAGTCCACTGGTATCTTTTCTGCATTGGAGATGGCTGGGGCTCACTTAAAGGCTGGAACCAAGCTAGTCATTATCTCTGCCCCTTCTGCTGATGGCTCCTGTTTCTGATGGATGTGAAACACGAGAAGTATGACAATTCCCTCAAGACTGTCAGCAATACCTCCTGCACCACCAATTTCTTGTACCCACTGGCCAAGGTCACCCATGACAAGTTTAGCATCATTGAGCGACTCATGACTACAGTCCATGCCATCACTGCCACCCAGTAGACAGCAGATAGCCCTTCAGGGAAACTATAACATGATGACTGAGGTACATCATCCCCACTTCTATTGGTGCTGCCAAGGCCATCTTTATTCTGAATAGAAAGCTCCCTGCCATTGGCCTTCTGTAACACCTCCCCAATGTGTCAGTCATGGGTATTACCCGCAGCCTGGAGAAAGCTGCCAAATCTGATGACAGCAAGAAGGTGGTGAAGCAAACTTCACTGAGTCCCATCAAGGGCATCCTGTCACTCTAACAATAGCATTCCCTCCTCCATCTTCATTGCTGGTGCTGGCACTGCTCTCAGTGACCACTCTGTCAAGCTCATTTCCTTGTATGGGATACATTTGGCCATAGCAACAGGGTAGTAGGCTTCATAGTCCACATGCCCTCCAATGAGTAAGAGCCCTGGGCCACCAGCCCCAGAAAGAGAACAAGAGAAAGAGGCCCTCAGCTGTTGGTGAGTCCTTCCCCTATTTATCCTACAAACTAAGAATCTTTTGACCTTGACAGTCTCCATTCCTGGCCCCTGAAGAAGGGGAAGTGATTAGGGAGTCCTTTCATGTACCATCAATAACTGCACTGTACCCCAAAATAAATAAATACCAGAGTAATGAAAAATATAAAAGTAAAAAATAAACTATAAAAGAGGAAAACATAAGAACATGTATTTTAATATTGCTTATAAATTCAGAAGACGTCCCTATGTCTTGATTGATATAAATTTATCTATATGAAAAGTAAAAACCAATGTGCTAAAAACATAATCTGTGATATATTATAAAAAGTGAATAAAAATTTCAGTTTATTTAAAAAATAATACAAAAGAATAGGCGAAGGTGTAAGTAACTGGAAATGAAGTACAAATTGTCAATGTACAAAAATTTACCAATTAAAAATTTTAAAGTACAAATAAACATAGTTATTAGGTATACCATGGCATGAAAGACAACAGTAAGGAAGTTTGATAAAGGGTTTTGGTAAAAGGGGCAGGAAATATACTCTCACAAATGTTGAGCAGTAGTGTAAGATGGTATACATTTTTAGGAGGCATTTTGGCAAGTTCTATAAATATTTAGTGCGTACATTCTTTGACCCAGCTGTTCTACAACCAGGTACTCATTCTATGACTATATTCATATAAATATGCCTAGGCTGTTCAATGCAGCAGTATTTATAATAGCAAAATCCTGTACTCAAACTCAGTCTCTATCAGTAGAGGAAATGACCAAAATATAGCCACACACAGAGATCTATTTAATCATCAAAAGGAATACTCTGCAAGTTACTAAACAAAAGAGGCAAGGAGTAGAAGGATGTATATAATTTTTGAAGTTAAGAAAACATGAACATTTCTCCCCCAGAAGACATAGAAGAAACTTCAGCTTGTTTGGAAAAAGGGACTTGCTGAGTAGGAGCAGTAGGAACAGTAAAGAATGGCTCCTAATTTTATAACATGTACTGTTTTTTGCCATATATATTATATATTTGTGTGTGTACATTCATGTACATATATATAACCTTTATATAAAATCCACTAAAAATAGGAAAAAAAATATTGCCAAATGATGCAATAATATCCTATTCAAAAGCATTTTTATGGGATTTAAGGAGGGCAAGGTGCTGCTCACTTTTCATTTCTTCAGTCAAAAAAATATTTATATGTTCAAATACAATAGGAAACAAGTCTCTGTCCTTTCAATGTGCAAAAATAAGATAATTTTAAATAGCAATTACAAAAATTTGTGTTAAGTCCTTAAAGGAGAAGTTCAGGAGAATCTAACTCAGTGAATGTTTCTACATTCAGTCTGTGATTGAAAGGCTATGTACAAAGGAATTAGCAGGATAAAAGGGATTCCTAGACTAAGTAAGAGAGAGTCCTGAAACAGGTTACAAAATCTTTTCAGTGAGCCTTGGAGCCAGGTGCCTACAAGCTAAGTCTCCTTCAAGGCGACTTTCCAGCTCTGCGGCAATAAGCATTGTACTAGTTTTCTAACATGAAAACTGCTGTATTTAACAAATTACCACAAATTTGGGGACTTAACATAGAAATTTATTCTTCTGGTCCTGGAAGCCAGAAAAAAAGATATCAAGATATTAGTAAGACTTTACACTCTGAAGGCTCTCAAGGAGAATTCTTGCCTTTTCCAGTTTCTGGCGGCTCCTGGCATTCCTGGGTTTATGGTAGCTTTATTGCATCTTCGCGTGCAAGTTCTCAATGTCTGTTTATCAAATGCCAGTCACTGGACTTAAGACCTCTCCTAAATTAAGGATAGTTTCTTCTCTAGATCCCTAACTAACTACGTCTGCAAAGGTCGTAAGTCATGTAATCATTTCACTTTGTGAGTTTCAGATACTGCCTTTCTTCTACAAATTGAAGGTTTGTGGGAACCCTGAATTGAGCACATCTATCAGAGCCATTTTTTCAACATGTGCTCACTTTGTATCTGGCACCACATTTAAGGTATATACATTTTTAAAGACATAATGCAACTGCTTACCTAATAAGACTACAGTTTTGTGTAAACAGACTTCTTATATGCACTGGGGAATCAAATTATGTGATTCGAGAGTGAACCTGAAATCTCTCAAATGTGTGCCTGTATTCCAAATAAGACCATATTCTGAGGTTCTGGGTGGACACTATTCAACCCATGACAAGCATAAAATAAAAAAAAAGTTATGACAGTTTGAATCGATTTTTTAAGTACTTGAAGATATCAACCCTGGATCCCAGTCTCCATGAATTATCTTCATATAGTCAGCCTACTTGGAATCAGAATAGGTAACACTCGCTGTAAGCTTAGTGTCTCTCGTATACATGCTTCTCTCTACCCCTAATCTGAAGACAGTGCTTTCCTTCAGTGTTTCCCACACTAGTAGAACTTGAAGTTATGGATGTTAACGACTGCTGGCAGTGATGCTACCTTTTGTAACAACTATCTTTCCTGCTATATAACTTATACATACATACATACACACACACACACACACACACACACACGTTATCCATCTCACACTGAGTTTTGAACTTTACCTTCAACAAACCAGAGAATCCTCTGCCTCACTGTTTTAATAAAGTAGAAAAACTTGTATGATTCTGTTCCTAATAGCACCCTCTGTCACGAAGTCATTCAAAACCTCAAACACAAGTGACAATCGGGGGTTTTAAAAAGAAGGCAGATTCTTACTGGTCTTCAAGTATTTAAAAAACACCCATGTTTATTGGGTAGGTTTCAGAAGAAAACACAGGCAAAAAGAAATTACAGAATTATGTTACATATATTCTGAGTTCTGTCTCTTCCTCTAAGTGAGTTCTAGGAAATTTTCTTCAGGTGGTAAGAGGAAACTGAAGTTCACAAAAGGTAAATACTTCTTTTTAAAGTCTTCACAATACATCCGCTGATAAAAAAATGGGAGCAATAAGAAGGCTTAAGAAAGTAAAGAATTGCTGACAATGAGAAGATTTAAAAAAAGGAAGAAAAAGATGAGAGTAGGGAAAACTTCCAAGGTCCAGAAATTCAAAGGCGAAATTAAACCAGGCAAGTAGGCTTGAAAAATTATTTTTATAAACAATATATCAT
The DNA here is from genome assembly GCA_004363575.1 of Solenodon paradoxus. Taxonomy (NCBI): domain Eukaryota; kingdom Metazoa; phylum Chordata; class Mammalia; order Eulipotyphla; family Solenodontidae; genus Solenodon; species Solenodon paradoxus. The sequence continues at coordinate 80,986 of RJWH01000988.1, forward strand.
CTCTATGACTAATTATATTAAGCTCAGTTGCCATCAATTCATCAGCTACAATTATTTATTAAGTAAACCTAATCAACATGAGAAGCAAGTTTCAAGATTTTTAAAGAAAAATCCAACTATCAAAATACCTATACCTGTCTATTACACACACATGTACAAAACACACATACCACTGAACAGTACAGATAGAAGGAAGATAACTTGTATTTAACTAAAAGTTCAATGAATTATTACTTTAAAACTACTTTCTTGATTTTATCACTCTCTTATACTAGCAAAAAAATTAATGAAAAGTTCATTCAATCTAAAATGCTACCAAGAGTATGATTCTTGCGTGACAGGAACTGAAAAAGAAACAGTAGTTTAGAGTTCCATGAAACTTACAAAAGTTAAAACTTGATTAATTAGTTCTATGATGGCTCAGCATTTAGCAGTTATACAAATGTGGAAGTATTGTTAATCTTACACTAGCTAGTCATCTGAAAACCCAAAGAGCTGAAAGTATGGGACTAAATCTTAAAAAAGACTATTTCATTAGTGCAAAGTCAGTCACTATATTCAACTGCAATAAACACAAGCAATATGTAAAAAGAGTATAAATGCCTAGGACAAATTTGTCCTGGGGGGGGGGCGGGTAAAAAGATCAACAAAAAGAAATACTAGCATAAACAACTGGTGGTTTTTTTGGCAGAAGAAACGACACAACACTCAATAGCTTTAAGAACTACTGTGGTTTAGATGGCCAATAAGCACATGAAAAAATTATCAACATAATGACTAGGAAAATGCATATAAAAACAATGATGTATCAACTCAAACTTGAGAGAAATCATCTAAATGAAAAAACCTGGAAACGAGTATTGGCGAGGGTGCAGAGAAAAAAGGAACTCTTTTACTCCGGTAATGGATGTAAATTAGTGTAACCTATGGAAAACAGTATAGCATTCTGAAAAATCAAAAACAGAATTACTGTATGATGCAGCAACAGACTATGAAAACACTAATTTGAAGAAAAAAATATAACTCTAAGTTCACTGCAGCACTCTTTAGAATAGCCAAGACCTGGACTCAACCAACCCAAATACTTCACAGGTCTTCCTTGAAAACCCAACCAGAAAACAGCTGTCATATCACTGTTTTATTTTCTAAACACCAACCTCTGAAATACCTGTTCATCCACCTAATATTTTAACCATTTAACATTAACTTGTTAATTATCTACCTGTAGAATTATTAAAGTTCTAAGATAACAGAAATCTTGTTTTACTCACCACCGTATTTCCAATAGATACTGGGCACAAATACTTGAGTCATTTCTCATTGTACATGACAGATCGAAATACACTAATAGAAAAAGTCTTTCTTTTACACACACATGTACATATACAACTGGCCTACAAAGTATATATTTTTAATTTTTTAAGGTACATTATACTTTGTTGCTTTAAAATAATACTATCAGTAAAACTTAATGCCTATTCAAACTGAAGAACAGTAATGAAAAATAATTTACATTAATATATTTGGTAAAATCACTCCCAAACTATTCACAGAAGGATGTTTCTCCCACAACTTTTACTTCAGTTAATAATAATCAGATAAGACAGTTTTAAACATGGTAATTTATTTTAAGTTTTCGTTTAAATCCATTATTTAAAAATGTTCAAAAGGCACTTTAAAAAGCATTTAAAAATACATTTTTCTGACTTATTGGTGATTACTTAAAATAAGCAAGTCACCAAGCATTTTTACCATTCATACTATAATCTTATATAATCTTCAAATTCCCAAGCACAAACATTCACTGTGTAATATAACACACTGCTTAGCAATAAGGTTAGTTTCCCTCTAATAACATACTTTATATGGATTATTAATTTGCAGGGCCCTGCAAAGTTATTAAAAGTTAACTAATATAAACTGAAAACCAGTGTGGTAAAGGAGTAGAAGAAATACGGCACTAATCAACTCTAAAACTAGTTTTAGAGTTAGTTTCTCTGAAAAGAATTTCTGAAAATTTCTTATTCTGACCTGTTTTAAAATTTCTACGTCAGCTTGATATATAAACATGTCATTTTTTAATCAATAAAAATCACGCCTAGCATATAATAAACCACAGTTTGCCCCCCAGATTTTTAAAGTATGTTTCTGCCAGTCTTACTATAAAAAAGAAATGAGCCAAATGAGAGATGTTTTTGAGAACAGAGAAGTTGGTACATGTGCACAGGGGAAGTGGTAGAATCCTAATAACTTTACTTCTTTTAATAGCTGTGTATCTAGAATTAGTTTAAAATCGTAGGCTTTTAAGTAGGGTTAAGTGAGAGTCATTACTGTTAGAATTTTACTTCCAATCTCATAGGGAAACACTGAAATTAACAGGAGTAAAATTATCTATAAATGATAAAAATTATAATTATTAATAACAGCCAAACTAGCCGTGTGAAGGCAGCACTAAGGTTAGCTATAAAATAGAAGATACTTATAAAAAAAAAGGGTAATAAATACAAAGAAGCAGAAATTGTCAGAACACTTAAAATGAAAATTTAAATGATCAAAGGACAGACGATGTAATCCTCAAGTGAGGAATATTTCAAGCTTCAATTTGGTAATAATATAGTTTGATAGAATCCAGGAAATGAAAAAGTAATACTCGAGAAACAATTATGAAAATAACCAGCTAGTAAATTTAATGCTTAAACCCAATTCCCACGTTTCAAAATATATTAAAAACTGATCAGTGATTTATTTTCAAGACTTTTTACAGTAATATAAACTCCTCCAAAATTTAAGGTATTTAAAAACAAATCATTGAACTCTGGGATAAAAACCTGTTTCATGTTACCTATGAGCTTCCCATTAGAAAATACAGTATACTGTTATTGGAGAACAAATGACAGCAAAGCCTTGAGTTTTGATACTACATTACAATCATTTTTCCAAATGACAAAACTCTTCACTTAAAAGATGGTAAGTCATTATCATCAGGAAATCTGATTTTTATGTGCTCTATATCAAATACTTGGAGAAATTTTTGCTTTATTAAGCAGTCAACTGATTCTTAAAAGCGATGAAATCTCAATAGTGGGAATTAGCAGAAAACATTCTGCATAATATAAAATAGCATTTTGCTACCTCTAAGTTTGTTTATTAGCAATTGTGAACAATTTTGATGACACCCATTTAAGTATGCTTTTAATGAATTAGTATACAATTATTAGTACTTAAAGAACCCTTCCTGACATCCTGTGAAGTTACCTTGTAGAAATATATATTCTACTGTTATACTCTGAAGACACTAGAGTAGATTGCCAAAGAATGATCCACTCACCCTTTAAATTATAAAGTCTTTTACAATAAATATAGTGATATTGGGACTACGGTGATTGAAAACATGCTTTATCTAAATCTTTAAAAGATGCTTTACTTATGGAACAGTAATTCCTAGCACATTCCAAGGACCATTTGCAACAGAAACACCTATATTTTAGAGCAACAGTCCTCAACTAGACTAAGACTCAACTGGAAGTCTTGTTCACTCATAACTGTTAGTCTCCACTCCTAGAATTCCAGGTTCAGTAGATCTGGAGTGGGCACTAGGAGAGAATGTAGTTCCAACAAGTTCCAAGGTGATGCTGACACTGCTGGTTGGGGGCCACATGTTGAGAGTCACCACCCAAGACTAAGAATTCATAGTCCTGAGCCCAATGGTAAAAATCAAAATTTCTCAGATTGGGGTCTTGAAATTTGGATTTTAACAAGCTTTCAGGCAAATCTGTAAGAACCACAATGACAACTAGGCTGTTTAACTTGAATATTACTGGCCAATATATTAGATGTCACATAAACAAAACAGAATTAATGATAAATGACTAATCTCGAAACTGACATGGTACAAAGAACACACTTTGAGTATAAATCCTTGCTAACTTATTATTTTGAAAGTGGAAACTTTAATTCTCTGAGCCTCAATTTTCTCATCTATAACATGGGAGTAACACCCAATTAGTGAGAATTAACACTAATGTACACCAAGTATCTAAGCACAGTACCTGGTATACAGTAGGCACTAGATAAAAACTAGCTATTACTTATTAGAAGAAATGTAAAAAATATTTCTTTCAATATCTGATTTGATTAAAGCATAATTTTTTAATTCATTTAAATCAAATGTTTACATGCCAAGATAACAGACTGATAATAACAATCTTACAAGTATTGCTCTATACTCTGGATCACACACACACACACACACACACACACACACACACACACACATATTCATTTAATTCTCATAAAAATCCTGTGAGGTAGATGACATTATTATCCCTAATTTACAGATGAGGAAATTGAGGCATGGAAAGATTAAATTGCTCAATGTTACAAACTAGTTAAGTGATGGAGTACTTTGATTCCAGAGACCAGGATTCATCACAATGTTAATTTCCTATGAGTAATTTTTTAGGTTTTTGGGATGCTTATGATAAACCACCTATACTTCTTATACAGGAACATAGCATATACAGACAATAAATAAATTCATGTTCACACCAAGGTGAAGAGTTGTTGAAAGAATAGAATGAATGCCTTGAAATTTTGGCAGATACCACCACTAGAACAAAAATAATATGTAAAAACTGTTGGGAGTTTTCACAATGTGGACAGAGTAATCCAAAATTAGCTATTAAAGTGAACATCCTCTCACATATACTATGCAAAGAGGTCAAGGTTTTGGCACAATAAATATAAACTATTTAATTAAATAGCAAAGTCAGTGGCATGACAGCTATGTAAAATGAACATAACGGTAAACTTGAAAAAGGTAAGTCATTTGTAACATTTAAGATAATCTTATAGAAAGTTTAAATTATTCTGTTATTATACACTCAGATAGCACTGCTAAGACAATAAAAGTAAAAACAAAAATCCTTCTAGAAATTCTTTCAGAGGGTTACTAAAATTTGAATGAAACATTTATGAATGTGTTCTTGATGACAGTCTTGAATGGGGTTTTTGCTCCCTTAAATTATTCACTGGCAAAATAATCACCCCTAAAGAGCAACTCAAAATTCAGGCTGTTACTCATAAATTAAGTATTTGGTCTTTTAATATACAGATATTTTTCAGTTTGTTTAAGCACTCTGCATTGTCTAATGTCTTTAATTAACTCCGGTCAAAATCTTGCATTCAAATTATCTTGCCAATGTAACTAATAGCAACCACCCACTCCATATCCTAAAAATGAATTTCAAAACACTGTTTTAAACAAGTTATGAAAGGCACGAAGAAGTTCTCTTCTCTCAAGATGAGAACGAAAAGAACAATAATTATATGATTGGAAAGAGTTTTAAATCATCAATTAAATATGTCACTTAGTAATTCTAAGAGTGGCTTAGATGTAAGAAAAAATTCCCGAATAGCATTTTTTATTAGTTACCCATAATGAACAAAGGGTAAATTTGCAAACAAAATATTTTAAAATGCATGTTTATAGAACGCCATTAATGCTTTGAGTAAACAGTTGATAATGGTATTTGAGTGGTTAAACATATTAATAAGAGACAACAGCGACTTGGTAAAAGCTTACTAATTTGAACCAAATATATAATACAGTCAGGTCCATGATAATTTCAAAATGCAGTTTTATTAATGCACTTTAGGACAAGTGCCATTCTTATTCTACCTTCTTTTGGAAGAAATACTGCCAATCATAAATAACACAATTTTTATTAGGTGAAAAAAATGGTCTCTGTGGGGCGGAGGGGATAGGTCATCATTTATATATATCATACTGAACTATAAACTCATGTCTTGAGTTTATAAACAACACTGAGCAATATTTCCTTCTAAAATTTTAAGGCAGATCTATTTAGCATCAGTGTGTTACTAACATGGTTTATTGTGGTTTTAGCAAATTTAAATGCTTTCATTCTCAGTGAAAATAATACACGTGGTCAGGAATAGGTAACAAAATCTCTTTTCTAGTCTCTCTGTCTGGCCTCTGTTTTAAAAATACAAGTTCTTCATACATATATATGTATGTGTGTGTGTGTTACACACACACACATACATATATACACGTTTATAGTCAACTTTATCAAAACACATTTTAACAGATTTCACAGCTCACTTCAAGCTTCTGTTTACAGTCATTCATATGCAATACTTCTAATACGGAATGTTCACTTAGAATTCCTTACTGGGATTCCAATGTTCTGTATCAGAAATGTAGAAGTTCTTCTTCAGTGCAATGCTAGACATTTTACCTCTGTTCATTTAGGTTTGTCTTTCAAGGATTCCCAATTTTACTTTTTTGATCTTCATTTTTGTATGCTTGACTTATTTCCTTTAGATTATTCTCAGATAAGGCAGGTTGATATCTGTATAAATAACCATATGGACGAAGATGATAAACGAGGTATTCTAATTCATACATAGTTGTAGGATCAACATAGTGAAAAGAAATTGCAAGATCAGAACAGCAACCAGGACCCTAAAAAGGTAGTGGAAACAGGAAATATTAATAAATAGCACATTCTTAACATATAATAATCACAAACAGATAAGGGAAACATTAATTTTAACAGAATTCAAGCAATAAAGTTAAAGCAAAGACACCCAATTTATTAGACCTATGGAATAAAGAAACGAAGCTTGTAGAATTCCTAATGATTTAAAACTAAACATGATGGTTGGTATGCCCTGGTGGCCTAGTAGTTTGGTTCACCAGACATAGTCCACATACATCCCAAGGTCCCTGATTCAAGATCCAGGGCCCAAGAAAACAACCAAGATGAACAACTAAATGAAATTTAAAAAAACCTTCTCTCCCTTCCTACTTGCCTTCCTACTCTCCTTCACTCCTGCCTGTGCTTTTCCTTTAAAAAATACATATTTAAAAAAAACTAAACATGAGGTGAGCAAATTATTTCTAACTGAGATAATATACTGATACTCCAGTGTTTTGCTACAGAAATCTTGAAACTTCACAAAAAAGGGGGAAGATATATAAGGAGTAAAGATCTATTTCTCCATGCTTTACTTTCTCTTTGGTTTCTCACTATTCATTTTTGCTTGACTGAGCCTCAGAAAGAACCTCCAGAGAATTCAGTGACAATATGGCTTTCCACATAATGTATCTGCAACCTAACAATTCAATTACACATTAACCCAAACAATATAGTACTTAAGAGAACAAGTGTTGAGTCAAACCTAATTTTGCTTATTAGTGCATGACTTTGGACAAGTTACTTAATCTCTATAAATTTCTATTTTCCCATTGCAAAGATAGTTATTTAAAGGACACAATCTGTATAAAATGCCTGGAACCATGCTTTGTCAATAGTAAATACTCAATAAATGCTAGCAATTACTGGCAGGATAATCACATTTAGTTGGGTTTCAATAAAACATAGTTAAAGTTTTGACCAGTTATGTAATTCTAAAATATTCCTAATAGAGTTGCTATGAGAACAAGTTTAAAGTAAAAACAGCCTAACAATAAAAATATAATTAACGCGTGTGACAAAAAAGCAAGGAAAAAAAAAAGGACTGATCTCAGAACTAAAAGTCACAAGGTTGTTTTAGGGTAAGAATTGGTATACTGTAAATTGGTTACACTCAGGTGACTTCAACAAAACTTTACACTAATGTCTTTGTAAGGACCCATAGTAAAGAGTCTGGTAAGTTCTTAGAGAATAGTCATATTGACCTATTAAGCTAAACACTTAATTATTCATGCTTGAAGTAGCTTATAATGCAGTAAACATTAAAAATGTTAATTTTGTTTTCTTGGTCATCTCTGAATTTTCTTTTGAAACAAACAATGGATATGTGGGACTCTTGGATAATCAATTAGGCACTGGAAGAATATCCAATGTTCTTTTCTTTTTAATAACTTCAGGAAATATAAGAATAAAAACAAATAAGAAAAATAAATAGAAAAGTCAACCTTTGCTTATCTAAACCAGCTCTGTCCAATAGACACATAAGCTATATAAGACAGTTTAAAGTTTTCTAGCAGTCACATCTGAAAACTAAAAACAGGTGCCATTAATATGAATATACTTTATTTAACTGAAAAAATCCTTTATTTTCATGGTTTTTAAATTTCAAGACTTTTTATTATTATTAATGAAATAATTCTTTTTAGCTGTCTTAAATCCTTGAAATCAAGTTGTGAATTTTATACAGAGCATCACTCAGTTTGGAACAGCCACACATCAAACACTCAAAAGTTATCTGTGACAGTGGCTACTACACTGGCCACATCTATTAAACTAAAACACTGGAACAGTAGCAGTTAACTGCAAACTGCAGATCTTCTCTGGATGAATTTTTTACATAGTTTTGAAATAATGGAATAATATTTTTGTTAAGATACAGATAATATGTTACACTACTGTATTTTTTTTTAAATCAGTTAAGATACCGTTATTAAGCATTAAGCAATAAATAATAAGTTACAATTATTTTTTTAAAATTTGCATATTTATGTATACCAAAAAAAGCAATTGAAAAATCATTGGAAATAAAGAATTCCTGAACAAAGCCAGATTTTAAAGATGCTTTCCTATACAGTTTAAAAAGAGCCCAAATAGAACAGTAACAAAAACATTAAATACCTGGAGAGATACTTGAGAAAAATGAAGATCTATCTGAAGAAAACTATAACCCTTTAGTAAGGACTTAAAAGGCAATTAAAAAAATCCTGGGCAAGAATGTCCATTGTCCCTAAATAAATGGACCTATACACAAGAATAAAGACAAGAAATCTGGTGGGGCAGAGGAGAGAAATACACTTGGATTAATAATTTAAAATTTTTGTAAAGTTACAACATTCAAAACAATATGGTGTCAGGTCAAAACCAAGCAAAACAATGGAACAGAACTGAAAACAAAATTCAGATTCTACTATAACTAAAGCTATTGTACATGACAGGAAATATTTTAAATCAGTAATGAAAGTATGACTCAGTTTAAAATTGGCACTGGAATTAGTTACAATTTGGAAAAATCAAGCGCTCCCTACTTAATCATACACCAGTAAGTTTCAAACGGATTAATGCAAATAAAACTGAAGAACTAAGAATAAATCATATTTGATCACTTCTGACCTACAAAACAGGCAATTTCACATGTATATAAGAGAAGATTAGATATGTATATATAATTATAAATAAATATAAAGAATTATATATCTATTTTAAATTTACTGTATTAAGACTGCCTGCAAATTCTCTGTTGAGAAATCTATTCCTAGGGAATAGACTCACATTTAAAAGTGAAAAGGTGGTGTGGGAAGGGAACAGCATGAAAGATAGGTTTTAAACAAGCAATTTAAAAACATGACTCTAATTAACTAGAGCATCTCACATCCTGATTAAAATTTCAGATTAAAATTTTCCTACATGGTATTTTTGTGATTACTACAAAGAAAAAAATGTACGTATGAGATATGATTTTGAAAATAATAACTCAGGGAGAAGAAAATTTGTTAAATAATAGATGAGTAATAATAAGATTTTGATTTCGCATTGGGTATATGTAGAATCTCCTGATAGAGAATAAGCAATGTTACAAAGTTGGGTCAATTTTGTTATTTCTGAGTCTATTTTATAGACTCAAATAAAAAATAAATTTCTATAAAAAAGAATTTAATTCTGGTACAACTTGTAAAATAACAGTTTCATCAGCCACCTTCAGCCAACAGTGTAGTCCACATACATCCCAAGGACCAAGGTTCATGTCTGGGGAGCGGGGAGAGCAACCAAGATGAACAACTGTTTCTGGCTGCCTGCCTCTGCTTGCTTCATTACTGATAGTAATTTTCTTTTAAAAAATTTTAAAAATAAAAATGAAAAGAACATAATTTTGCCATAAAATAAAAAAAAAACCCACTAAAGTTTAAAAAAGGCATACTATAGAATTTTTTCATTTAAAGCATATTGAGCAGACACTTTGCAAATTGGAATTATAGGCAGGGGAAGGACATTTTATTGGTTATAAGATGTAACAATTATGATATCCCTTTGCCATTATTGTATGTGTACTCAATATGAGATATTCTTAATAAAATATTGTATGCATTCATTTTATTTGTTATTAGAATCTGCAATGTTCTTGGGTTTGGGTATATTTTTATATGGGAAGAAGTGCAAAATTAAGGGAAGAGGTAAAGTAATCTTGAAATGGTCAAAATACACTAAAAAAGTTTACAGCAAAAAAGCATCCTCACTAAAACAAAAAATATACTATCAAAATACAGAGTTGGGAATACATCTTTTTTAAAAATCTAAGAAATTGTTGCACCTACAATAGCAATAAAATGTTGGCATAGGATTTCAAATAGAATTATTTATTCTAACATATTTCCCCTATTTCCTTTTGGGGCACATACATTTATCATTAATCATGGAGGGCGGCTCATGATAGAAACAAGAGATGTAAAATCAGAATGATTCTGCAATACTATCTAGACCACTTATCAGGACAGACAAGATACTTGCTTCTCCCGAGTCTCCATTCTGTCACCTAGTAAATGAAGAATTACTCTAAGGATTTGCTCTTGTATTTGTATAAGTACCAAGAATACACTGGGTGGTTGACAGCAAAAACAGCAGAGATTTGCTCAAAGTTTCCTTTTAAAGCAGAAAGGTTGTCCCAAACGTGCGGGGTCAGAGTTTCTTAACCCCAGTGGTACTGAGATTTTGGGCTGGCGAATTCTTTGTTTGGGGGTGTGAGTGGATGGCGGTCTCTCCTGTGTATTGTGGAATGTTTAATATCTAGTGGATTTATAATCTTGTGGGTTTCTGTCTAATAGATGCCAGTAGCAACTTTCCAGTTGTAGCACTAAAATTGTCTCTTGACTTTTCCAGATGTCTCCCAGGAGGCAAAAATGACCCATGGCTGAGGCCACTGTTCTAGATGACTATTTGAAAATACTGTCTTGAGAAGAGAATGAGAGTATGAAGTATATTATTTGTATCTTAGGCCAAAGAAAAGATGGGATACAATATTAGTGATTTATCAAAAGTATTACTAACAATAGAAATGAGTCTAACAGCAAGGTTTCTTAATTCCTGGCTTTAGTCATCCACTACTCCAATACTAACAGAAAAAAACTAGAAGCTACTGACTAAATGTCTACCCACAAGAGACTGGATAAATTACAGTAATTCATACAACAGATTATTGACAACAGTCTAAATTAACTAAGTGCATATATATATATATTAATGCTGGCAATTTTAATGTGTGAAAAGACCAAAATGTACAAGGAAAGAAGATATAATTCCATTTATTTAAAAACCTGTAAAACAATGCTATATATATTTTTAAAATTTAATATTTACTGAGGTAACTTTGATTTAGAAAATAATATAAGTCCTTGTGTACATATTCACCATTCATCAAGCATATAGCAATATATCCTTCCTACCACCAAATTACTAAAGTTCCTTCACCAGTGTCCATTGGGCCCCACTACCTTTTGCTTCCACTATTCCACTATCCCACTCCTGTCCACACAGGTTCTCAATTCTATTGTCAATGTCCAAGGATTAGTATTTGCTTTGTCTGTTATTTTGCTTTGTTCCTTTCTATTTCCACATATATATTTTTCACAGAATTGCAAACATGTAAGAAAAATATAAAAACATGCACATTAATGATAAATATTAAATGTATGATAAGTGGTTAAATCTGAGGAAGGAGTTTGGAGAACAGGATTGGGTATGGTACACTTCTCTTTTAAAAAAATCTGAAGCCATTGTAATAAAACATTATTATTTGGTAAAGTGGCTGGAATATTACTAGATGTAATATTCCTCTTAAAAATTTTTCTGTACATCTGAAACATTTAATAAAATACTTTAAATGAAATTCGCAGGAATATAAGCTGAAATGTCATTGAGAGCTAAGGTTTACTGAGTGCTTACTGCAATAGGCATGTGTACTACTCTGTAATTACAACTGAAACCAGTAGATCAGATCCATTTTATAATAAAAGAAACTAAGGCTCAAAAGTGAGGCAAATTCTGTCCATCTAAGGTCAATCCAATATTATGTGGGAAAGCAGGATTTGAAGCTAGGTTTTTCTGAACCATCAAATCTTTTAAGGCACTGTTCCTGAAGACCAGATCCTTATATAGTCTGTTCTCTAATCTCACTCAACTTTCTGTTGAAAGTTACTCCTTAGAAAGGTCTTTCACTATCCCCCAAACTAGAGCACTCCACTCCAGGTCACTCTCCCTTCCCTTACAAGCTTTTATTTTAGTTCAGGGAAGTTAACGACTCCTTGAAATCACAGGGTATGTAGACTAGTTAGCCTGTGGATTTGCATGTTCTCAGCCAGAAAGCCAGGCTTAGGAGAATTGAAAATTTGGCCACATTTATTGTTATATTCTTGTTGTGTGGCATATAGTAATAGTAACATGTGTTGAATGAGCATTACTGACATAGCAGTTCTCATTTACTTTGCTATTTTGCCACTCTGTATAAAAAGGCTAAGGGTGGTATGTCCTAGTGGTTTAGTGGTTAAGACTGTGGCCTCTGGCCTACATAGTCTTTTGTACATTCCAAATACCCATATTTGTGACCAAGATGAATAACTAAATAAAAATAAATGCTTCTTCCTCTTCTCTGTTCCTGCCTGCCTAGTCATCTCCATTCCTGCCTATACTTTTCCACTAAGAATCTTAAGATACTTAGTTGTTGGTAGTAAAGAAACATAGATTAACTTTCTTTAAAAAAAAAAAAGTAAACAAAAGCCAGACTAAATACACACACACACACACACACACACACACACACACAGTGAAAAAATCTCTAAACTTACCTCTACAGGAGGATAATAGTTATAATTCCAGTACCAAAAGGTTCTAGGTAGATAACCCTTGATTAAGTGGTGTTCTGGTACAAAGGGATGAAAAGTTTCTTTTCCAGTGGTATCTCTGGAATCTCCTGCTTTTACATTTATAATTTCCATGCATCTCCCCAATGCTAAATCTTCAATGGAGGAACTATGTGTGCATGTGTCTGTTTTAAATGCATCAACAAATCTCTTCAAGGCTTCTTTGCTCAGTACATATCCTGCTCCTCCACTCATGTAACCCTGCTTTACATAGGGCTTAAATCGCCTTCCAAAATAAATGGGTTCTTCAGGACTGTATTTTGAGAGAAGCCATCTCAAATTGTCTAGTATAACATATGTATCATCATCTGCTTTCATAAACCAATCAGCATCTTCTAAATAGTGATCATGAACATACTGAAAAGCTTTAATTGTTTTCCAGTATAGCTGGTCTCTGCCTTCTCTGGTTTTTAATCCCACAGCAGGGAAGTCTTTGTTTTCTTCTGAACTCATAAATAACACTTTATTACAACGCTGAGCCCATGTAGCTTTGACATGTTTGGCCTTTTTCTCTAGATTTTGAGGTCCTGTCATAACCCAGCAAAGAATTTTAACTTTCTGATAGAGGTGTTCAGCGAGGTCTGTGTTCTCATCTATTAAACAAAAAAAATTTAAAGGTTATATTTACACAGATGTAAAGTTTAAATAAAGTGTAATAAAAAAAGACATTTTTTCAAAGATACACGCCACCGACATTACTATTTATTTCTCTGCCATTAGTCATTTAGTATTTAGCTGAAGAAAGCAAAACTTGATCTAATAAGAACTGATACTCTAATTTTTTGGTTTCATGTTAATCTTACCCAGGAGACCACTGACGCTAACAAGAATTGTCACTATGACTTAAATTTTCACTATCTGAATTGACCAAACAGTACCAGCATAACTTGGCATTTTGTTAGGAATGCAGCATTTCAGGACCCACCCCAGACTAACTGAAACAGAACCTGTATTTAGCAAGTTCTCCTGGTGATTTGTACGCATATTAAGCACTGCCTTAGACAATCTGCATTTCACGTCATTCAAACAAAGAAAGCTTCAGCTGATTCTCAACAGACATTTATTTCTCACAGCTCTGAATAAGTTTCTAAAGGACATACAAGAAATACTGCTTAAGTGAAGGTTCATTTTGGAGCTCACAAGAGTCCCGTTATAAATTTCTCCAAGTCCTCAAGGTAGCTTTAAAAAAAAGGCTTTCATGACTACCCCCACTTGAAGAGGAGGAGTTAATGTAGAGTTGAGAGTAACTTAACTCAGTTCAAAATACAAATCTACCACAAAAGAATGAGTAGAAGCAGTATTTACAAGATTGTCTAGAGAAATGGTTTGCAAAGAAATAAGGAGCTAATACCAGAATATAAAGCAACATACTCTTCTCTCATCAAGAAAGTTTTGCCACCACCATCTGCCCACAAAAGTCCAATTAACTAAGCAGTAAGCTGAAATGATTTATGTCCTGGAGCAAGTACTGGGTTCAGATAGGTAACACAGGGAGTCAGGCAAAGACCATATTTAGAGTAACAGGGACCTAGAGGAAGTTCAACTATACAATTCTATATCAGTGCTTGGTGAAGCACCAATTTTTATATTCAAAAGCTAGAGGCCTATATTTCTGTGAATATGCTAAAAATAACAAGATAAAAATTAAGCTTTTATTTTTAAAGAAAATAACACAATTTACCAAAAAGTTTGCTTAATCCCTATTTCAGTACTTCCTTAGTTGTGGATTGAGTCTGCAAGACCATACTTTGTGCAGCAATGATCTAGGTAGAATTCCAAGGAAGTATTCCCTTAAAGCCAAGGTCAACTAATGGGCTACAAAAGCTTAGTCCTATGAGAAACTAACAATTAAAGGACCAAATTACTAGTTTAAATGATTGATGAGGAATAGAAAAAATCTGGAAAGGGTATGGAAATATTCTGTCTTCTGAATATTAAGAATTCACAACCCCCAAACAGACATCATCACCCTTTTGTCAGTCAGAGAGCATTCATAAGCTCATATATTTGTGGAGCCCAATCTCCTAGCTATATAGATATATCAAATCCTGGACAGAGAGGGAAAATGCTGAATAATAAATCCCCAATATGTTTTCCTTATAGCAAGACAAATTTCTCCACTCTGGGAGGTAGCAGATATTCTTTGTCATTCTTTCAATTATTAATTTATTACTTACTCCGCAGTAGGCATGTGTTGGCACAGGAGGTGAAGAGATGAGTAAGACACCTACCTACCTTGCTACAGAATTCACATTCTTCTGTAGGGAACTTGGCATAACAATTAAAACTTGTCACGTACTAAGGGATACAACAATAGAGGTATACAGAGGGTATACAGGGTGCTATGGAAAAAGAAAGGCTGATAAACCCTATAGAGCAGTAAAATGGGAACTTGAAAGGGAGAGAAAAATAACACCAGTAAAAAAAGAGATGATGTAAAAAATAGGATCCTTAAATGGATGAAAGAAAGTTCACCAGAATAAAGGACAAAAAGCATGAGGGTTGCTTGGGTACAAGTATATAAAGATAACTGAAGGTCTAAACAAGGAAAATGTACTGTGTATTGAGAAGAAATCAGAAAACGATAATCTAGTAGAATTTTTTTAATTTAGTGACAAATGGTATTGACTGATAAGTGAAGGAAAGCATCTACCAACACTTCATAGTCTATAGTTTAGGCAGACGGAAAGCAGATAAAAGAAAATAAGGAATACTGGAGGAAGAGCAAGTTTTAGAAATAGGAAGGAAAATAAAGAGTGTGATTTACATATTAAGACTAAGAGGAACAGACACTCTCAGCATACCCCACAGTTTGTGGACCATTAAGCAGGACAAGTAGGTACCTAATTTAGTGTGTACAGTGAGGGTGATGTAGTAGTAGAGAAGCTGACTAATAGTAGAGAAGCCTGGCTCCAATTTGTAATTTGAAGACCTGAAGTGATGCTACAGAGTAAGTACTCAGTAATCAAATTGCTCCATGATAAGAAGACTACCTACTCAGAGATGACTCACTGTTAAATAAACATTTACACATTGCATAATTTGCAATAGTATGAATAAGCTTTATCAGTTCATAAAACTCAAACAGGATTTGATACCATGCCATCAACCTCTGCTTTAATGGTAGATAAGAGGCAATTTACTTCTAGAAAAACAAAAGAAATAACCCTTAATGGTGTGGTCCTCTGCATCCCAGAATTCCTTTTTAAAAAATCTATTTGTATTCTTTTCTGTCAAATAAGTCACAATTTGCAGAAATTTTAATTGTGTCAATGTCTTTTCCTGGAGTCTAGAACTGGGCAAAAGATAAAAACATCAAGGAATTGATGGAAGTTAAAATTATGGGGGCTGATGACATCATACAGGGAAAGAGAGCCAAAGGTCAGAAACTTGGAGAAGACCTACATTTAAGGGGGCCACATAGAGGACTCTATTTAGAAAATATGGTTATAGACAGGCCAGGAGAAAAGGAAGTCATTATAATATACCCTTACAATTCTATGTCTGTAGTTCTTTGTGGTTCCCAAAAAGAAAAAACAAAACACACACACACACACACACACACACACACACACACACACACACACACATATAATCTATTGACAAAATAGAAATTGAGATATGCTTATGTTTCTCTAGGAAAAAAAAGACTTAAAAAATAAAACCAAAACAAGTTGATAAGATGAACCAAAGTGACAGATATAAGCCATAATAATAATAATGTCAAACTAAAGGAAAATATTGAAAAACTGTTTCTACTGAAATGTAAATACAAAATTAGTCCTTATTGTCTAAATAAATCTGGGTTTTAGTAATTTCCCTCTCCTGGGGCAAATCTAACAACTATTACTTAATGTCTGGAAATAAGCTCATTTTCATACAGAAATAGATACAACAAAATTCATATAAATAACTTTTTTCAACTCTCTCAACACTATATCAACTGAAAAAATACCTGTTTATATTTACTCCTTAACAAAGGAAACCATACCTTTATGTTGACTAGCATCTGCATTGAAGTTCATCTGTCCTACAAGATGATTGTGCCCAGTATCATCTGAATGCCTAGCATGAGGATCATTATGAAGAATATCAGGTTGGGTGTCACCTTGTTCTGCCAACAAAATACTGAATAGCTGAGAACATAAAACAAATCCAATTGCTGATCCACAGAGGAAGGTTAAAAAATTCAGCCAAGATTTAGAGGCCATTTCCCGAAAGTGTATTTCTGTAAGAAAAGAAGTAGTAGTATGTTATAAATTATAAGGCAATATACATTCCAAAAGTAAGAACTCTGATAACTTTTAGCTATACTAGACAGTTAATTCCTTCTGTGTAGGAGAACATTTTTAAGAGTATTTGACTTTTGGTGTGCCTTGGTGTAATAGCAGTTGGGTCAACCACCTCTGAAGGAGTGCCACGTCACACAACCCTGGGTTTCAGGTCCTGGGTTTGGGGGGAAACAACCAGTGTGAATAACTAAATAAAAATAAAACAAATGCTTCTTCCTCCTTTCCCTGCCTGCCTGCCTACTCAACTTCATTTTTGCCTATATATTTTCTTTAAAAAAAAAAAAAAAAGTATTTGACTTTAATCTATAAATTCATCCCTTTATTTACCAAATAGCCCATTATGAACAATTAAATAGATGAGTAATAACTAGGATAATCCCTTCTGGGGTGGGGAATGGGTAAATATTTGTCAGTATTTGCATACAGAATTTTCCACCAGATCCTTCCTGAACTTGTCTGCTTGCCACATTCTTTTTTCATCCTTTACTAAATACTTTAACTCTATTCTCTAACCCAGGGGTTAGCAAATTTTTTCCGTGAAGAACTAGAAATAACATTACTTGAACATTATGGGCCACGTATAGTCTCTTGCATATTTCTTTTCTTTTTATCAAACCACCTTAATGTAAAAACCATTCTTAGCTTGTGGACGGCTAAAGTCAGCAGTTTGGGGACCCAAGGTCTACCACCTGTTTCTATAAATAAAATGTTACCAGAACACACCCATGCCCATTCATTTATTTAGACTATGGCTGGTTTTGCACTGCACAGCACAACTGAGTAGTTTCAATAGAGGAAGTATGTCCCATAAAGCCTTGCCTGGTCTTTACAGAAAGTTTGTCAACCTGTCTGCTTTCATACTCAAGCTTCATTGCAATGTTGGATATAGCCTCCTCCAACTCACCACTCTTCATTATTATTCCATGGAACTGCAAGATCATGTACATCATCTGTTTATCACCAGGGTAAAACAGGAAGCTGAAGGACACAGTGATTGCCCAACAAATGCCTATTGAACTACCCCACAACCAAGCATACAGGTCCTTTTTGAAGAACTTGCTAATAATCACTACATGGTAAATGTATACATTCCTTTGAATCCTTTGAATTTCTTTGGTTCTTAATGTATAATTTGCAATTCCCCAAAATAATTAAAAATATAAGTTTTCTAAGTTTCTATGACATATCAGGTGCAGTTCAAATTTTGTTTTAAATGAAATTTAATTTTAATTATATTCTCATTTTGTTCATTTTGCAGATGAGGAAAACAGAAATTTTTAAAAGTTAACAGATAACTAGTACAAGTTGACAGTCAAAAAGAGTCATGATTTGAACCAAAGTCTGTCTGCCTAAAAAGTCAATGCTCACTTCATTTTATTTCTTAAATACTTCACCTGATCACTACTAACAGCAGAGGACAATGGATGTGTGTAGTGAAGGTAGGTATGTGTCTAGGAGATATAAGCCTAAAATTTACTTACACGTTTTTTCCCACTGTACTATACTCTCATGTAGTCATCTATTAATTTTCCATATCCTTCCCCCTTTTCTTCTCAAATTATCTTTAAGTAGAAGATAAAAATGTTATCAGTAGACTCAAGTCATTTTTGCTCTTTTCATAAATCTTGAATTTGAAAGAGTACAGAAAATGAAGTTCATGGAGTCTAAGAATGACAATAAAGATGTAATAGTTGCTGTGAGATTAGAAATGATTTCAAAATAAATTTTCATTCCTCAGATCTCCTACAGTAATCTTCATGAAAAAAATTAAATATTTCTTAATACAAATTCTATAACAAAAAATTTATTGCTAGACTTATTTCATATTTTTTTCCAATGCGCTGTCCACTAAACAAAATTATTAAATAGGAGAAAATTTTGTACTTGCAATAAACCCTCAGCTATAATTTTCCTCTAACACTAAGGTAATATTTCTATTATATTTCCTTACAGTTACAGGTTATAGAGTTAAGCTGCTAAGCTGAAATACAATATGCAAGTTTTGAGGTTCAAAAACAATTTATAAAGATATGGTACTGTTCTCATAGAATTTCTAGTTCACTGACACTCATAAAGATAGATGAAAAAAAACTTGTAAAAGTACGAATTGGTACTTTGTTCAGTACTAATAGTACTAGTATTTGTAAATAGAATTCAGTAATATACAGGAAGAATTAAAACCAAGTGAGATTTACTTCAAGGATACAAGTTTGGCTGAATATTCAAAAATCAACAAATCATGTGATCAACCATATTAACAGGCTAAAAGGAAAAAGTAAAAATCACACAATCATATCAAACGATGCAGAAAAAGCACTTGATAAAATCCAACGATGATAAAACTTTCAAATAGCAGGAACAGAGGGAACTTCAACCTGATAAAGAACAGCTATAAAAAAAACAGCTAATGTTATACTTAATGATGAAAGACTAAATGCTTTCCCTGTAAGACCAGGAACAAGGATATCCACTCTTAACCACTCACATTTAGCCTAGCACTGAAAATTTTAGCGAGTGCAATTGAAAAAAAAGTTAGAATGGAAGAAATAAAACTCTGCTTGCAGATGGCATGGCTATACATGAAGAAAATGCCAAGGACTATGATAAAAATTCCCAAGTTAAGTGAATTCAGTAAGGTTTTAACTAGATAAAAGATAAATGTAAAAAAATCAAAAGTATTTCTAATAACAATGATCATGTTTACATCAACGTTAATATAAGACTATTTACACTTAATGAATGTTAGACGTAAATCTAACAAAACATGTATAAGGATTGATTAAAAATTAAATAATGATGATTCTTTTTAAAAAGCGAGTAATTGGCATGCCCTGCTAAAATAGCGACTTAGTCAGCTGCCTTTGGCAGGAGCAGTCCATATATGTAGCCAAGGCTCCTGGTTCACCTCCTGGGGTGGGAAGAGCAGCCAAGATCAACTAAACGGAATAAATGGGTGCTTCGTCCCCCTTTCTCTTCCTACCTGTCTGCCTTTGCTCAACTTCATTTCTACCTGCAACTTTCCTTTAAAAAACAAGTAGGACCTAAAAAAAGGGGAGATAAATCATGTTCAGAGAAGACCTAACATAGAAAAAAGATACACAGATTTAATGCAATTTTTATCAAAATACCAGCGAGGCATTTTGTAGATAAAGACAAATTATTCTAAAATTTATATGTTGAGGTAAAGGAACTAGAATAACTTATAAGTTTGAAAAGAAGAATAAAGCAGGAGGAATTATTTGAGTTCAAGACATCATATAGTTACTAAAATCAAGATTGTATAGTACTGGTGTACGGATAAACACATGGATCAATGAAACAACAGAGATCCCAGAAATGGACCCATAAAAATATGTTCAACTAATTTCTGACGAAACTATAAAAGGGAAACTTGATAAAGTAGATTTTATCAAAATATTAAACTTTCCCTCTGTGAAAGACCCTAATGAATGAAATGACAAGCTACAAACTAGAAGAAAATGTTTGCAAAGAAGGTATATATAACAAAAAAATAGCATTTAGAACATTTACGTAACTCTCAAACAGCAAAAATAGAAAAAAACCAAGACCAAAACCAAAAACAAGAAAATCCAATGAGGGCAATAAACATGAATAGACATTTTACTAAAGAGGATATATAGATGACAAATAAGTACATTAGAAAATTTTCAACTTCACCTGCCATTAGAAAAATGCAAATTAAAACTACAATTATATATCTCTACACAACGCTAAGGAGAGCTGAAATAACTAGTGATACTACCAAATGCTGGTGAGGATGTGGCGAAACCAGATAACTATTTAATGCTGGTAGAAGTGTAAAAATAATGTTCACATCATGGAGGTAATCTGTACATGAAACTATGCAGAGAAAAATATATTCTGACCCATGAAACAAACCCAACTTCTTATTCAATTATTATCCCTGTCAACATGGGAGAAATAACAAAATTTAAAAGATATGCCCCCCAACCTAATAAAGTATACCCCCTAGCTCCTACTCCAAAACATACACACACACACACACACACACACACACACACACACACACACACACACAGAGAGAGAGAGAGAGAGAGAGAGAGAGAGAGAGAGAGAGAGAGAGAGAGAGAGAGAGAGAGAGAGATCGATCGATCTATCATCTCAGGTGGTTAAATGACTAGACAGAAACTATCAACCAGCAGCAGCACAAATCTCTAGCTCAAATTTAAAATGAAAGATCCAAATAATTCATAAAACAATTATCTATAATCAAAAGTAGTAAAAGAAAATTTCATCTACATAATTGTTGTAAATACTAGTTAAAACTGATTCTATTTAAAAATCAATAAAAAGACATAGAACCTACATAAAAATCTTGCAGTGAAAAAAAACAAACAAGTTGCTAAGAAAGGTAAAAAGCACAGTCCTAAATATGTCATTAAAAAAATGAAAGTCTTAAATTACATAACAACTACATTGTAGACTCATTGAAATTAGAGAGATTAAAGCAATTATTGAGAGCTATAAAAGACAGGCAACAGAGCCCACAGAATAATAACTTATTTCTCAAAAGAATAAAAGAAATAGGGGCAAAATTAAAAGACATAATAAAAGACAATGTACTCAAATTGTGGTCATACCTCCGAACACTTAAAAGTCTCATATATAATCCAGAACAACTTAATTTAGATAGATCAGAACTGACAAATATCTTGAACTTCACTCTTAAGAAAACTCTCAGGTGCGCCCTGGTGGTCTAGCGGTTTTGTACACCCTGGGAGGAATCCCACATACATCCCAAGGTCAGGGGCGAGAGAGACAACAACCAATGTGAATAACTCTCTCTTTCTGCCTGCCTACTTGCCTTCATTCCTGCCTGCACCTTTCCTGAGAGAGAGAGAGAGAGAGAGAGAGAGAGAGAGAGAGAGAGAGAGAGAGAAAGGAAGGAAGAAAGGAAAAAAAAAGAAAGAAGGGACACTAAGTATCTAGAGAAACAAGCAAATCGAAGGCAAAAACATGAAGTAGAATCACAAAGAAAAAACTACTAGGGGAGCTATTTCTTCAACATTATTTTTTGTCAAAGAAATGCTAAAAAAATTCCAAGTTTTTGAAGGGGAAAACATGCTCATAGATAAATATTCATCAGTGTCATTCAAGAATCAAGATAATAGGAAGACATTTTCAACATGCAAACAACTCCAGGTAACTCTTACCTTCGTACAATACCTATTTAAAGATATAATTCAGTTAAAAGTTAAATCCAAATTTAAAAAAAAATCACAAATGAAGAAATCATACAATATAAAGGTTCACAAACCATATGAAAGTAATCCTTTCCAATATAAAAGTAACAGAGTGTGGTAATTATGAAATAAAACATCCTGGAAAGTCACAGAAGATAAAATGATAACAGGAATTTAACTACAAGACACACCGGCAGAAAAGGGGTATCGCATGAAGGAAAATGGAATGGTGATGGAGAGTGTGGCTAAGAGCTATGTGTGTAATTTTATCAGAGGATTAACTTCAGAGTTGTTTTTTAAGTTTCATATGTATCTTCAAATACACACAAGAACAACAAAGAAATTCCATTTACCTATCCCTTCAATTACAATAGAAATTTTGTGATATTTCTAATTTATTCTTTTTTCTATGGATTATAGTATTTTAATGCCAAAACTAGATATCAAATCATTTCACCTCTACATACTTCTATACACTGCTCTGAAAATACATTTTCTTATTAACAATGCCGTTACCAAATATCTAACAAAAATATCAATGCCCTATGAGATTAATAATAATTCTTTAGGTTCATCCAACTCACATCCAATTCTGTAATCAAACTGCCTCAATTTGTTCAAGTCTTTTAACAGTTGTTTATTCAAATAAGAATTCAAACTACACCCACATTCACAGATACAATGAAAAATTAAGAGAATATTTTATATACCAAAAAGCTATTAAATATGAAAACCTAAATGAAACGCACATTTCTTTTAAAAAAGCAAATTATCAAAGCTGACTCAAGATATAAGTACTAAATAGGTAATCACAGAAGAAATAAAAATAACAAATTATCTAAGAGCCAGACTTCAAAAAGGTTGACTTTTCTTGAAAAAAATATTTCATTCTTTTAAAAAGCAATTTTTATACTACATAAATCATTCTAGAAAATTAAATAGTTGGACTTAACCAATAATTCTTTTATGTAAAAGCTTTATACCGATATCTGACAAAGAGAGATCCAAAAAGAGTACAGAAAACGTCAATCCAGTATTACTACAAAATACATGATCAAAGAAAAGTAGCTCAAACATTAGTTATCTTAAGTTATGGTTCCCTGAAAACAAATTCTGAGATAAGCCATTTGTGTGAAAGTGATTTATTAGAAAAGTATTACTTAGAAAACCATATAGGGAAGGAAGAAAGCCAAGCAAGGGTAAGAAACTCAACGAAGTTGCATGGAAAATGGTTTTAATTCAATTCCTCATAGTAGTTCAGGAGGCAATGTAAGCCACACCTCAGAGTTGTATTAACAGTTACTCAATGGTTAAGGACTGTCTTTAGAAAATACATTTCCAAGACACACAGTTTTTCCGTAGGTAAAGCAGGTTCCAGCAGTGTGAGGGCAGCCTTGCAAGAATCTTAGAATCTTAGAATCAAGAATCTTGCCAAGAATCTTAGGAGACAGACACTGGGAGTGCAAACACACCAGTAGTTTGTGAGCAGGAAGGAGATACAGTGCACAGGCATCATCTGCTCAGTGATTTTAGAATAATGTGTGTAAGATTTCAATTAGTTTTTGAGTATCTACTTTAAAATATGAGTACACAACAATCACTATAGACATTCTAAGAGGACCCTCTAAAATGAAAGAAAAAGACCAACATACTCAAATTTAAAGCAATCTGGAAGAAACTATGCAATGAAATGAAAACTTAAAATACCCACCACAAACTCCTTTGTGTCATGCCATTAAATTCATTAAATAGGAACAAGACACTAGCTTAAGAATTTAGGCAAGCCTTGGTGGAGTAGTGGTCAGGTCTAGTGCCTCCAGCCGAGAGCAGTTCACATATATCCCAAGAATTCAGGTTCACATCCTGGAGTTGAGTGGAACCACCAACATGAAAAACTAAATAAAAATGAAATGCTTCTTCTTCCTCCCTCTTTCTTGCCTGCTTGCCTACTCGCCTTCATTCCTACCTACACCTTTCCTTTGGGAAAATTAAAAAAAAAAAAAAAAAATTCTAAGAACAAAAATTACTCCTTTAATATAAATACAAGAAAACTAGAAACCAGAATAAATGTAGGATACAAATAAGGAAATCACCCCAAAAGTGAGCAAAGCAAAAAGACAAGATGGGAAATAAGAATGAAAATAAAGATTAGTAGTCAATACTGGAAAGCAGAATGGAGAGTCCTTAAAAAATAAATAAATAAATTCCACTACTGTTATCCTACTTCTAAGTATTTACCCCCCAAAACACAAAATTTAACACTAATTTAAAACTAATTAAAAAAAAAAACCCACTAATTTAAAGAGATATATGCACCCTTGTGTTCACTGGAGCATTGTTCACAACACCAAGAACTGGAAAAACCCTGTGTCTACTGACAGATGAGTGGATAAAGAAGCACAATGGAATTATTACTCAGTTATCAATCAGTCCTGCCATTGACAACAACATGGATGAACCCAGAGGAAACTATGGTTAGTGAATGCTGGACAGAGAGAGACAAACATGGTAAGATTTCACTCATGTGGTACATAGAGAAACCAACGAATGAATCAAATCAAACAAACATAGACTTTTAATCTATAAAACAAAATTGGTTACCAGAGGGGAAGGAGAAGTGGGGTGAAAAGGGTCAATTATATGGTGAGATAAAATTGGGCTGTTAATGTAGTGTATACAGATGCTGATTTACGATGATGTACACCTTATACATTAATGTTATAATGTAACAAAGGAAAAGGAAAAAAAAGATCTGTTTAAAGGAGTAGATGAAAGAAAGGGAAAGCAAGAATCAAATATTTCAAGGAAGTGTACAGACTGATAAGATCCAATGATACCCAACACAGTGAATAAAAACAGATCAATAAAAATATATTATAATGGGTATGTCCTGGTGACTTAGAGCAGTCTGCATACTTCCCAAGGACCAAGGTTCATGACCCAGGGCTGGGAGAACAACCGAGATGAACAATCAAATAAAAATTAAAAAATAAATAAATGCATCTTCCTCCTCTCGCTTTCTGCCTGCCTGCTCATCTTAATTGCTACCTGTACCTCTATACTTAAAAAAAAAAAAATATATATATTATGAAATTTTGGAAGATATAGGTCAGAGAAACCATAGTGAGCTTTCAGAGAAAGAAGCAAAAGCCATATATAAGTGATCAGGAATTAAATAGCTTTGACCTTTCATACAACACTAAAAGGTAAAAAGCAATGAGAAACTGCTACAAAATTCTGAGGAAAAATGATTTCCAACCTAAAAAATTATACTTAGTCAAAATATCCAAAAATATGAGGAGCTAGTAAAGATATTTAAAAAACATGAGCTTTTGGTAAGCTCAATTTTCAGGGTAGCAAACAGCAATATATATTAAACGCCAGTAGGGCACTGATGTAAAAATGTTGAGGAAGCTGTAGCGTTACATATCTAGAGTCTGGGAAAACATTTAGAGTTGATAATTATATATCTGAATTACAAAATTAAAAATAAGTCAAATCAATATGATCTAGCAAAAAAGAAAAAAAGGTTAACACTATTCAATTCAAAGAATACTATTTAAGTACTTTAAATTAATTCACTGAGTATTTCCACAACATGATGCAAGCTGTAAGAGTTATATAAATTCCTAATACTTTTCATCATCGGCCATGTTGCCTGATACTATAAAAATTCAAAAGACAAGATTTTCTTTAGCATATTTTCCTCTGTCTCCAAATTATAGCTAAGTGACACAACTCAGTCTTAGGAAATAATCTTAACAAAAATAAAAAGAGCATCCTTTATGAACACTGCCTGTACATAAGACCACAAATACCTACTAAAAATTCATAGCTAAAAATCACTATCACTAAAAGGGAAAATTACATAAACCAAGGTTTATTCATCAAATAGATTTTAAAATCACTAAAATTTTTTGACAATTACATAATAATATGGAAATATGGTTAGAACACAAGTGGAAAGAATGTAACATTTTATATACAATCCTATTTCAAATATGTGCATTCAAAAGAAAAAGCTACTCTTCAAAAAAGAAGCTAGCCCCCACTAATGTGGCCCAGACTGGAAAGCATAGGCTTTGATTTAAAATTCATGAACCAGTTTGAGACCCAAGCTGGCGGAGAATGGGATGAAAAAAAAAAAGGTAGGAAAAAAATCCAAAAATGCTAATAATTCATAGTTTCTAATTTCAGTGGTGGCGTTAAGGGCATCAAAAATTACTTTTCTTTCTATACTTTTCTAATTCAGTTTAATGAGTATACATTAATTCAGGAACTCTCAGAAATTTAGTTTCAGGATTCCTTTAAGTCTTAATTATTGAGGACCTCAAACAGCATTTGTTTATGTGGATTATATCTTTTTTTTATTAGAAATTAAAACTAGAAAAAGTTTTAAATACTGGTTTATTCAAACTCATTACTTGTAACATAAATAACACTACTTTCTAAAATGAGTAGTGAGAAGAGTGACACTGCTCTAAAATTTTACATCTCTTAGTATCTAGTTTAATAGAAGGCACATCTGGATTCTGTATCTCCTTCTGCATGCAATTTGCTGCATTAGTATATGTATGCAGCTTCTAAAAAAACCCTGATGACACTTATGAGAAAAAAGCAAATAAAAATTTGATATTAATGTAGAGTCTTTATTTTATGGACCTCCTGAAAGGTCCTGAGAGATTTCAATTTCACTTGATCACACTTTGAGAACTGATGCAGTATTTTGTGTAAATTTATTTTTCTTTGAAAATGTTGAATGGTGGCTGATAGAATCAAATAAAACAACAAAAAAGAAATTAAGACATGAGAGATAAATAAAAGTTGAAGGAGTTGAAATAAAAGGGTTCTAGACACAAGTCAAAGTCATATGAATAAAGAAAGGAGTAGAGGTAAATATACAGGCAATTACAAAAGCTAGTATTGCAATGCTGACTGTAAGTTCACTGGTTTTCTATACAACTTGAGACTAATGAATTAAAAAACAGAAAAAGAAAGAAAATCAAACAAAATTAAAAATGGTTTCTTTGAAAAGCATCAAAATTGACAAGGCTTTAGCTAGATTGACTAAGGGAAAAAGAGGGAAGGCTCAAATTATTAAACTCAGAAATGGACATTATCAATTCTATAGAAATAAAAAGGACTATAAGAGAGTGCTATGAATAAACGTATACAAATAAATTAGATAATCTAGATGAAGCAAATTAAGTTCTAGAAACAAAACCTATTAAGAAAACACAAAGAAACAGAAAATGTAAACAGACTTAGGCCTATAACTAGTAAAGGAGAAAGAATCATTAATCAAAAATGCCCAATAAAGAAAAAGCCCTAGATCTGATAACTTCACTGCTGAATTCTACCAAACAGAAGAATACCAATCCTTGTCAAACTTTCCTCTAAGAATGAAGAGGGAGTTCATTCTATGAGGTCAGAATTGTCTGACAATAAAGTCAGAAAAGAAAACTACAGATATATAGATATAAAAACCATGGACTAGAGAGCCCAGATATAAACCCTAAGTTTACAGACAAATGATTTTGAATAAAAGGACCAAGTAAACTCAAGGGACACAGGGCAGGTTTAAAAAAAAAAAAGTATGGAGAAAACTGGATACTCACATGCAAAAGAATGAAGCTTGACCCTTACCAAATTCCATATAAAAAAATTCATTCAAACAGATCAAAGACCTAATTAAAACCTAACACTATAAAACTTAGAAGAAAATTGAGAAAAAATATTTCATGACATTAAAGCTTGTAATGATTTCTTATCTGTGACATCTGTGGCAAAGCAACGAAAGACAGTAAAAATGGGCATGCCCTGGAAGCTCAGGTATTAATTTCATGCCTGCGGAGCAGTCCACATATAGTCCAAGGAACCTAGTTTGTGGTCCAGGACAAGGGGGAACAACTAAAGTGAGCAATTAGCTAAATAAAATGCTTCTTCCTCCTCTCCCTTCCTGTCTGCTGCCTGCCTGCCTTCATTCCTGCCTGTCTTCCTTACTTTTGAAAAAAATGAACTTCATTAATATTTAAAATATATGTACATCAAAAGAGATTATCAACAGAGTAAAAAGGCTACAAAGTGAGAGAAAACGAGCATATATCTAACAGGTTGATAACCAGAATCTACAGAGAAATCCTAAACTCAACAACCATTAAAATTCAAAAATGGCCAAAGGACTTGAACAGAAACTTCTCCAAAAGCAAATACACAAATGGCCAATAAAGATGAGCATGATGAGGATAAAATAAAGCGAAACATCACTATTAAGGAAATGCTAATCAAAACTACCAATACCATGTGACATTCATTAGAATGACTTCAAGCAAAGAAACAAAACAAAAAGAAAACAAGCATCAGTGGATACATGGAGAAATTAAAACCGTTGTGCATATTGGTAGGAATATGAAATGATATAGCTACTATGGAAAATAACATGGCATTTTCACACACACACAAAAAAGTAAAATAGAATTACCATATGATACAGCAATTTCACATCTGGATATATGCCCAGAAGAACTGGAAGCAGGGACTTAAGGAGATATTTGTATACCCAAGTTTATAGCACCATTATTCACAATAGCTAAACTGTGGAAGTAATCCAAGTGTATAACAATGGATGAATATAGCAAAATGTGGTAGATACCTTTAAAAGGAAATGTTATATATGTTGGAATACTGATGAACCTTGAGGACGTTATGCTGAGTAAAATAAGTCAGTAATAAAAATACAAATACAATAAACATGACGCCACATTTCAGAACTACTTAATCAAAATCACAGAGATATAAAGTAGAATGGTGGATGCTGGGGGCTGCCACTGAGGAAAGTAGGAAATGGGATAGGTAGTTTATATAGTTCAGTGGGCTGAGTTTCAGTTTTGCCTGATGAAGAGAGTTCTAGAGATGGACACGGTGGTGGTTGCACTGACATGTATTTAATATCACTGAACAATGCACTTAAAAATGTATATTTTATCAGGCATAATTTTTTTTAAAGAATCATGTTACGGAGGTAGATTTTCTTCAAATTAATTTATATATGCAATGTCCTCTGAACTGAAATACAAGTAAAGATTTTTAAAAATTAAAAATCTGGTAAAAAGTATTTGAAACATTTGGAAAAATAAATGTGTGATTAAAGTTGGTAAATTCTAGAAAGGCAAATGCATGTGTATGGGGTGCAGACTAATCCTGGCAGACCCACTTTACAAACACAAGATTTAAAAAAATTAAATAATGTGGGGAAATTATTCTAAATGTTGTTTGGAAAAATAAACATGTGAATATGTGAGTATAACTGGGGAATTCCTGAAAGGGACATTGGGGGTTGGTGGGTAGATTAAACCTATCTGATATTAAAATATACTACCTAAAAGAAATAGTAATTGAAATAATTTGATATTCAGGCCACTAGAAGAAATAATAATTGAAATAATTTGATATTCAGGCCAAACAGGCAAACTAATATAACTATGAATCTGTAAAGAAATTAAAAAAAATTTTTTTTTTGCTGATTAATACTAAAGACAAGGTGTTGAGAAATTTTCTCTACAACTGAACTGTCAGAAATTTATTTGAAACTTTGACATTGGAATAGCCCACTCTTGCATGGATGATGGATCATTAACAGAAGCACCTCGATTTCTAACCCAGAACTGCAGAGAAGGGTTTCCTGAACACCATGTTTTACATTTATTGACTGCCATCTCAAGGAAAGTGGACTGTGCAGGCTTCTTAGACTAGGTCTGATAGACAGTCTAGATGTGCTTAAACCTATCAATATTGCTTCATTTAATTTTCACCTAAACTCCACCTTTCTCCAAAAGTCTAAAATAACCCAGTCCCTTTTTTATTTAGTAAAACACTGGCAAAAATTCCTCTAGAGTTCTTTCTTCCTTACAGCAGCAGGTTAAGTGACCTAACTTTAACAGTCTAAAGATATATGTCCCTGGTGGTCTTTATCAGATGAAATGAGTCTTAAAAAAATCAAGTACAGGTGCACCTTAGTGGCCTAGTGATCTAATACACCCTGGTGCAGTTCACACACATCCCAAGGTTCCCGGTTCAAGACCTGGGCCCAGGGAAACAACTAAATACATTTTGAAACTAAATTTTGAAAGGCCAATTGACAATATCTTTAAAATTTTTTTAAATAAATAATACCTTGACCCCTAACTTTATGACAAATTTCTCTTATAGACACAAACACAGAAGTCTGCAAAGATGTTTATGAAAGCCTAGCCAGGTATCTGTTGGCTGATAGGGAGTTAGCTTTCTAAGTACAACTATACTACAGATTACTCTGCAGCTATTAAAAACAATTTTTCATGTGTGCTACTAAGGAAAATCTCTGCACATCTGACAAAGATTATGACTTTTCATTAATAAGGTGTAGTGACTACTTTTAAATTAGGAATGTTAGGAAACAATCTCAAACTAAAGGCACAAAATAAATTTACATACATACAGAAGAGCATTTTATCTTTCCCATCTTTACCCTAGTTCTCAAAAGTAACAACTATTGTTTCTTGGCTATTCTTGTAAAAATGTAAGTAATGCCTCTATCAGCAAATATGCATCTTTCAATTTATATGAAAAAGATACTATATCCATTAGTTTCCACTTTACCATTTTCATCCATATTAATTCACACAACCTCACTCCTTTTCACAACTGTGTAAGATTTTTTTAAGACAAAATATACCGTATTTTTATAGTGTGATCCCATTTGACTTTCTAAATCTTTGTCGTATAAAGAATACAGGAAAGATCTAACACAAGATATTTATTAAGGGCTACCTCTGTGAACTTTAAGACTGGTTAGCATGGGCAGGAAGGACAATTTTTTAAATTATATAACACTTTGATAGTTAAATTTTTTTCTTTACCAAATACACAACTATTATTTTTCTGGCAAAAATTAAACAAAGTAGGCTATTTCATCTAGACAGTGAAAAATATAAGAAAAATCAAAGTGCACTAATTTTCCCATACATATATTACACAATTCTCTTAATTTTTTTCAGATTAGTCCAAGTTTCAGATTCACATACATAATAAAATTTCTACCTGGACCATACATCTCCAAATTTAACATGTCCAAAAATAACTCATTAACTTCTTCCCATAAATCTGCTCATTTGACCTAAATTATGGGCAATTACCTAAATTACTCACCAAGGAGTTCCTATTTCACTAGGAGCCAGCCACTTGATGATCTAAATTAGAAATTAGGGAGACTTTTTTTTAAAACATACCTCACTCTTAACCTACATCCAACTGCCAAATCTTACCAACTTTAGTTCTGAAACTTTATATCCTAAACTGTTCACTTATCAATTTCTGCTACTTATTTGTCTTATTTCAGACCCTCCCTCTCCCCAAACTACTACAATATGCTTAGCAATCCTTAACTATTTTAGTTTGCAAAATATCCCAAAGCAGTCGCTTCTGTTTCTAGCGTCTTTTCTACACAATACCTACTTCCCTCCATTATCTATGTTCCAACCTCTATAAACCCCATTAAGCTAAAGTTTCTTAATCCTGGCACAAATGACATCTTGAGCTATTTAATTCTCTGCTGTAGGCTGTCCTGCTCACCATGAGATGTTCAGCAGTACCAGGGGCCGCTACTCACCAGATGTCAGCGGCAATTCCACACCCAGCTATGACTACCAATGTCTCCAGGTATTACTAAATGTTCCTTGGGGGCAAAATTAGCTTCACTTAAGAATCTACAAACCTGCTAAAACTTAGTTTATCATATTATGCATACAGTATCTCAGGAAAAATATAAAAATTCCCTGTAACACCAGTTGCCTCTGAGGAGGGCAACTAGATGACTGAAGAAACAATGGAGGGGGAAAAAAGCTTACTTGTCACTATAAATCGGTGTTTTTAATTTTATACTTCTAGTTTCAACTGCTATCACTTTAGTCCACATCATCTCCCTTTCTTCCTGCCTTTTTCCCTCCCTCTCAACCACTGCAACATCCTAATTAACTTTTCCCTTTCACAATTTTTTCCTTCTTCAATAC
This sequence comes from Solenodon paradoxus, assembly GCA_004363575.1. Lineage (NCBI taxonomy): Eukaryota > Metazoa > Chordata > Mammalia > Eulipotyphla > Solenodontidae > Solenodon > Solenodon paradoxus. Next base: position 113,459 of record RJWH01000988.1, read on the forward strand.
ATTGTTACCAGTAGTCAGAGTGATCCTCATAAAACTTAAGACCATGCCACTCATTTGCTCCAGTGTCTTCTCAATCTCACTTAAGAAAGTCAAAACCTTAAAACGGATTCACACAATCTGCCATCCTTTCTTTCTGATCTCTACTTTAGTTTGGTTTTGTAGATCAAAACAAATAGTTTCATAATTCAGTCAGTAACTGAATGTGTTACTGTTTCCCTTACTATGTACTCATTTGGACTCCTTGTTGTTCCTTAAACATGTGAGGATCTTTCCATTTGCTGTTCTCTATAGGAACACATCTCACCCAGATATTCACATAGCTCTGTCCCCAACTCCTTCAAGTCTTTACTTCTCAAAAAGATCTTCCCTGATTAACTTATTCTTAACCACAGCACCTGTTGAACACCTAATATATGTTTTACTTACTCATCTTGAGAGGTAGGTCTTGAGAGGGAGAGCCTGGAAAGTTGCATTCTAACAAGGTTCCAAGTGACACTGATGTTGCAGTCAGGGGACATTGTTGGGAACCATTATTTTAAAATGTAAGTTCTGTGAGGACAGAAATTTTTGTCTACTGCTTGATCTCTACAAAGTGACAAATAGTTGACATTGAGGTAGGTAAATGAGGTGAATGAATTCAGATGTCCTCTACTCTCACTGTACCTTCTGTTTTGTTTTTTGTTTTAAAGGAAAGGTGCAGGCAGGAATGAAGGTAAGTAAGCAGGCAGGGAGGCAGAGGAGAAAGAAGCACTTTATTTTTATTTAGTTGTTCACCCCTCAGGGTCAGAGAGCATCATTTTGGTTTAAGGGTTTATACAGTCACATCATCATGTGTGCAGCTGCTTTTCTCTCAACTATGGCTTTGATACTTCTGGTGATGGTTTGAAGTACAAGGGGAACTAAGCAAAGCAGAATTAAGCATTCCCCCAAAATGAGCAGCACAGCACTAATCAGTGTTTTGAAGCTGCCTAAGGTTTGAGAACCAACCACCAAACAGATTAGGATCCCAACCTTTCCACACCTGAACCAGGACATGCGCAATTTTTCTCATTCTGTCTGTGATTTCTTCTATCACTTTTCCATCATCATCTATTTGCAAGCAACAATTACTAGGGTTGAATTTTCCACATACGCTCCCTTCTGATTCAAGTAATCTAAGGCTAAGCGTTTCTAGTATATGGCACTGTGCATCTCGGTCTGCTGTTTAGCTAAAATAATGAGAGCTTTGGTAATTTCATTATTATTTAACTATTTAACAGCTTGTAATCTAATTATACGACTTAGCATGTAGATTGGCATGACCCATCCTCAGCCCATGTGGCCGGCCCCTAACACTGGATGATTCACTCAGGGGGCCATTCATCATCTTTCCAAGAGTCGATTTGTAACGTGTCTCTCCTTTCAGGACAGTTTTGATTGTCATAAAGAGGAACACCTAGTAGGTTACCTTGGGTGAGGGGAAGTAAAAAGGAGGATAGACTGATTGTTTCCAAGATACAAACTTCATGCCAATAGTCGGGTAAGACTATATAAACCCCCTTTCCACATATCCAGTATAATCCCGCAGGGCCTGCCAACTGATCTTAATGCTGGCATCATTCCAGCGGTCTTGAGTTGTGTAAAGTTAGACAAAGAGTTAGGGTTTGACTCATAGTGATTTGGAGCTCCCCACCATTGATTTCTTTAATAGATTCATTATAGATTTTTTTGCCTAAACAAGTTAGTTCTACTGGAACACTGTATTGGCTGCCTAACCTAGCAAGGCAATATTTTCCAATTATTGAGGTTTTGAGGACCCAAATACTAGGCCAGGTTTGGAGATCAAGGAAACCCCTATGATGGGGTGCTAAGGGTTCTAATTTCTCGGCTTCCCAAGGTCCAAGGTCGCCCATATTAGTTCCACCACAAACATAACAGAATGAGATACTGAAGGATTGCGCTATGGTTTCTGCCAAGGTTACAAATAGATTTTCTTGCAGTTATAGAAATGGGAATCTTTGTGACTCCTCACAGAAGGAGTGGAAAAACTTGAAGAGCTTTTATAAGTAACTGAGACTAACTGAAAATGTAGGGTGGTTCCTGGGTCTCCACCTGTTCCATCAATTTGAATGCCAATCAGTTGTCCAGTTGTCCATCCACTTTCATAAGGGTTTGACTGTAAAATTTACTGGATTACAAGTACCAACATCACAATTGGACGTAGCTTCCCCTTTCTGACGCTGGGCAGTTGTCTCTACCTTTTCCCGGGTAGCCCAGGAGACACAGCTCCAGTAAGGACAGTACCAATCCATGGGGTCCTGGCAGCCACTCTGTACTGTAGCGTTCCCTGGGCACAAGCACTTCTCATTTGACCTGTAAGTTCTTCCCCAACCTAAGCTTCCACATGTATACAGATATCCCCATCCATTCTTAGCTATGGCTGCGCATACATCAAAGAATACAGACACCAGCTTCAAGGGGTTAAAAACCTGGGTACCATTAATTAAATCACCCCCTTTGTGGAGGTTCCTGACTTCTAATCATTTATCTTTAGGTTGACAAATTAGGTTAAAACAGGTGTACTGGCCTTTATGGGAATAGCTAAGAGTAAGTATTTTGTAGTACTAACATGACCCCCAAATTTTTCCTTGGTATGAATAACGGGTGTGGAAAATTAAAGTTTTAGAGACAGTATTTCCTGACTGAGTTGTCTGGATACACTGGTTAGTTTTAAGCTCTTGATCCTTCCATGGGCCAGGGCAAAAATGAAACACCTGCCAGAAATGACAGGGCACACAGATGAATTATGCCCATCAGGTTGTGAGAGGCTGATCCTCTGAATCTTCCGCCCTGCGTAGACTAGAGCAGGGCTGTTGTCTCATTGTCTGTGGCCCCTTGGCAGTTTCGGGAGGGCAGGGTCCAGGGTCCACTGAGAAGTGCATGGTCGTTTTTGACTGTCACCTTGCAGGGATGGGCCGGATCAGGAATGCATATCTACTCAAGGGATGCAGGCTTAACTCGGCTGTGATGAATCCGGGGAACTATCTCTGCTACCTTGACTATGGTCGGGGTGGATAAAATGACAATGAGAGGGCCCCTCCAATGAGGTTTTAGGGGCTGTACATTTCATTCTTTTACCCACACAGCATCCCCTGGCTTGAATTGGTGTAGAGATGGTTAAACTGATGGGCAGCCTCTCTTTTACCCAATTATTAATGGCTGAGAGAGTTTAACAAAGGGCCTGTAACTGTTGCCTTAGTGTGATTACCCAGTTCTTCCAAGTCTCCTTTAATGCTCTTTGTTATAGGAGGTGGATGCCCGTAAAGAACCTCAAATGGAGAGAAACTGGTTTGTTTTGAGGGGCTTGACCTAATCCTTAGTAATGCTACTGGTAATAATTGGTCCCACTGTAAATGGTTTCTTGGCATAATTTACGTAATCGTAACTTTAGGGTCCGATTCACCCGTTGTACCATTCTGGAGCTTTGGGACCACCAATAGGTCATATGTAACTTTTAATTCCCAAACCTTCTGCCACAAACTATACCACCTCAGCCACAAACACTGGCCTGCTGTCAAATCTAATGGAGACTGGAATTCCAAAACGGGGGATGATTTCTTTTAGCAAGAGTCGGGTCACCTCGCAGGCCTTTCTGTACATTAGGAAGGCTTCTACCCACCCGGAGAAGGTACAGATGAAGATGGAGTAGGTACTTGCATCCTAGGGTTTGGGGCATTTTAGTGAAGTCCGCAACTAGTTGTTCAAACGAGGTCCTACTCATACTCTGCACCTGTGCTGGTATATCTTGGTTCCCGCCGGGGGTTGTTTCGAGCACACAGTTCACATCTTTCGCAGACAGCTTGGGTTAGGCTAGAGAGTTTTGAGACACAGAACTATGGGCCTATCATGGCCTCAAGGCATCGGCCAACATGAGTTCCCTCATGGAAATGTTCGACAAAAGAAGGAGCCAGAGACTGAGGGATGGCTATCCAACTGTCTGTAAATTTCCACCATACACCTGGCAAAAGGTTTCCCTGTTCGTTTTCAAACCATGTGTACTCTTGTGAATACTCTGGGTCCCACTCAGCTAAGGGACTGGGAACAGAGAGGCAGTTAAGGTGGCTAGGGCCTGATCCACCTTTAGGGTGGTACTTTTTGCTTCTCTGTCCACTTTTTGATTTCCCTGAGACACTCCTGTGTCGCCCTTTTGGTGTCCCCTGCAATGCATGACAGCTACCCTTTTTGGTGCCCATAGAGCATCTACTAATTCAAGGATTTCTTTTCCATATTTAATGTCTTTTTCCCCTGAGTTGATGAGACCCTTTTCTTTACAGAGTGACTCCGTGGACATGAAAGGTGGTAAATGCATATTTAGCATCAGTGTAGATGTTTACTCATGTTCCTGCTACAAGTTGACGGGCTCGAGCTAAGGCAGAGTTCAGCCTTCTGTGCTGAGGTCCCCACTGGCAACTAGTTGGCTTCAATAACAGAAGTTGAGAGTCACTGTTGCGTATCCAGCAAAATGCATTCCTTCCCTGACAAAACTACTGCCATCTGTGAAGTAGTGAATATCTGGGTGGCTGAGGGGTTGGTCAGTCAGGTCTGGCTGGCTAGAGTAAACTTCATCCATAAGCTCCAAACAATCATGATCCAGGGTTCCTGAACCCATCAGAAGAAAGGTAGCTGGGTTTAGAGACTTGACCACTTCCAGCCTGATGCATGGGTTTTCATACAGCATGCTTTGGTATTTGACCATTCTGGCATTGGACAGTCAGTAATTTCCCTCGTACTCCATAAGAGTAAGGACTGAATGCGGAACTCGAACAGTGAGTTCTTGTCCTAAGGTGAGTTTGTCTGCCATGGCATCTAAAACAGCCGTGGCTGTGAGGGCCTGCAGGTGGCCAGCCTTGGGGAACAGTGTCCAATTGTTTGGACACATCTGCCACTGGACAATGCCATGAACCCAACATTTGGGTTAACATTCCAACCGCTTTTCTCCTGCATTCACACATGTACAGGAAGAAGGGTTTTGTTATATCTGGCAGACCTAGGGTTAGAGCACTGGTGATGACCTGCTTAATTTCTTTGAAGGCCTTTTCTTACATACTTTCCCATAGCAAGGGCTCTTGATCTCCCCTCTTTGTGGCCTCATAAAGGGGTTTTGCCACAAGGGAGAAATTTGGTATCCAGATTCAATGAAACCCTGCAGGGACATTGTTTTCCAGCTATCTTAGGGCTGCCTGAGTGACTCAGCGTTGCTCCTTAGTGTTAAAGTTAAAAGTAGTTGCTGGCAGTCAGTCCAGGTAGGTTTGTGGGTCTGTATAATAAACGGCATTAAGTCTGTCATAGCCTGCGGCTTCTCAGTATAAGGTAGGGTATTGTTCTTCCAATACAGGAGGTCAGTCATTGTGAAAGGCTGATATATGAAGGTTAGTTTCCTCAGATATGGCCCTCAAGATCACAGTACATGGGTCCCCAGGTCTCCCTTGAAGGCATATGCAGTGCGCCAGAAATTTGGGGTAAACAAGGACTGCCACCAGAGTCGCCTGTACATCTTCCTCCAGAAGAAAAATGGGGTGTTAGAGTTGGTGGGCTCGGAGTGGATGCAGAGGCCGGGGTGCTGGGCGAGGTCATGCATGATGGGGTATTAGGAGTCCAGGGAGGGGTCGTTGGGGGCATTCCTCCTGTCTTTTCACTGTTTTCCTCTAAACACCTTTTTAACCATGAGGATTGAATGAGGACTTTATTTTGCAACTGTCAATGCATAGGGATTGATCAGGGTGCCCTGGTTCTTCTGTAATCAGATGGTATACTCTGTCAATCTATCTCTATTCAAGGACCCTTCAGATAGCCACCCTATTCCAAATGTGGGCCATTCTAGTTCACAGTGGGTCCTCAGTTTGCCTGGGGTCAACTTAACTCCATAAGGCCCAGAATATCCTGTTTTGAAATTTTTGGTCATACACTTTAAAGGTGTAGGCTTGCTTTGACTTCCACCCATTTCCTCACCCTGACAAATGGCAAGACAGAAATGAAAGGGAAGAGGATTGTGGGAGAGAGGTAAGGGGTCCTCTCTCCCGACATACAGGGAAGAAACAAATGCACCCCTAATCAGTGACCTGGACATGGTCAGCTGGCCAGGAGCTGCACCTGCACAGGGTCCACACTTGCTTGGTAGCAAGCTACAATTCAACCACACACATTCGCACGTCTCCACCCTGTTCCAAATACCTAAGAGACGCGGTTTTGTCCCCCTCTGGGAGTTCTCAGGTGACTCTGGGAGGTGATCCGACTCCCCTTCTCAGGGAAGGTCTACCAAATGACTCCTACCAGTCTGATGGGCAGTGCTCCCCACGTTGGTTCCTGAGCCTTTCTGGGTTCCTTTGTGCTACTAAGGTCCTTGCTCCAGCGCGCCAGGAGTGGGACTCCCTCCCACTGAACAAGAGGTCCAGCTCTCCCGGCAATCCAAGGGTCGAACTCCAGCTACCAGGAGGCGAACAACACCGTCTCTGATTCCCGGTCAATGCACCAGAAATGTTGCAGGGCCCCTTAACAAGGAAATGGGACACCAGGCTTTCTCAGGAAGCAAGGTTTATTGGTCCTGCTAGCAGTGGTTCAACGGATTCGCATCTGAAGACTGATTCCTGATTACACTGGGGCTCTATCTTTTATACTTTTCAGCCAGCATCCTACACAAGTAGTACAGTATTTCTTTCATTTATGGTTATGAAAGTTTCCACTAGTTCAGAACAAGCATACTTGTCAAGGCCTTCACCTTTCTACAGGGGCATGTGTTTCAAGGTCTTCAGGGCCGTCTCTCTTGTTAAATTAACCATGTAATTTTTCAAGTCCCTCCTATGACAGTCTGTCTCCCTTGGCATCTGAACCCCAACTCCCTTTTGCTGCCCCCACCCCCTCATGCATGGATTCTTATTCCCCTTTTCCCCAATAAAACTTCCACTAAGGCACTGATTGGCCTTTGGTTAATTTCTATTACCAAGTGCCAACAAACTCTGGAACTCAGAGTCCCTTGGCTGGCCCCCTAACTTGTTACAATTTGGTCTGTCATATGGTGCTAAATTATATGACTGCTAGAGGTTAAATTGTGTTCCCCAAAAAGATTGGGTTGAAGTCCCAGTACCTGAATTTTTGGTTTGTTTTTCAAAGGAAAGGTAAAGGCAGGAATGAAGGTGAGTAGGCAGGCAGGCAGGCAGGGAGAGGAGGAAGCATCGTTATTTTTTATTTAGTTGTTCACACTGGTCGTATCTCTCTGGGTCCCGGAACTCGAACCCAAGGGTATGTGGCTTGCTCCTTTGGAGATGAATGACCTAACCTGTGCTCCACGAGGGCAAGCTGAATGTGATTTTATTTGGAAGTCAAATGTTTGCAGAAGTAATCAACTTAAGATGAGATCACTAGGGTAGATCCTAATCCAATATAGCTGGTGTCCTTACAAAAGGAGAAACACCTCCAGAAGACGGAGACACAGAGAAAATGGCATATGACAACAGAGGTGGAGACTGGAGAGGTACTAAATCAAGTTGCATATAATTTCAAAATCTGCTGCTATCCAACTTCTACCAGTTTAAGTGTACATTCACCTATATTTTCAGTGTAAACTAACCAGGTTTCCTGTTTCAGAATCTCTCATCTTAATACTGCCTCTTCTGCCTTCTATGAGCAAGGTAGCTCATACTTCATTCAAATTTTCTTTTTGGTTTCTCCTATCTTCTTATGGGCTTCTCTATTTCACATATACCAACATATACGTATGTGGATGTGGGTGTGTAAATATGTATATGTATATACTTCCTATTTTCACACATTATAGATTTTGTCATGCATTTTCCCCAAGGACAACTGAATTAGCTGCAAAGTGAAAATTTAACTACTAAATGCATATTTAAATTTAAGATAAAATGCTAACTTCTCTTTTTAAGGAGCAATTCTTCAATCTTTCCCCATTCCTTCTTTTAAAGGATAACTTAATTCCACTGAAGTTTTAATAAGAATTTTGTCATACCTTCCAATCTTGCTAGTTTGTACAGTAGTTTTCTCACACAATCCTCAATAAATGTTGTAAAAGTAACACGATGGTATTAAGCCTTTAAGGGACTCTAAGTTGAATTTAAGTATCAAGTTGTCCATTTTCTATTTAAAATGTTTCTTACAGCAACATTATCACAATAATTCCAATGATTTCACCACATAAACACTCTAATTTAATTTACATGGTTTATAAAGCTTATAAGTTGTAATGTAATTTTTATCTTATTGAGCACAAACCAATAATACAAATACTAAAGAGCATATATGCACCTAGTAAGAAACTCTGATATTTCTCTGACTAGATTAACATCAACACATTACCTGTATTCCTAAATAAGTATGTGAGAAGAGTCTAATTTCTGAATATAAAATTTACTCAGAAAAAGACTAGAATTATATACAGCCCCAAAAGGCATATTAAAAAAAACAAAACAAAACTATCTTCAAGTATGTAGTAACCAGCAAATATTTTTCAAATGCTAACTCCTAAGTTAAAGAGACCCCCCCAAAACACAAATTTCTGGCTAATTTGAGACATTTAATAGCTCTCCACTAATACTGAAAAATCATTATTTTCCTATAAAGAATTTAAAATGAGTAATACTTTACTCACTAAAACACATTTTACTTAACATATGGTAAAAAGAATTAACTGCTGGGTCACTTGAAACTTTATCTTCACTAAATTTGCGTATCTATTTGTGTGTATGTGTGTATATATATATATATATGTATATCTAGACATCTATACACACACACACACACACACACACACAGGGACTGGGAGAAAATAAGTGTATTATACTATATACAATACTTAAGAACGCACAGTATCATGTGCCTGAGGCTCATTTGACACTTACCTGATAAGGCCTTAGAAAGCTGTTATCTAAACTCCTCCTAAAAATTCACATTTCCACAATCTAAATTTACAACAGAATTAAACAACTGAAATAATGCACAACACTTTTTCCTAGATCTATCCATGCTCTATGACCAACTTACACTAAATGAACATATTTCAGTTCCTTGCACATTGGCCTAATTATTCACTCTGGTGTATTCAAGTTCTATCTTTACAACTAACTTTTACATTTATGGAAAAAAATTAATTCAGGGTTGTCCTAATAGCTTCCAATATGAAAAACGTTAAAAGAATGTGGCACAATATAACGAAAATGAAAGCACTAGAGTATAAATTTAGTAAACTTTTCCATAGTGTAGTACTTGATTTGTTATTTAAAAACATATATAAAAGAGGGGAAAAACTAGGGAAGAATAAAACCCCAAACCTAAATTTTATTCATCTTTTAAGGGCACAGTTTTACAAATTCAAAGCTATACGGTCAACATGAGCACAACGTTAGCACCTAGTCATCCATCACACTTGGTGGGGGGATAAAAAGTCAAAGAAAAAAACCCCAAAACAGCAAACCCTAAAACGTTTCATCCTCCTCCCCGAGGCAGCAAGTGCCCCCAAACACCTGGTTTGCTCATTCTGCCAGAGGCAGGGAACTAAAAAAAATAAACGAGCCATAGACAAACCTGATGATCAAGAAAGCGCCGAGGAAGTCTCCCGGCACTTGTAGGGCACCGGCTTGCGAGGTGCTCGGGTGGCGCGGCAGCACGACAGCTCTACCTGAGCGCCGCGTCCCGCCCAACCCGTAGGTCAGAGGCGGCGGGGAGGGCCCGGCGGGGCTGGACCGCTAAACGGTCAAGCCGGCGAGAACCTAGGCGCAACTCGCGCCTCACTATCGCCTCCCGTCGGTCGGTAGCGCGCAAGGAGGCGCGAGAGGGCAAAAAAGGAAGGACGCACGGCGAGAGGAGGCAATGTGTCAACAAAATAGCGGCCGGGTAGCTGGCGGCCCCTCGGGCAGCGCGCAGAGGCGCCGGGAGCAGGAAGCGCCCCGCGCCGCCCGCAGCAGCCCGCAAGCCCCCAGCCCCGGCAGCGACCCCGAGACACCTGTTTGGCAGCGCCGGGGATTTGGTTCCACCCTCCACGCCCACCTCCGCACCCCCTCCACACACACAAACAGTCCGAGAGTGGGAGGACTAGGGGAACCGAGACCTTGGACCCGAAAGCTGAGGGCGCCTCCGCCCGCCCTACCTGACATCAGCTGCGGCTCCCTCTCGCCCCTCCTGGGGGGCGAAGAGGGGGGACTACACGAGACCAACGAACTTCGCTCCTCTCGGCAGCCGCAGAAGTGGCTCGTGGCCGCTAGCCGGAGCCGCCCGCTGCCGCCCAGATTAGTCCCCGGCAGCAGCGGCGGCGGCGGCGGCGGCCGAGGATGGCCCAACGCGCACTCCTGCTCGTTCGCTCCTCCCCTCCCCGCAGCGCGTCCAGGCTGGGGCCCGCCAACGGCGCAGCCGCCACCCTGGGGTCTACTAGCGCTGACGTCGCCGCGGCTGCACCGGCCCGGGGGAAAGGCGGAGCGAGAGGGGGCAGGGTGGGGAGGGGCTACAGCGACGTGCAGGAGCGGGGATTGGCTATCGAGCCCACGCCCCGCCCCCTTGCGAAGGGGTCTGGGAAGTCGAGTCTTGTTAGCTGTGGTCTCAGCCCTCTTGCTGTTTCTTTCTACCGGCCTCAGCTTTAGTTGTTTTGCACTACTCTCCGGACCGTAAGGGGGATTAACGCAAAGAAACAGCAGAAATAGCCTGGGGGCTCCTGAGGCGCCTTTTTCTGAAAGACAAACTCGAACTCTGAAGGAGTCTTTGGCCTCTAGTCTGCTTTTAACCCGTTCTTTTTCCCGGCAAATTACTCCACTCCTGTTTCCTAACCTAGTGGTTCTCTGGCCTTAATGCAAGGAAGATGAGGTATCTGTAAGGGTACCTGGTAACTAGATATGTGAACCAGAAGGGCTGAAAGCCCAGTTAAAGATAACACAAAGCCTTCTGTAGGCACCCATAGTCTTTGGTTCTGTCATTACTTCAGTGCTGTCAGGCTATGACAGGAAGAGTGTCCCTCAATGTTAGGTAAAATTCGTCTCTCTTTTAGTAGGCAAAAGAACTCTGAGTCAGAAAATTGCCTTTGGATTAGAAGGAGGAGCCTGCGAGTGCTTGAGTAACCCCACAGTAGTCAAGAGGTGGGGATATTCTTGAATTTATTGGCTTTAACCACAATCGATAATGCCTACTTTGAGAGTGAAAAAACTATTTCCTTTAAATGCCCTCCTTGGGTAGATCTTTAATGCCTTAAAGCATAGCGTAAGTGTTGGCTTTGAGTTGGAATCTTAGCCCCTTTACCTATCAGCTGTGTAAACTTGGCAAAGCACTTAAATGCCTGGGAGACATAATAAACAACCTAAAACTTACTGTTATTTTTTTCCTTCAGTGTGTTAAGATTCAGTTCTAGAGTAGTTTGCCAGAATATGCCATAACAGAACCAAAAGAGACTTACAAAAATTTTTTAACTATCTAATGATTCTTAACCAAAACCCTCATTTTTTAGATGAGAAGACTAAATCAGAAAGATAAACTGATAAGCCATGCTAGAAGACAAGTACAAGTATCCTGGTGTCCAGGTTAGTGCTTTTCCCTGACCCATGCCTTCACACTTCTCTCCTTTAATCCTTACTTTCATCCTCTTCTCTCTTTCTCAACCTGGTATAGTTATTGCGGTAGCATATACCATTTCTTCCATAGACACTTTAAAACAGAGAAAGAAGACCCTTCCAGAGGTCACAGTGTTCCAAAAAGAAAGCAAAACAAAGCAAAAATAGCCCTCAGATTTCCTTATCTCATTTTAATTCTATTGAAAGTTTCAATGAATCAGGAATATTTTCTAGTGCACAAGATAAAGATAAATTCCAAGGACAAATTCAGCCACAGCATGTCTAAAAAATTTCTGGCAGGCAAAAATGTTGATGTGAACAATTCCAGATAAAATCAACCCATCCCACCCCTTTGGACTCTTTGGAAGATAGCTATTATGAAATAATACGTACTCTAACACATTTTTAAAAATTGTCCAAATCCCATAATCCAGAGATAACCATTTTTAAAAGTTCATGTTGCATTCTTCCAGAGCTCTCTGAGACTAAAAAAACATATAGCCTTATATAGAGTATTTTATATTGGATCTTATTAGATACACGATTCTTTTTTAATTGAACAATATGTTATGAATAACCATGTTTAAAAGTTGCAAAATGTCTATTAATGGATGTACCATCTTTTAACCCAGATTGTATTGATTACCATTTTGGGAGGGGTCTCTTCCCCCAAAATTTTACTATTGTAAACACCTCTTTGACAAACTTCCCCATGCATGTACCTTTGCACAACTATGTAATTGCCATCTTGGACAAGTTCCTACAAGTGACTTTACTATCAGACAATTCTTTATTATAACTGAAAAAAGAAAGTCGTGGTTACTTTGAAAGATACACTTCATATGTAGGACTCTAAATGACCAGATTCTCCCTTTTGAAACACAGATAAATTTAGACTGTCTGGTGTGGTGTTTCAATAATGTGGAGCAGAATGATGTATGTTCAAGGGTATTTGGAGCAGGGTAGTAGACACTGCTATTTTTTTTTTTTTTTTTTTTTAACAATAACCTTTTATTCCTCACTAGCAGAACTCTGATTTCTTTCAGGGTGACAGTTTGCCCAGTTAGAAATACTTCCCCAGGCTGTAGCTGTGGTTGGCCATGTGACTTGTCAATAAAATCAAAGTTCATATTGCTAGGATGGACTCAAAGAATTATGGAAAAAATAATCCTGTTAGCTATTGGACTATATTCATCCTTTTTCTAACCTGGAACAGTGGCATGATGCTGGAGGCAGGACAACCATATTTCAACTATAATGACAAAAGCCCCACACTCTGTTAATAAGGTAGAAAGCCAGTGGTGCCTTGGTTCATAATTGCTTTGGTAGACCAATTATCTGCCCATGGACTGCCCATTTCTGGATTTGTTGTTATGTGAGGGAAAATAAACCCCTCCAATTTAAGGTTTTGCTCTTTGGATTTCTGTGATAAGCACGGACTGCAGTTCCTAATCGATGTAATAAGGGAGAACAAGTCATCATTTATTTAGCACTATATATAATTTAGTTTTTCACCAGCAACATGGGTTTATTCAGAAACAACCAAAAGCAATTTATAAAGTTCAGTCTCATGGCAAAACATGCACGCTTCCCCAGATCTAGTATTTTTTAACAGAGTGAGATGAAAATGGGAGCTGGAAATGGAAACAAACAAGTAACACAACAGCAGCAACAAATCTACTCTTTTCTCTAACAGACTTGGTCTCCCTTAAAATACCAAAGATAATTACATTAAAAATCATGTTGCAATAAATAAAATTATGTAAATTAAATTACATTTGCTAGTATGGTAGTTTTAAAATATGTCCACATGTTTTTTGATATTTCTTTTTTCAAAAGTTGGAGCTTAATTCCTCTTCCCTTGAGTTTGGACCAAGTGACTTGTTCTCATGAATAGAATGTTGTAAAAACGATACAGTGTGACTTCTTAGGAGAGGTTATAAAACATGTGCTAGCTTTTTTCTTGTTCTTTCTCTGGGATTGCTTGATGGGGAAAGATAGTTGTCATGTAAGAGCACTTAGGCAAATTATGGAGAGGTCCACATTATGAATAAGTAGAGCTTCCAGCCAATAGCTAATAAGGAGCTGAGGACTCCTGACAACAGCCTTGTGATGCCACCTTGGAAGCAGATTTTCTAACCCTAGTCAGATGACTAATTCTTGTTCACTTTTATTGAACCTCAGGAGAGAATGTGAGCCAGAACCACTCAGCTGACCTGCTTTCAGATACCTGCTCCACAGAAACAGAAATAATAAATATTTGCCGTTTTAAGTCACTTGATTTTGGGATAGTTTATTTTACAACAAAGATAACTGATATAACTGAGTATAATAAAGCCTAATATAATTCCTGGCACATTTGTAAATATTTATTTGTTGTTTCAATGAATAAACAATTAAATGAGGTAGAATATATCTTTTTCATTTTAATGGGTAACATACAATGCTGTTATTATCTTGAATCCCTGGCACCTGTATTATATAAGGGTATTTTCACTTGACCATACAGGATCAATTGTGAACCCTGTTAAGATCTGAACATTGACAGTTCTGGAAGAAACACAAAGTAACTAGATCAGTGGAATCCTTGAAACTTGAATAATCCTTCCAGTTTGTTTACAGAGTGGCCATATCAAGTTATGTAAGTCATTCAAATCTCAGTTTTCCTAGTGGTAAATTGGGAAAAATAATCTCAACCTGCTTCCAAATGCAATCAGTAAGTGTGATGGTGTAATTATAGGGCATTCACATTTCTAAATTACTTGAGGTTCATGAGGTCTATCGTATTACATTTTTAAGCAATTAGGCATTAAATATTTTAAGTGTGTACACCATGAAGACTTTTCTTTCAAAAGGTGATAACACTGATTTTTCTGTGTACCTTTGTAAAATATCTGCGTCATTCATAGTAAGTAAGCATTTGGGGTTTACAAGTATGACATGATGGTATGTTATTATATGTCAGATCACATTTTATTAGGCTGTTGAAAATTTATTGCACTTTAGAAAGAATACATAATTATGCTGGCTTCTTTTTCTTTTCATGAATTAATTTGTAATTGTGGTTAGGTTTCTGCCCTGCCCCTGTTTATGGTAACAGTAGTAGTTAAATATACTTGGTAATAAGCATACATTTAACCAATAATTTTGCCTGAGCCTAAGAGTTTATCCAAGAGCAAAATCACGCCCAACAGAAAGAAATAAATAGTAGAATACACGTCTTTCTCTTTCCAAGAGGAAGGCTTGGGCACAGAGGGGAAGATTTATGCAATGAAACATCAGAGATAGAGAATGGTCAGTTACTGACAGTGCACAAATTTGGTGGCATGGCTAATCCCAGAGATAAATATATGAGAATGAGTAAGACAGAACCTTAGTATAAATTCAAGTCCTGATTATGTAGTGGATGAATCCTCTAAACTCCCTAGTTTTATTGTATTGTTCTTTCTTGCTTTCACTGGTGACTACACATCAATTGGAACTACTGGCTTAACTAGACACCAAATTATTTGTATTGTAGATTACCCCTTCTGCTTACCACCTTTTATAAATCTGAATAGGAGAAGAATACTACAGGGAAAAGGACAGAGCTTCCTTTCCTGGTGATACTATGATTCTCAGTAAAGTTTCTCATCTTATATTGAAAATACCTGCCAGAGTAAAGTGTTTTCACGCTGTGAAACCTAAGAAAATTTTCCAAATAGGTTTTATTCCTTGCAACTATATCTTCATAAAATCTGTTAAGATTTTGAGATAGTTGAAAAGGCTAGTATTGTTTTCTGTATTGACTGACACATGAAGCGGGTAAAGATAGGAAATACTTTCAGCCTCTGGGGAAAAGGAGTTAGTGTGACTCACAACACATTAACTTGAAGGCGGGGACTGCCATGTGTGCACTCAGGAACTCGTGTTTTCTAGTGAAATAGTCTTAACTTCTGAGGTTGGGCCTCCTGGGGTTACTGTCTGTTCTTCTAGTTCCGTAAAATAAGAATCAAAGTATTGCTTAATTGTTTTCTTGGTGGCTCAACAAAACCAGAAAACATTTATTGTGGATTGACTAGATAAAATGGGCTTTAGTTTAATATACCTGAGTGGTAAACTTATAAATAAGTGTGCTACTCTATTATTGTAAAAAAATTAACTTACACACTTTAGCTGCATGATGTGGCCCGGTTTTTCTTCTTTCGCATTGTTTTTAAATGTACTTAAGTCTAAAAATGGATTGTGGTAGAGACTTACTTGGTTTTCTCTCCACCCTCCACTAAGAATCACCTCTTTCCTCATTTTTTTTTCCCTAATTCTCATCTATAGATTGAGTCCCCATAGTCATATTTTTATAAGAGGCACTGTCTCCCTTTCTCTACATAGCTGATTGGAGAGTGTTTAATACTTGAAGGAATCTGAACCAATGATTCTCTCCTCTGGGAATGTGGAATTGGAGTAAAGAGGCCTTAGTTACTCTGCTGAACACTGAAACATGAATTTGTTACCCACACATGTAAACTCAAGATAAATGGAAGCCCCTCTGCAGGGAGGACAATAAATGAAGCAGACTATCTGAGAAGAGTAGTGACCCAGAGCAGAGAGAGAGAAAGAAATGGAGAGCATGGCTTTCTAGCTCCCCACCAATTTCCCTTGGCCCCTGGCTCACAAATATGGCCTGCCTACTCTTGAGTTCCATGAATCACTACACTGTATTCTTATATTAAATTACCCCTTTTTTGGTTAAGTTAATTTAAATGGATAATTCCATTCTTTAAAATATATCTTATCACCTCATTTAAGAGAAATCTAAATAGTTATTTTCATTAATAAGAAGTAAAAGGCATTTTTGAAAGCTTTGGTCTGGAAAATGACATAAAGCTTATGTAAAGCGTACAAAAATTAGTCTTTTAAAGAGAGTAAAGGACAGGGTCGGAAGCTCCAAGTTCTTGTTCTCCCACAGAAACATGGAAAAATAAGCAGAAACTATCAGAACCAATTTTGTGAGAATTCTAGCAAACAGTTAAAAGTTTACAGCAACCAAATGAGCACTGAATCAAAAAAAGGCACTTCAAAATAGTAGAAAGATTTTGTGGTGATTTTACTTGATCTTCCTCTATGCTTTCCCTTCATAGGAAGAATCTTACAGCATTGGTGGTCTTAAAGTGGTAGCAGTCTTAAAGGCACAGCAGTTCTAAAGCTGCTGCAGTCATAAAGAGGCAGAAGTCTTAAGGTTGTATCCGTCTCATAGTGGCAGTAGACTGTGTTCGTACTGTGGGATAGTTTTCCTGTTTCTGGAGTGGGCAGAGCTGACCATGTTCATAGATATAGTCATATCTGTTCTAATTTGACTGGGGGTGCTGTCGGCCGAATTGTGTCCCCCAGATTCATATGTTGAAGCCTTAACTTTGACTGTAGGAACTATTAGAAGGTGATAAAGGTTAAAAGAGGTTATAAGAATGAGACCCTCATCCCATGGGCTGATGCCCTTCTAAAGAGATATCAGAGCCCTCTCTTTCCATCCTGTGAAAACACAGCAAGAAGGCTGTTATCTACAAACTAAAAAGAGAACACTTACCAGAAACTGAATTGGTCGGACTCTTGATCTTGGACTTCTAGTCTCCAGGACTACAAACAAAATCTGGAGATTTTCTTTGGGAAGTCATGACATTCAGAAGCAACCGTGTATATAGGGGAACTTAGAAAGCCGTGTGCATGCTCAGGGCAGGAAAACAGAAAACACCTGAATAGACCCTAAGCTTTCACCTTGGATTGAGATCTTGGAACAGTGCATAGCTGGCAAATTGAAGGAGTACCTCGACTCAAAACTAATCTGTAGAGCAGGGTGTTCCTAGTGTTCAAAAAAATTCCTGTCAAGACAGTTGCTGAATACAAACAAAGGAACTTCAGTGGCCACATTGACAAGGAATATAATTCTTGCAATAGTAGTTTTGGAAAGATATTCAATAAACTAACTTCTACAACCTTCAATAACCAAAATAGAGCAAACTTGGTAAAAGAGAGAGAATCTGACTTCCAACTAACAAAACAGTCAAATGATAAATAGTATTCATTAAAAAAAAATCACAAAGCATACAAACAAGAGAGTTTGACTCATTCAAGGGACAAAATAAGTGTGCAGAAACCATCTCTGACTCAGATATCAAAATTACTATACAAAGATTTTTTTAAACAGCTGTCTTAAATATGCCAAAAGAACTATTGGAAAACATAGACAAAAAAACTAAAGGAAAAGAGGAAAATGAAGAATAAAAAATGAGAATATCAATAAAGAGAAAGAAATTATAAAAGGAAAACTCAGGAGAAATTCAGAGCTAAAGAGTACAAGAGCTCCAACTTGGACAAGCTTTTGACTAGGTGCGTGTGGTGGCTTAGCAGTTTAGCACACTGATGTAGTCCATATATATCCCAAGGAATGTGGGTTGGTGTCCCAGGTCCAGAGGGAACAATCAAGGTAAATAACTAAAATAAATAAATAAAGTACTTCTTCCTTCTCTCTCCTCCTGCCTGCCTACTCACCTTCATTCCTGACTGCATCTTTACTTTAAAAAAAAAAAGACTCTAAGACAAAACAACTTTTGCACAGAAAACTCTGGGCTTGGTCTTCTGTGTAGCTTTCCATATTATAAGTATTCAGTAAATGGTAAATTCAGTAAATTCAGTAAATGGTAGCTGTGAATTGTCTGCATTTTTTAAAGGAGCTATTCTTTTCAAAAATATTTTGTTTATTGCTACATTTTTAGTCCCATAATCAAAAATATTAAATAACAAATATATTCACCATTTATATTGAAATGTGCATACATGATTTTCATTCAGGGGGCAGTTATCTATAAAGTTAAGGAGTTGGACTAAATGATTTCTAAGTTTTTTTCAACAGTTAAAGCCTCATTATTTTATTGGATTAGGAGGACCCTCCAAAAATAAGATGCTACTATTTCTGGTGATTTGAATCTCTCTGCTAAGGATGACTGTATGTTAAGAGAATTCTATTTCTGATTCCTTTTGCTTAATATTTTTCTTGCAAATCATTCAAACACAATCTATTATAGCACTGTTTTTATAAGAAATACCTGTCAGTACAGAAAGTCAGTAACAACTACATTTTCATTGGAAGTTAATGTCTATTACTTGATCTAGCCTTACAGTTGCTTAAACTCTGTTTAAATTATATAGCACAATTTACTTTTTTTCTTTTAATGTTATAGTTATACATTAGCTTTGTACTTATACAGTTCTGCCCAAACAGAAGAATTCTGCTTTCTCTGCTATTAGTCCTATGGACTGATTTCTTGCATGCCACCTGCAGCTATGTCATATCTTTGGACATTTCATTAGACACATGCCTTCTACGTTACCTTTTGTCTTGAGATTAAGGTGCATGTCCATGTCCAGTCTTCAGAAGCAATTTAAAATCAAGCCTTACTTCTGCTTGGAGCTGGATTGCCCTCTCTTTTTCTTAGTGGATTCAGGCTAACTGTACCCAAGGCCATCTTTATTTTCTTCCCCTCTTAAATATCTGTTTCTACATCCTTCTTTCTACTTCCTGTCTAAGGAGAATGAGTCTGACCCTGTCTCATAAGAAACAGAATAGCATTTTGTCTTCAACCATTTAATTTATATATTAGAGCATTGTCGATCAGGATAACATTACCTGCCCCCTTATGCATCAGACTTTTGTCAAGGATATATCTGATTAGGAAAATGGCAGTGGCTAGGTGTTGAAGTCGGAAAGCGGAGGTTGAGCAAGGAGGTAAGATTTTATAGCTGAAGCCTCAAAGATAAAGGTGAAAGTGAAGGTGACATACAAAACCAGAATAGAAAGAAACTTCCAGAGTGCAGAAGAAACAGAAGTCCAGTTCTATGAGGGAACTGGAATTTGTACCCAGTGAAAATGTGGAGAGGTAGGGGCGAGAAGGACAGCATGTGAGGCAGGAAAGAGTTGAAATCAGAAAATGTAACTGGGTTTGTTTCTTAGGTACAAATGGCCTGTCAGGGTGTTGCTGCCTTTTATGTTTGAAGTATAGCCACAACCTCCTGTTTATCAATAGGGGTGAGTATCAGGCTTCCTAGAATGAGAGAAAGGAAGTGAGAAGTTTACCAAACTCGCAGCTGATGACTGCAAGGCCAGGTCTTTTTTCTTTCATTACATGTTAAATGTGTTTTTATGGACTGTTGTGATACTATGTTAACACCTACTATAGGAAAATGCATTCTGACTTTGAATGAGATCACCTTAAAATATTTAAATATTTAAATACAGCTCACATGGAGACAGGACTTTTTCTAGTTTAGTAGCATTAATCATCTAGATGTTGCAGATAAAGAAAATAAAAGTAGTGAAACTGACCTGCCGGAGGGCATTATTAGCAAATTAAGCTAAAATGGGACTTTCATGCACCTCCCTGTAGGTTAAAACTTGTCTTTTAAGGAACCTTTGCCTTGAAGAGATTATTGGGGCAAAGAGCAGGCTACCACCCTCCAACAAACAGACCACTTCCCTCCCGCTTCTCTCTCCTCCACTCTTCATTTCTGTCTCTCTGCCAGTCTCTTTCTTCCTCCTTCTTCCCTTCCTCTGAGTGTGGGGGTGGGGGATTTGTTTTTCTCTTTTTCTTTGCTTCCTGGTCTTTCATTGCAGTCTGTATATAGCCTGCCTATGTCCTTTCAGTCTCTTCCTTTTTAAAAAAAAGGTTTTGTTTTTAAAGGAAAGGTGTAGACAAAAAAGAAGGCAAGTAGGCAGGCAGACAGGGAGAGATAAGAGGAAGAAACATCTTTATATTCTTGAAATTCTATTTAGTTGTTCACACAGGTTATTCCTCCCTTCTCCTGGACCCAGACTAGGGGGCTGGGGGAAGGTATGTGGTTTGTTCCTTCCGAGGTGATTGACTCAACTTCTACTCCACCAGGGCAGGCTAGTATCTTTCTTTTCATTTTTTGTTTCCTGTTTATGTACTGCTCCAACTAGTAGAAAAAAACTAATGTCATGATCATTTTTTTTTTATTAAGTTTAAGTTGTTACCTCTTTCTGACTTTGTGCTAAATTAAACATTATAAAAATGAAATCAGCTGTCAGTGTCAAACCTCCAAAAGTTTACAATCTGTATTGTAACTGTGATTTTATAACAGCCTCATGATTCTTGACTCTGTTTCTCAGTCCCATTAAAAATCTGGTGATAGCAATGAATTATCTCCCTCAAAAGTACTTAGTCACAAACACACCCAATTCATATACAACTTAATAAGGTTCAAATATTCCCTGAACTCCATAGGAGTTTGTAATCTCAGATAAGAACCTTTTGGTTGTCTCAATATTTCGCAAATGCCACTCAATTTGACATAGAAGTATCTTAAAATACTCTTAAAACATGATCATTTTAATTTTGTTAATATTTTGTTAAGAAAATCAATAGACAAATAGCCATTTTGTGTGGTTGGAAGGTAAAAGGTAGAGAAATGTGATAAAATTACACATGTATTGTAACATCCCAAAGGAGCATGCACTTATTGAGTACTGCCTACTATGTATATTAGCTGGACATCAATATATCCTACATGTATAGCATGTATACAAATATATAACATAAACAAATGTAAACATGCAAATATTTGTGTATATATTTATATATGCATATATAATTTATGAAGTATATATAATATAAAATGTATATAGGTATCATATTTCCATAATAGTTCTATTATGTAGGACTTATTACACTCAGAATGGAAACTGCAACTCAGATCAAATAGCTAACTCAGGTTACCTAAGAGTGGACAATGGATGAGAATTTTAACCTACATCTAACTCCCATGCAGCCCTTGGTGGATGATTTCTTGGTTTATCTTTTCTACTAAATACAAAACTTAGAGAAATAAGTTGATTGGAGCAGCGTGATGGTAACAGGCTTGATTATGCCAATTTTCATTTGGAAGAAATGTACTGTAAAGTTATTGCAATATTAACTTGAAAAAACCGTTTTCTGAACATTACAGGAGGCATTCTTACTAAGGGCCCTAAAATATAAAGAACAATTTGAAACATGCCTAGAAGGAAAATATAACAATTTTAACATAAAGGAGTTCTCAAATGAAGTCTCATTTTAAAGGAAAAAGAATTTCATTGAATGAAGAAATTGTTCAGATGGATATGTACATAATCTAAGACTAACTACTGAAGGAAACTGTAATTTAAGAGAGTTGGTGAAGGAAATGAAAGCAAATCATAATGTTGGCAACTCTGAGATAGAGTCTGATTATACTTTAAAAGATTATCTTTTAGGGAGTTAATAAATAGCTAAGTTGAACAGAAATCATATTGAAAGTAACTATAATTTTAGAAGTCATGAAGACAATGGAATGATTGTGTGGCCTGGATTAATAGATTGATGGTTTATAAGTAAGCCTATTCTGACCTCAGGTCAGGACAAGATCATGATGCATAGTTCTTTTATTTCTCCAATTCCTTCCTAAAAACACAGTAAATAACTAGAATATCAAGAGAAAAATTCTGTTCACAACATCCTTCATAAAACCAACTGACAAAACATCCTCATGAACCACAGAGCACCAGTGGATTTTGCCTCACCCAGACCACAGAAGATATAAGACCCATATAGAACATGCCTAAATTTAGCAGCTCTGTGGAGGAAATGGAGGGGAGAAAAAGAGAGTTTTGTTTATTCTACAAACATTTTAACACAGAAACTGTCACCAACAGTCAAAAAGAAAATGTCCTTCCTTGAATGGAATTCTCATCAAGTGAGTATTGTTGAGAGTAATAGTGAAAGAAGAGGGTTCCAGTCTCCAGATATAAGTGAGTGAATAAAAAGAACCCAGCTACACATATGGAGAGATCAGAAGATTCTGCACTGGCTTTATAGCATTCAAGGAACTCAGGCATGGCTAATAAAGCTCCTTTCTTTAGGAAAATGATACTGTGAAGAGAATTCAAATTGAACAGGACAGGAACCATGAAGATAGAAGGGAAAAAGAATCAAACATTGGGGAGAGAGCTGGTGCTACAGAGGAGACACATTTCAGAAAGTGGTGTGACTACACAGAAAGGCTACTACATGGATATTTATCTGTTTTCTCTCCTTCTGTCTATCTGTATAGCTAGCTATCTGTATCTGTCTATCTACTTTGTATTAATAATAGAGGCAAGTGCTCTTAAGCAGTAAGGCTAGAGAAGCTACCATGTTGCATCTTAATCCATAAGGGAACCACTTCCTGAAAGCAAAAAACACATGAACCATAGGAAAGGATATTGTCAAATATTGAATATAATATTATAAAAAATAAAATGGACTAAACAATGAAAAATAGATTAATAAGATATACCAGAAACTATATGATTAAAAAGCAAATAAAAAATAATATAACAATTGTCTAAAGGAACTTGAGAAAACAATAGAAACTATGAAGGAACAGCGTATGTATTTCTTTTTTTGTATTGTGGGCTCAATAAACTTAAGAGTAGAAATTTCCCTACTGTGGATAGAGTATTTGTACAGGAAATTTGACTCTATTTGATATGGTTTAGATCTCTGAGGCCAAATTGCTCCTCTAGTCTCAGGTTTCTTGTTTATAAGATGAGAATATTAAAAGTATTCACCTTGGAAGGCTATCATGATCAAATTATTTTAATATATGTTATGTATGCAAATTGCTTAAAGTAGTTTTGATAAACCTCAATAACTGTTAGCTACTATTGCTGCAACTTTTGTTGGTAGTATTGTTACTATTGCTACTATTATCTCATGTGAGAGAGGTAGAGGTCCCCATTCATTCTCACTCTATCTTCCTGTGTTTATTTGTATGAGTTTCACCACTATCTAATCTTTTTTTTCTATCCCACCCCACCCTTTTGGATATTGAAGACCCCTTTTCACAGGAGTTTATTGAAAGAGTGTCTAACAAAAGCCTAGCACCTCTTGGAACAGCAACTAGCATATTTTTGACAGATTTTGTACTATCTTCTTAGTTCTTAATTGTAGCTCGGGGTCTGCTATATTGTTTTCATTATTGTTGTTGTTTTCTGATATCCTCGATTCTTGGCTCAGCAGACCAACATTAATCTTGTTTTCCTCCATATCAAGGCTTCTAGAACCATTGCCTGAATCTCACTTATCAGGATGTATTTATTTATTTATTTTATTTATTTTAAGTGAAAGGTGCAGGAAGGAATGAAGGCAGGTAGGCAGGCAGGAAGAGAGAGGAGAAAGAAGCACTTTATTTTATTTAGTTTAGTTGTTCAATGAGTTGGTTGTTTCCTGGGGTCCCAGGACGTGAACCCAGGCCCTTGAGGTGTATGTGAACTGCGCTGGCCAGACTTATACCCACTAGACTATCAGGGCACACCAGCCAGGATCTATATAATTGGGATCATGAGAGAGACTGGGTCATGGAGCAGAATAGGTAAGAGTTTCAGAATTAGGTAAACCTGGAATCAAATCTCAGTATCTCCAGTACTTGCTAATTTTATAGCTTGGATTCATTCCAAAATTTTTCTGCGATAATTTTATGGTCCATAAAATAAATAAGGTAACACCCATCTCAACTGAGGAGGGTGAAATGAGATAGACTTATATAAAAGAAATACTCCCAAATGTTAAGTTCCACCTATATTTTGTGTGTTTAAATTGCCTGAGTTTACATGTACACTTGTCTTCCTTTTCTTTTACATTTTCAGTTCAAAAGTTGCAGCAGAGATACATATAACATTGAGTTTAAATTGCTTTCACTTCCATGTTTGACTAGCAGTAATAATCATTTTATAGTGATCTCTGTTATATAGGTGAGCCCCTGTTATCTCATTTTTTACTGCTCCTTAGGCAATTGATTTTTTGGAACCATTTATTTCTCTGTTTATGACCTTGCCTCACTTTATGATTTACTTGTTAGCAATCGTTAGCTTGTTTGATTGGCTTTACTTACATTTTATTGGTGCCTGAACATGGAGATGCCCTTCTTTCCTGGTCAACCAAGTTCCACTTCAGTTATTTGTGGCAATTCAGTCAACTAATTTTACCCTTAATGTGTTTTTATGTCTCAGAAAAAGACACCAACTAAAAATATGTTTTGAGCATTTTAATAATGGCATCTATTTTTAACAATAGAAATGATTGATTCTTCAATTAGTAAAAAGCCCACTTATTTAGTAATCTTCAACTAGAATGACAGTTCAAGAAAGCAACATGTTCCATTTGTCACTTCAAGCCTCTGTGAGGAAAATACACTCCTATGATATAGCTTTATAATTTATGATTGATCAAACATAGTCTTCCTTATTATCCTTTAGATCCTTGGTCAAAAACCAAATCACTTCACTCACTGTTGTTTGTATAGAAAAAAAAAAAAATCCAATTCAACTGTATAACTTTGATTTCTAGAACCATTTTAATTTCCCCCAAAGTTTAAATAACAGGATTAGCAAGGTGGTAGCCTTTGAAAGAAGGGAAGGGCAAGAGACTCTCCAAGAGGGATAGTAGGTGTACACACACACACACACACACACACACACACACACACACACACACACAGAGTGTTCAAATTGGGAAAAGATCTTTGTCCTTAAAATTTCTAAATTATGAGCCATTTTACACCCCTTCCCCAACCCCTCCCAGGGTGGATAAACCGGCTTTTCTAGCTTCTGGGTCTTTTCTCAAAGGTGATGTAATTTCATTTTCAGAGAAATAAGAGACCTTTTGTACCCAAGGGCCTAAAGGAGAGAAGGTGGGGGTGCTCTGAGATTAGTATGAGACCCAGGAAGTATCAGAATTTATACACAATGAAAAGAACTTCTATGAGTGACTGTAGCTTCCTGTCCCATGAAGTGGCCATTTGAGTCAGCCTGCCTATCCCTGTGTTCCTGGGGTCATTATGGGGTAGAAGGATGTCTTCACCAGGCAGGCCTCACTTGAGAAAGACCCCAGAATTTTATATACGCTTTGTGAATTATTGATTCCAGTTCACACTCTTGCACATTCACTGGCTAACTCCCTAGAGTCTCAAGCTCTTCAAGGACTACTGAGAGCTCTGGTAGTAATTCAACAAAGATTTATTGAGTACTTACTGTGTACTCTTCACCTAGGATGAGACCTTTGAAAGGAGATGTACAAAAGTCGCTTCCTTTATATAATTAAATCTTAGTGGGTAGGGAGGGCACGCCATAAACAAACAAATTAAAAGGTTTAGGATATTAGATAGTGGTAAGTACAATAGAACAAAAATAAAACAGAGAAAGGAGATTATGCTGGAATGACAAGTTGTAGTTGTAGTGCTAAATACACTACACTGAGAAATAAAACATTTACAAAAAGACCTAAAAAAGGATGCAGAGCAAATTATGTGATTATCTCAAGGTGGAGCAAATGCAAAGACTCAGAGGGAGGCATGAGTCCAAAATTTTGAGGGAATAGCAAGATGTATAGGCTGAAGCTGAGTGAGGGAGGAAGAGAGTAGTAATAAATGAGGTATCCAAAGATCCATGTAGAGCCTTCTAGGCCTGTGAAAGGACTTTGACATTGTTGTCTTCCCACTGTCTAGAATAGTGCCCAAAACATATGTATTTCACAAATACTTGTTGAATGGATGATTGAATGAATCCATTGTTTTAGTCAATGAAAGTCAAGCAGTCTTGATATCTTATCTTCTCTTTCTAAAATGCTTACACTTACGATACCTAAAGTAAACATTACATTCTCTACCTCTTTTCCAAAAAGTGCTTACAATTCTACATCACTTATAATCTACAGAGCTGTGTAATGAATATGTGAAGTAAAAAAGGAAAACTATTTACTTTGTAGAGGCTCTAGTCTTCTAGTGTTATGGCAAAGACTCCAGATGGTGAGAAGACTGACAACTGGGTACTCAAAAGGCAGAGAAAATAGCACTTTATTGCAAGCACCAGTGCTGGCCCAGGGGTATTGTTCCCCAAAGCTGAGCAACGGGGAATCTAGGAGAACTTCTTTTACTCTCTGAGGTAATGATTCAACCAACTATGTGTGGTTTCTATTGGCAACTCTTATCAGTTGTGAACAGCTGCAGAGTAGGGAGGCTATACTTGCTTGTCCTTGGTTATAACAGGACATAGCTATTACCTCCGTAGTACGATAACAGGACGTAACTACAGTCTCCTTAGTACTGTGGAAAATTCCTGGCAGACTAACTTTTGCATTGGGGTCAGGGTAAGGTTTTCTACCATACTAGAGCACTGTAGAGCCAATTCTTTTATGAAAGTCCTCTTAGGAAAGATGTATATAGTTTTATAATCTTCTACTTCATTTGATTTCTGATGTGAAATCAAACCATTTGTACATGGGAAAAAAACCAACAGCAACCCTTCTTTGGTTGTTGTTATATGTGAGAGAAACAAAGCAGCAGTTGGCTCAGAAACTTCCAGCCACCTTCTTCCCACCAGCACTGTTGTCAGTCAGATTCCTTGCAATTCCTTCCTCAAGAGAGAAGTGCATGGGAGAAAGGGCAGGTCACAGTAGTAAAAGGAATGATTACAGGAGGATTCTCTCAACTGTCATCTTTGCCTGTGAAATTTTTTTAAAGGAAAGGTGCAGGCAGGAATAAAAGTGGGCAGGTAGATTCAGGCCGGAAGAGAAAGGAGGAAAAAGTATCTTTATTTTATTTTTATTTAGTTGTTCACGCTGGTTGTTTCCCCCAGACGTGGGACTCAAACCCAGGGGTATGTGGTCTTACACTCGTTTGGAGGCAATTGCCTAACTGCTGTTCCACCAGGGTGTGTCAACAATGAAATTTTAAAATGCATTTTCTACTTCTATAGCAGTTATTTGTTAATTTTCTGCTATAGGCTTCATTGACATGACAAAAATTTTTTTTTAGACAAACCCGATAACCATGTCTGAGACTTTTCTTTCATCAGATATCAATTATAGACTTATTCAACTTAGCTAGCATGATCTCCTATTAATAAACTTGTGTCAACAGATTTCTAATCTTTCTTCATGTGGTGTTTGCATGTTGATTTTCTTTATAGTTTTCTTGAACCTAATTTGAAAACTGGCATTTGCTTTTCAGCGTGTTAGAGTTTTCTGTCTTGTAAGGAACAGTTATTTTCTTTGTTTTGCTCACTGGATAGACTTGTTTTAAGATTTAAAATGCTTTGCTATTTTACCTAGTATTATTTTTCTCTTAGTAGCAACCCTTTAAAAATTTTTATGATATAATCTCTCTCTTCCAAGAGATCAATACAGAATTCTTGATAAAATAATCTCATTTTTCTTGCTCAAATGACAATTTTAGTACTCAAATTTCTTTTGACCTTTTTCTTTTTTGATTTTTCAAGTGTTTCATTATATTGTATTGTTTAATTTTATTGAAGGAACATGGTCTCTTGACTTGCTAATGAAGAGTTTTGTTTTTCCCTTTCCAAATTCTTAGTTTTATTTCTTTATAAAAATGTTTTTTAGGGGAAACGTTATTGCAGAGTGTACATGTACTCTAATTTTTTTTCTTTTAAGCATTACCCTAACATTCCTTATCTTGTGATAAAGAATAATCACTGAGCCATCCTTATGTACAGATACTCAGATTACAACAGTATTTGCTCTATCTCTTTTGAGCTTCATCACAGTCTAGGAGATAGGTATTATTCTTAGATTTATTTTCCAGTTGAGAAACCTGATCTTGGAAAGTGTTCTATCCGAAGTGATAGCGAAGTACTTGATAGAACTGAAATTCAAATCATTATCTGTCCAACACAAGACTCTAGGCTCTCAACCAGCATACAATAATGTTTCTGTATGATTCATGCCTTGGATCCTTATCCCTTTCCACATCCATTATTTCTTTTGTTTTTTGATTCTGTTTTCACTGTAGTTGTTTACACTTTGACTAAGGCAGCTTTGCTAGTCCAGGGCAAGACTCTGGAGTCACAGCAGCCAAGTCCAGGGCCACTATGTTTGAGGTGTATAATCTTTGACAAATCTTTTTTAACCTTTTACCACTCAGGTTTCTAACTGAAAGTGGGAAATAGTAGTATCTTCCTCATAGAGTTGTAATAGTTAAATGAATCATCAGTCATTCTAAGGTGTTTAGAATAGTTCTCCACATGTAAGGAATGTCTAGTAAATAATGTTGTTATTTATTAATTCAACATACATAATTACTGAGTATTTTACTTTGTTACAAAGTGACACAAGGCCTCATGTTAAATCATGTTAAATTTTGAATGTAGAGGGATGACTGCGATAGAATTTTCCCTTAAGTTGTTCAGATCTAGTGGTGGATCATAAAAGATAGTGCTCTCAAAGGGGATACCCAATACTTACAAAAGCAGTTTGGATACTAGGTCGTCATTCAAAGTTCACTAAATTTGAGAAAAATCTTGAATGAGTAGTAGAACTTGAATCTGTAGCTAGCTGTATATATATCTCCCAAATTAGAGTTTTCCCACTGGTGTAAATATTTCCGCATAGCTATCTAACCCCTCCCATTTCACTTATGCTTTTGAAATAGAACTTTTCAATCCTCTTACCAAGAGAGGGTATCTGTTTCCTTTACCTTGTATTTGGACTAGTTCATTTACTTGCTTTGACCAACAGAATGTGGTGAAAACAATGCAGGATGACTTGCAGGCTGAGCCCCTAAGAGACCTTGCAGATTCCTTTTTTTCCCTCATGGTATCCAATTTAGCTTCCATGTAAAGAAACAGAGGCCAGATTGCTGAATGAGAGAGGGAGTGGAGAGAGAAACCCAGGCAGTCCCTTGCCATTTCAAGTCACCTAACCTGAGGTTTCAGGCATATAAATTAAACCTGATACTCTAGATTCTGTAGTGTTTGTTAGGCTGCCCCAGCTAAATCACATAGAGTAGAGTTATATTGCCAGCTCCTGCCCAAAGTGCAGATTCATGAGGACATAAAAAAATGGTTGAATTGTTTTGGGATAGTTTGTGTCGTACCAATAAATTCCTGATATATTAGAGACCTTACAGCTTCTATTTGTATTGTATGAAAATATTTTGATATATAGCTTGGATTAATAATGGAGTGAGAGACCATGTGGAGAAAGTGAAGTCCTGGCCTTCTAGCCATCCCTGCTAAGACCTAGACCTGTGGGTGAAGTCAACACATTAGACATAGCACAGCTTAGTCTCCAACTGAATTCAGCCATATAGTATGCATTTCATTCACAATCTGAACACTGACTATAAAGGAGTTACAGAAATGTAATTTTGATCTTTTCAGTATTTGCAGTAGAAGAAGGTACTATAGAAAGTGTTTGGAATGGGTCTAAATGCTAATATTTCATATTCACTGGGATGGTCTCATGCATATGAAAAGACAGTGTAATAGTGCCTTTGCTTCTGTGTGAAGGACCAAATACTGGATTTGGTTGGGTTTATAAAAAGCAGTTTTATCTATATATTTATATTTATTTATGTGTTTATTTATTTTAAAGGAGAGGTGCAGGTAGAATGAGGTGTGTAGGCAGGCAGGCAGGCAGGAAGAGAGATGAAGAAGAAGCATTTTATTTTATTTTTTTCACACTGATTATTTTGCTCAGGATCTGGGATTCCATCTCAGGAGTATGTGGCCTGTCCTCCTTTGGAGGCAAATGACCTAACCCTACCCACCACGGCATGCCAAAAGCAATCTTATTGAGGTTTACTTTGCATATAATAAAATGCACCTATTTTAAGTGCACATTTTAGTGAGTTCTGACAAATATAAATGTAATCAACACTATAATCAAGATATATATAATTTTTCTATCACTCCTTAGATTTCCTTTCTACCCCTTTGTAGGCAATTTCCTCATTTACCCTGCCCCAAGCAACCACTAATATGCTCTGTGACTCTATAGACTACTTTTTCCTGTACTTGAATTTCATATAAATACAAATAGTAGGATATAGCTGTGTTGATTATTTGCAAATAGTTTTTTCTTGTAGTATCCAGCATGGCATAGTGCAATAGCTTGGGTTTTCAAAGTTAGACATACTCAGTATTGAATTCCAACCCTTCTACCTAGCAACTCTCGACCTGTTGTAGGTTGAAATTGCTGAGCCTAGATTTCTTAACTGTAAAATGATAATTTAAAACAAAAACAAAAACAAAAAGACATCTGGGAAGGTTAGTGCTGAAAAATGAAAAGCCCACAAATGGCATTTCACGAAAGGTAACTATCATTATTCTTCTTGATGATGGCTAATTATTTTCTGTTTATGCTAACATTCCAGTCAATTGAGTCTATAAACTACAGTGCTTCTTCGGAGAATTTTTTTTTATGGCTGACTTTCACATTAACAATTAGATTCTATTTTCTGAATATCATATTGCTTAGGTTCATATCTGGGTTCTATTGCTGTGACCTCATGGAAATTCTGACTCCGTCTTTTCTCTTCTGTAAAGTAGGAACAGTAACAGTACCTAGGATGGTTATGGGAATTAAATGAGATAATACATATTATTTGAGTAAATTTTCAAAAATGGTTAGCTGTTATTCATATTACTATTATTTCATATTGAAATGCCTCTAATATCCCTGAGAGTAAACTCTATACCTTCACTCAAACTCCTCCCAAAACAGTGGCTCTCTTTTGATCCATTGAATTTTCCCATTTTAGCTTCTAGGAACCTCCTGCTTCTATAAAATACATTTGTATTTTCTCATATGGCATTTATCTCATTTTGTAATGTTATTGAACCATAGAATGTTTAAGAAAAATGGTACACTCAAACCTTTTCATTTTGCAGGTGGTATGTACAGTAGGTTCAATGAGGATAAATTATTTTCTCAAGATCATATCTTTAGAACATAGACTGGGTTAGAATTTGGTCTCCAGATTCTCAGTCCTGTATCTACAACATGATTTAAGCTGCTTAACACCTTATATTCAGCTGTTTACTAACTCATTGTGTGAATTCTTAAAATATACTGTGTTCAGTTGATTTTCAGAGTCAAATCTAAGTTCTTGTGGTGCCTAAGCTTTTATTATTCTCTAAGATTAATGAAATAATATTAATGAACTAATATCAAAATATAATCTCAAAATTTATTAGAAAAAATCATCTTGAAAATAATTCTTACATATTATACAGTGTAATACAGATATGCTACATATCAGGATATGCTGAAGAGTTTTTATGTGATAGCTATAAATTCCTACTTAGGCTGCTGTGCTAGCCTTTAGTGACTAAGTCATAAAGTTTAAAGTCTTGTTATATAATTACAAAGAAAATACTTTTTATCACTAGTAGTTTAGTCTTTAGACAAATACTTAAAAAAGAAATTTCAACAGTGTTTTTTTAGCCCGTTACACAAGGCACACACACTTGGATAAAAAGTAAAGTGCAGGCCCACCATTATATGAAAGAGAGTTACACATCCTCTCTGGGACTGAAGAACTATGAATGTCATTCCCAGCAGTGTGTTTATGCCCACATGTCCTTTGAATTTAGGTGTAAGGAAGCTTGATTTGTATGTTCTGGAAAGGAGGGATAAGAGAGAAAGAGCATGAGAAAATTTAGTTCGTTTTCCTATTTTATTGGGAAAGTGGGAAGGAACACATGAAGAGGACAAATAATAGCAATAGGACTCAAAAATGTGACTTGTAAAGCCATGTTGTATAATCTTGAAGATTATGTAGTTTTAAGGCATTTGTAATCTTGAAAAACTGCTTTTTAAAGAAATAGCTGTGATGAAGAAGGGTGAGGTAAAGTAACAGAAAGATGGAAAGAAATCCCAACTATATTAGATGGGCTTTGGGTTATATTTGATCCTGAACAATTGTTTGTTTTTATTTTTAAAATCATTTTGCTAATAGGTGGAATCTAAGGGTAAAATGTCCGATATCTGATATGCTAACGCTAGTTATGAGTGGAAACTTTTTTCTTGAAACAGTAAAGGTGGTGGTTAAGTCCCTGCCAAGATCATTCCCTGGAAGAGGAGATATTTCTCACTGGAAGGAGCTGAAGGGGAGTACAGTATATCTGAAAGTGGGGATGGATGTGAAAGTGAAGGTGGAAGGTGGGGAAGGGGG
Organism: Solenodon paradoxus; assembly: GCA_004363575.1. Taxonomy (NCBI): domain Eukaryota; kingdom Metazoa; phylum Chordata; class Mammalia; order Eulipotyphla; family Solenodontidae; genus Solenodon; species Solenodon paradoxus. The sequence continues at coordinate 146,056 of RJWH01000988.1, forward strand.
TCCTAATTGCTGAAGAAAATAGGCAGGAGGAGGGTGAGGTTAAATCACAGAAGTTGCCCTGGAGCAGATTTTCCTGGAATGGTAACAGGGGCTTGCAGTTCTATCAGGACAGATTGTACGGTGAGGAACAAAACCTAAGCTGATAGTAGTATCTGGCACAACTTGAAACTTATTTCTATGTAACATAAAAACATGTCTGGAACAGAGTGGTGCTGAGCTCGATGGTACTTCCATAGACTTCAGGAAATTAGCTCTTTAGGTTTTCTTGCTCTTTACTGTGAATTGACACACTCAACTAAGTCCCACACAATTCTTAGGGTCTTTTGGGTAAAAAACACTACTTTTGAAGTGCTGTCCCAACGTTGCTATCTCAGAAAGCAAATATCAGAAAATTCTGACATTAAAGTAGATGCTTATTAGCAAAACATTTATTTATAAGTAAACATTAAAAGTTTATACTATCCTTTAAATTCATTGATGTCTCAGTGTACCCTGGTGGAGGAGTGGGTAGGTCTGCTGCCTCCAAAGGAACGCAGTCCACACATACCCCAAGGATTCGTGTCCCAGGTCGGTGGGGAACAACCAATGTGAACAACTAAATAAAATAATAAAATGATTCTTCCCATCTCTTAAAAAAATATATATTTGGAGTCTTGAGCCAATCTCTGCAATCGCCCTTCTCACCTAGAGTGGAAAATGCAATGGAGACAGGCAGGAGAACATTCCAGAAGCAAGAATCTGTTACATAGTCATTATCAGTCAATCAATAATCTCCTAAACTAAAGGCTGAACCCAGAATCATATAGAAACTAAGTCTCAGGTACTATATCTAAATGTATAGACTACAGGCCTCATTGGATTCTTTTACTCTATTAATAGGAGAATGAGGAGTGTGTCTAAAAGACTTTAGCTAACCTTGTATCTTTATTATCTTTTAAGCTAACTGATAATATTCCTTTCTAGCATTCTTTATACTAACTAGTAGACTGCTGATTTCATCTTTAAAACCCGATTTCAGAAATACACTGAGAACATTGACATAGTCTGGTTGAACCAGACATTGATAACAGAAATATTTATTGTAGTTACTTCTAGGATCTGGGCTTTTCCATTGGAACATTAACAAAAACCTCTGAAGAGTGTACTTTAAATTGATATTTAAGTTGACTGCGCTTGAATTGTAGCTTAACCTTGCTAAAGTAAATAAAATAGCCCAATTTAATTTAATCAAGATATGACTTACACACACACACACACACACACACACACACACATGCACACGTTTCTGCTTAGAACCCTTTGGCTAGAGGTTGATAACATAGCCACATTCAGCTGCAAGTTAGAATGGGAAATGTTGCCTTTGTTCTAGGAAATCCTGTGCACAGATATCCTAGATGTTATTAGCAAAGGAGAAGAGATGAACAGATACTTTGTGAATTCTGCAAGACTTCCTGTGAGATTAACTATAATTGCTCAGTGTTTTCACTTGCACTGAAATAAATAAATCCTTACTCCACCCTTCAGTCTGTGGGAAACTTTCCAGGTATGAGAAATGGTCCCATGTCTTCCCAGAAATTGACTAGAAATGTGGCAATGGCTTAATAGTAGAAAGATGTGTGAAGGCAAAAACTTCTTCCATCTCCTGTGTTCCAGGATATGTTAGGAAATGCTTTGAAAAGCAGGTCCATGGTCTAGTAGCTTCTGTATCATGTGAGATCTTGTGAAAAGATGCCACCTCTACATTTTAACAAGTTTGCCCAGATGATTACTAGTACATTCAAGTTTTGTTTTCCTTTCCTTCAAATTTTCCCTCCTTCTCCTTCAACAAATATGTTTTGTTTGTGATTGAGTTTCTTCTAGCCAGGCAACTTTGACCTAAAACACAAAAAAGTAAGCATTGGAGAATTAATGAGCAAGAGGTGAATTATTATCTAGATTATAAACTACTCAGCATTTATTTTCCTATGCAAAAAAACCCCCAACTATATATATGCACATATATGTATAATATATATATAAATATATTACATGTATTTATTGTTTGGTCTGTGAAAAGAAAATGATTAGAACATACTAAGACTGAATCTGTTTGACGTGAGACTCAAGATAATTTACTTTTTCAACTCTATCATACTTTCCAAAATTTTCTTTTTTGATCATACATTATTTTATTTTAAAGTGGACAAAGTTGTTTGAAGAGGATATAAAACATTATTTGAGCTTTAGTAATCAGATAGATAGCTGAATAAGAAATAAATCTCTAACTGGACTGGAAGAAAACAGCAATGGCATGGGATCATTATGAATACACCCAAGACAAACTTCTGCTGTTGCCAAAATAAACTGCTTATTCACAGGAGATAGACTGTGCTTATTTTGGAACATTACTCTTAATTGCTGACTTTTGCAACTCAGATTTTTAATGTCACTTCCTAACTTTGCTTTAAACATATTTTCATTTTGAAACTTGGCACAGAAGTTTAATGAAATTTTCTTCTGATAATTGAAATGATTCAATTCATCTACCTTTATTGAACAGTGGAAGGTTGTATAAATGACATGGTCTTCACATTTAAGAACTCACTTCAAAAGATTATTATAAAATTATTTCAGAATTCTTTGAAAATTAGGATTTTTTTTAAGTGTGCTTACATAATTTTATTCTGGCAGATGCTTTTATAGTTCTATACCTTCTTACCAAAACCCATTGCATATCTGATCCATTTGGTATGAAAACAAGAAGAAATGTGAGCTTCAAAGATCAAGATGACTTTAGAGAATAATATACAGTATGACATAGTTTCACAATAGCAAATATACAAACACTTTGAAGATATTGGGACTTTCTTCTGTTACTTCTAGAGAAAGATAAAGGACAAACCAGGGAGAAGAGGAAGCATTTGTTTTAATAAATTAGTTATTGGCAGGACCTCTTATAGAAGAATTTACAATGGAAAATTCATGCCTATTCCTTGACTAATGGAACAACAAAACTTAATTTTCCCAATTTTATGTAGTGGGGAAGTAGGTTAAATGGGATTAGTGAGGAAAATAAATGTTGACTAACATGTCCACATTCTATCAGAAGATTTTTACTAAAACCTTCTAATTCTTTGATATTTTCATTTATGCCCCAGTTTAGATGTTCATTTTTTTTTTTGTATAGGTAGTAAAGGAAGACTTTAGCAATATTTATCTCTCCCTGCCTTTTATTATTTTTCCTCTTAAAATTTTCTACATGTATTAGAGCTATTTTTTAATGGATTTCTTCAAATGCAGCTTGTATATGTTATGAAAGATGGTTGGGATATTAAAAAAGATGTCTAAAATCCCTAGTGGGCTTCAGGAAGTTAAACATATTTTATACCGATTCATTGAAAGTTGCTGCAACTCAATGGGATTTAATTTTCAAGCATAGCTTTGTTAATAAGGAGTTCTTTTTGTTTCAAAAACAAAAAATAGGACATTAGTATAATAGAGTTAAGTCTTTTTATTTTTTGTTGTAAGATCTAGACACTCAAACTAGCTTAGAGGGGAAAATTTATTTCAGTATTATAAATATGTCACAAAATTTTGTGAACTTGGGCCTCATCTAAGAAAGCTATTCAGAACCACAATACTTTCTTACACACATAATCTCAGCTTTTTCACATCTATACCATTTTCTCACTCTGAAGAGCATTTTTGCTTGCTCACTCTTCATCTTGGAAATGGCTGCTTCACCCACTGAGTTGACATGACCTTGTCATTTTGTTGCTTACCCATGACGGGAAACAATCTCTGGATTTTATAGTTTGAATTTCCAGTGGAAGGAAATTGTGATCCAGAACATTAGTTCTAGTCAAGCCATACTAATCAAAGATCTCTGCTCAACCAATGGGTTGGCTGCCCATTGGGAGCGATATCATGACTGAGAGGAGAAATAGCAATTGATGTGCTGGGCTACCCTATTCTTCTGGAGGTAGCCTTATTTCATAAGATAAAATATAAAAAGAGTAAAAAAATATTGAATTTGACCTTAGCAAGCACAAATCTATGAAGTGAAGCAATAGAAAACAATGCACATGATAAATAATAAAACTTGACTAAGTAACCAAATAAATGATATATGACAAAATATACCAAGGGGTAAGAATTCAGTTTGATCTGTAGTGATCTTAGAAAACTTTTGATCAGACATGTTTTGTCTCTTTCTTATCTATTTAATTTTCTTCTAAACCATTTGAGAGCTAGTTGCAGACAAAATGTTCCATTATACTTAAATATTTCAGTGTATATTTCTTAAAAATTTTATCTTACACAGTTAAAGAAAAATGATCAAAATCAGAAGACTGACTTTGATAGAAATACTATTGTCTAATTATAGATCTTATTTCTATTTGCCAATTATTTTTTAATGTTCTTTTTAGCAAAAGAAATTTGTAGATTGTGTTAAATTTAGTTATAACACCTCTTTTTATCACCTTTATTAGGAACCAATCCCTTAGTCTTTGAATTTCATGGTATTAACATTTAAGATTATTTTGTAGAATGTCACTCAGTTTTAGTTTGGTATTTCTTCATGATTAAATTCAGGTCATGAACTTCTGGCAGAATTTCACAGATGTTTTTCTCAGTACATCTTAACAGAAGACATGTGATACTAATTTGTCCTATTAATGCCTTATTCTTAAGATGGGCAGCAACAAAGAATCCATGAATATCAGATAAGGTAAGGTCACTAACATGAAAAGGAAAACTTAAGACAGTCAACAGGGCCAGAAAAAGAAAAGATATAATTTAGGGACAGAAATCTATTTAGGAGTAGAAGAAACTTTCCAATTGGTAGCTTCTGAGATTAAAACAAAAACAAAAACAAAAAACACAAAATTATTGCATATTAAAAAACATGCATATGCTATGAAAAATGAAAGCACTCTTAGAAAATAAAATTGTAATTGCAGTTACAAAGTTTTAAAGATGAAGTCAAGAAACTCACCTAGAAAATAGAATTAAGAGTGATAGGAAAGGTAGGCAATAAGAGGCATAGCAGAACAGTTAGGGTTTCTATATTGGGAACCACCATAGATTTAAATCATAAAAGAATTGGAGATTGACAAGATTGAAGTTTCTCAGCGACATAAAAGAAGGTGGAAGTTTCTCACTCACATAAATGAGATTGTTTGATGGCTTTAGTGAGTTGCAGGACACCAGACTGTTACCTTGCTATTCTAACATCTAGTAAATGGTTTCCATACTCATGGTCTGAGGTGACTGCTGGAAGTGCAGTCACTGATTCTGAGTCCACACCAGAAAATGAGAGGTAAAGGACCAATCACACTAAACAAAAAAACCTAACACACACACACACTCACACACCCACAAGGGTCCTTCCAAGCTGTGACAACTATCTTTAAGCTACTTTCCTATACTTTTGCTACATCTCTTTTGCCAGTATTAGTTACAAGAAAAGCTAGAAAAATAGTCCTTTATTCTGCTCAGCAATATGACCAGATAAAGATGAGGAAACTATTACTAAGGAGGTGGATATTAAACATTGAGTTAGGCTGCTAGCAAATTCTGCTAATTTGTTTAATACACAACATAATTTCCAGAGCAGAAAGGGGAAACAAATTAAGAGTATCTAACCTAACAGGATGCATGTGTGTATATGTATATGTATGTGTATATATATGTAGATGTATATATACACATATATATAATCACATAGCACCTTGAAATTTGAGAAATCTAGCAGTTTTTTTAAAGTGTCCAATTATGTACAAAACATTCTTAACAAATATATAAATTATGCTCAACTTTGTTTAAAAAATTAGAGAACTACAAATGAAAACAAAATATGAAATATTTTTCAGGATCAGTTTAGAGGAATTGAAATATTGAAAATACCTCACATTGGTGAAGATTTTGAGGATGTTCTCATTAATTACTGGTATAAATACATTTAGCTTTTAGGAAGAAATTTTGGCAACATTTATGGAAATATAAATATATTAGTTTTCTGTTGCTGCTGCAGCAAATTACCACACATACTTGCAACTTTAAGTAACATATATTTAAAACACACACATTTATTAAGTTCTGTAGGTCCGAAGTCTAGTAATGTGTCTCACTGGATTAAAATCAAGGTGTCCTCAGGGAGGATTGTTTTACTGGAGGCTCTTAGATTGGCCCATCCAAATAATCCGGATATCTGTCTGTCAAGTCTCCTTTGCTATGTAAAACAACAAATTTGCAGATTCTGAGGATTATGGCATGGACATATTTGAGGGGGATGAACATTATTCTGCCTACATCAGTAAAATACACGTTCCCTTCCACCCAGAAATTGTATGCACATAAACATAACTTCCATACCTTAAAACTTGAGATGAGAGAGAGAGACAGAAACAAGTTAGATATTTTTTTTTAATAAAAACTCTGAAAACTGAAAAGTTACCTTTTTAAGGATAGGTGCAGGCAGGAATGAAAGTAAGAAGGCAGACAGAAACAGGGGGAAGAAGCACTTTTATTTTATTTCCATTTTAGTTGTTCATACTGGTTGTTTCCCCCAGGGCTCTGGGACTCAGTCATATGTGGCCTGAGTCTTTTGGAAGTGATTGACCCAACTACTGCTCCATCAGGGTGCACCTGCATCAGACTTCTTATCAGTGTTAAGCAATGCAACAAAAGTATGGACCAAACTTTTCAGAGTTCTGGGGAAAATAATTTTAAATTCAGATTACTCTGTTTAGCCACATTATCGTTTGAATTTGGGGTGTGGTTGCAGGAGGCATTTTCAAATATTGAAGGATTAGAAATTTTATCTCCAACAGATTCTTTTCTTTAAGTGATTTGAGGATGCATTTCAACATTATGAGAGTGTAATCTAAGGAAAAGTCAGGGGGACCAAGCAGGAAAGTAACGGTTATGGAACAGAGCCCTTTAGAGTGCCCAGCCCACATTAGAGCAATGGGATTGTGGACTCCAGATGGAATTTGGTTAGAAAAAGACTTGGCTGGACTGACCTGGTTCATCACACATAACTTGAAATACTTGAGAATCTAAAAAAGGTATAGAAGAGAATCCAAAGGAATCATGTCCTTTTTAAAGCAACTATTGAAGTGTAAAATAAAGTTCAACTATATTTTGAACCACAGTTTTTGAGCTCTTTTGTGCTTTTGAGCAAGGAGTGCTTTTTAGTAAAATACTGCAGTTATGGTCACAAAACTATAGAGGAGAGAGAATGCATACCACATACCTTTAAGCTTGGTCGTATGTGGACATGTTTGTATGTGATGGCTTTGAGTGGGAGAATGTCTAGAAGGACGCTCACCACAATGTTAACAGTGGTTGCAGTTAGAGATGGCATTTGAGTGACAATTTCCTTTTGGTTTACCTGTATTTTTCTAGCATCTTATATTTATTAACTATGTAATTTAGATGGTGTCAGCAATTTTAAAAACAGTGTAGAGAAAATGTGACATCATCATAGGGAAAAATAGGCTCTGGCATAGATAGTTTAAAACTTCTAGCTTTAGTATTTATGTGCAAATTAAGACAGCTGGTCACCCTATATTCCTTCAGAGCCTCGCAAAACCAGCTAAGAGGCCCAAAAACATTCAAAGGCCATCTGGGCATGCAGTCATATTTACTCTGCTTTAATGTACCAAGCACTGTGTCAGGCATGGAAGCTGAGAGCAACATGATTCTATCCTTGTCCTAAAGACTCTCCAAGTGCAAAACAGAAAAACATTTAGTCACATCACAGAGTGGCAAGGTCTGTGCTTGGTGTAGACATGGATTTCCTTGGTGGTCCAGAAAAGTAGCAGCTCCCCCTGAACTAGGAAGGGTCCGTAAGACTTCTCATAGTAGGCGAAATAAGATGTATTCTGAAAGACAGAGAGGAGTAAGTTAGATGGAGGACATGAGAGAGGGCATTCCAGGCAGTTCTGTCTATTGGGTTTGAAAGTCCGTGGAGATTCTGCTAGTGTCCCTATGCAGATAGAGCATGATCTCCTGCATTGGTGGTAGAAGCTGGGTCATGAAGAGGATCTCGAGCCCTGCTAAAGAGCCTGGCCTTTTCAAAATCACTCTGGTGGTTGCATAGGAGATGGATTGGAGGTGAATGAGACTAAGATTATTTTGCTGAAAGTTTAGAAAAAAATTCTATGACTGTACTATAAGTCCTCCTGCTCTCCTTATCTAATCAAGTTCCTCTACCTTCCCTTACTCTCTTTCACTGCACCCGGCTGTTTCTTTTCAGTCCCTACGTTATAATCTTATTTTTTCACTTATTTATGGTCTTTCTCTTCCATTTGAAGATAGGGACTATACTTTATTCACCAAATGCAGTGTATATATTCTGTACCTCAAGAACAGTATCCTAATTTGAGAGCTATCACAACTCAGCTGTGACTCCGGGGTGGGCCTAGGGAGGGCGTGAGGTGAGATGAGGTTGGATGGAGGTTGGTTGGAGGGTGAGGTAGTAGAGGGAGATTGGTTCTCATCAGGGAAGTATTTCAACCTGAGCTCACCCCATAGGTGGAATTCCTCTGCCATTTTGCTTTTGTGGATCTTACAAGTGACTACAGGTTAGAATCGCCTGGAAGACTTAGGGGTATTCCCACCTCTGGGATCCTCCCTAGACCAATTACATCTGAGGACAGATACTGAGCATTAGTATTTTTTTAAAAATAAAAAAAAAATTATATTCTAGTAAAGATCTTTGTCCTATGAGATTCCAGATGAGCAGTTCTCTTCCTGCTTCTTCATTTGGAAACTCTGGGTCTCTCCTAACAAACCAGCTTTCTGCTGCTTCCTCCAAGTGGTCTCAGTTGACTTCCATTCCTTTCTTCACCAGGGTTGGGTCCTGGCACTGAACCCTCTACAAATATGTGTGCCTCTCATTTGCCATTGACTGTTTGTAACACTGGCCAGTATTTGCATTTGTAGAGACCTTCATATGCTTAGTGGTATTTTGCTTAGGCAAAAAGGATATGAATTACTTGGAGTTTTCCTGTTCCCTTTTGAACCTTGGAAAATGTCCAGATGATTTTCTTTTGCTCTTTTCCATGTTATTCATATGTTTTGCCAATCTTATCCTATGAAAATTTTAACCCAAATTACACAATATCCATTTCTGATTTTTATTTCCAACAACCTAGAAACATGTTGTGGTTGGTAGTGTAGTAAGGGGAGGCATAGCGTGTTGTGCACTGAAACAAAACCAGGCTGTATTTAACCGTCCTGTGGCTTTTCATTATAAATATGGCCACACATTTCTGGGGTTTTTGAGACTCCACTTAATACTGAAAATGCTAAGTTGCAGGAGTGCTGAGAAATTACTGAATGAAATGTTATTATTTATGTGTCAAAAATTAACAGTAGATTTTTTTTTTCCCCTAAGAGTTTATAATAAATTGACAATAGAAACTTTTTTTATCTTATGCTCTTTATTTGGTTTATATATTCATCCTTTTGTCCTGAAAGCAAGTTTTGGGCTTGCCTATTTTGCTTTATTTTATGGCAAAGTTTGTGAGGGGAGATGGTTCTTTTGGTAAAAGCCTAAGAATAAGTGCACGCGTAACAATAAAGTTGGTATAATAAGAAGGGAGGACATTAAGTCTGAGGGAGGGAGAAAGGGTCTTTCAAAGGAAGGGAGCCATGTAGGCAAAGGCAGGAGGGCTTAGCCTGGCTGAGGACCCACAAGTGATTGGATGACTGGCTTGTAGCAGGGTAGGGTTAGGGGAAGGGTAAGATTGAAGAAGTTGGTGGGCAGGGGCCAGATAGCAGAGGGTCTTGTACTTTGTATGTACTACCTTCCACCTAATCTCTAGTCATCTCTCTGTCCCTGCATTCTGAATATTAATCTTTCTAAAGTATAGAGCTGATCATTTTGTTTCTCACTTGAAAAAAGAAAAGAAAAAAATAGAAAAACTTTGCCATCTTGATGTTGCCCAGTCAATAAAAACCAAATTTTTAGACTCAGTCTAGTTTTGACGACTTCTATTGCGTTGTAACACCAACCTTATTTTTGGACCATTTTTTCATTTTTTCAAATGTTCTTTATTTTTTCCAGCCTCTAAACATTTGCTTATACCATTTTTTTCTAAAATGTCCATTCTCCATCTGTACCTAGGAAGGATTACCCATCTTTGAAGGACAAAGTAAATGTGATTTCCTTCATCTAGCAGCACTGTTATTCCAGGTAGAAAGAACTTTTGTCTATACCTCACTGGTGTTCATTTTTTCTAAATTTTAATTGAAGTATTTATTATGTTTATCTCCTTTATATACTCACCTAAATATAAATGCACAGGTTGATAAAGTTTCACAAACTGAGACATACTCGTGTAGCCAAGAATCAGAACATTGCCATCACCCCAGAAATCCTTTCTTCCATCACTACTCCTACTCATGGGTGACAGTGATCCAGACTTCTGGACATCACTTTATTGTAATCTTTATAAAAATGGAATCAGAATGCATGTATTTTTCAAAAATCTAGCTTCTGTCTCCTAATATTGTTTGTGAGATTCATCCATATTGCTAGAGATATTTGTGAATGATTCATTTTCGTGGCTATATAGTATGCCATTGTAGGAATATACTATAGTTAAATATAATGGTGAAAGAATGCACACATTTTTATTGCCTATGTATGTAGGAGTAGAATGTTTGGGTCATAGGGGATGCATGTGTAAACACTACCAAACAGTTTATCCAAGCGATTATATTTATTTATATACCTATCTTTGATGGATAAGTGTTCCAGTTACTACACACTATTACGGAGTCCCCATTCAAAGCCATGCAGATTAGTGAATAAAATAGAGTAATCACTCTTCCCCCTGGAGATATTTTTGTCTTTGTTTCAACTATGCTATTTTAGAACTAAAATATCTTACTGATTTTAAAAATTAAGAAAGGAGAGGGAAACTTCTGAGGTGCTGGGAATACTCTACATCTTAATCATGTTAATCATGTCATGTTTACATGGATATATATACATGCATAAATTGGGAGTAATGGTTTGATCTGCCTCCTTTGGGCAGTATAGTTCACCTGTATGGCAATGACTTGGGTTTACATCATGGACAGAAGGGAATAACCAAGATGAACACTTAAATAAAAAATAAAGTACTTCTTCCTCCTCTCTCTTCTTACCTGCCTGCCTCTTCTCACCTTCATTCCTGCTTGCACCTTTACTCAAAAAAAAAAAAAAAAAAAATCACCAAATTGCCATCACTAACTCTAGTCCTATTCCAACAGTCAAAGTTAAAAAGAGACTCATATGGCTATATAGAGTAGATTCTTGCCAGACTAGAAATTGATTGGTGAGTTTAATATAACCTAATATGGAAATTCTCAGAGAAGCATATTTACCACTTGCAACATGGGGACTGTTTTTCTGTCTTAATAATCATTTTAGATTTACCTGATGGGAAAGAAGCCTTCCTGGGAGAGAGAGAAATCAGAAAGGTAAGGTCTGAATGAAGGGGTGATACTAGTGAACCCCCTTCCATTTTCTTTAAAAACTATGTTTGTGCTCTGTTTACTCCATTGGTTTTGTACTGGATGCTCTGAGGCCTGCATTTTAGGAATGAAATAAGGATAAGGATATAGCTTTAGAAGTCTTAGAAAAATGACACTGTGCCATGCCATAGTTGTTGTTTGTCCCTAAGCAATACTGTCATCTATTGGTAGAAAAAGAGAACTTTATCTTAATGATTTATCTGCAAGACATAATGATGGGCAAAAATAAAACCCATGTTAATTTAACATTTTTCATTGTGCCCTTCCCCAAACTTCCTCCCAGAGATTTATCTCAGAAAATTCTTAAAAGTATGCCACAAAATCGGATACATGAGAGAGCATTACAAGTCCCTTCAGAAAGCTCTGTTCACTGTCTTCTCCATTTGCTTGAGAGAAGCTTTTGCTGTTAACTATTGTTAACTATCATTCCACATAACAAGATTTTAAGAACAACAAAATATTTTTTGCTTTCGACTACTTTTTCTACATTATTTTGTAATATTACGTTCTTCCAGTACATCTTACTCTTATTAGAAGAGATGTATTCTGTGTTTTGCTTAATGACTTATTAATCTGACAAATCCTACTTATTCATTGACTTCTGTTTTTTATATTTTGCTATATATTATTGCTGGACATAATAAGATATTACTTTTAAAATTCTTTTAAAATTACAATTAAGGGCAATAACATTTTTTGATAAAATGCTAAAATGTTATATTAATAATATTTATATACCAAAAACACAATAAAATAAGAGTAGCATTAGTAAAAGTGTTCTGTAGACATAGAAAAACCGACAAACTAATTCTTCTGTGCATTTTTCTCTAGTTTGTGTATTAATTTGCCAAGCATTTATAGGCATCTACTATATGGAAATATTCTGTTAGAGGTGGTAATATGACTAAGGAGACACAGTGCCTGCCCACTGAGGGGTTACACACAAGGGTGGGTAAGACTGGCATAAAAAGAGATTATTGTGATAATTTGTTGAAAAAAGTTACTAAAATATTATGAAGACACAGATAGTAGCACCCCAGTCCTGATGTGAGGATGACGAGGAGGCCAGCTTGGTTGGGGAGTGGGGAAGCTGGATCTTAATTTGTAAGTAGGCCTTGACTTGACAAAGGGTAGGGCTTGAGGATGGTAGAGGGCAGGCATGGATTTTGAAGGGTCTGTGTGATTTCAGGTAGAGCAGTCTAGCAGTACTTAGAAGCAGGAGTCTGCAGGACATAGAAACAGGAGTCAGAAGCAGAGACATAAGTTTGGCAGTGACATATTTATTTGGGATTTCACCCAGAGCAATGTGTAGCAAGAAAAACTTATGAGCTGGGAATGAATACCTGAGAAGGCAGAGGGAGACTGGCTCACAGTGAACCTCCTGTAGCAAAAATCTAATATTCCCTGAGAGAACCAGAAAAGTTTTTTTTATGGAATTTGGGCGGTGGGGAGGGTGCGGGGGGATGGGACACTGATTCACAACCTTTAAGTCAAATTTGTGAAATTTTATTTTGCTTGGCACATCAGGATTCATAACATTTAAAAAATAGTTTCCAACATTTAAGAGTTGAGAGATCTCTCATAAACTCTGCATTTCTAGTTCTCCTTGAAACATTATATTGCAGAAACCAGTAATTGCTGCATCCCAGAAGCATAGGGGCTTATCCTTTTGCTCTGGGACATGCTCCAGGTCCCCGCGGGCCTCAGTTGGTAGCCAACATTTATATCTGAAGTCAATTGTGTTCATTAATTGACATGGCCAGCCTGGCTCCTTGAGGGATTTGAATTTGGGATCTTTCTCTAAAATGTCAAGAAAGGTGTGATCACATATGCGAAAGGTGTCAGACGAATGCATAGAGAATGAGAAAGTCTCCCCTGTCTTTGGATTAGGAAAGTATGGACCCGCTGAGTGACCAGAATAAGGGAAGATTCAGAAGGCTGTGAAGCAGAGAAGTAAGAGCGCAATTACTGTGAGTTGAGGGGTGCAAGGACGGAAGCGAGAAGCTGGTGTGGAGGGGCAGGCAACTTTTTCTGTAAAGAGCTGTTGAGCAGATATGTTTGGATTTGCAGACCATATGATATCTATCACAAGTGCTCAACTCTGCCATTTCTGTGTAAACATGACTTTATTCCAATAAAATCTGTTCATGGAAGAAGGTTTCCCAAATGGGGTATGCTGGTCAATGATAGAATGTTAGATTGAGAGGCACCTGAGCAGGTCTTTAGACACCAGGGGAGGGCCAAGTGGAAAGGGGGCCTTTGAAGGTAAAGGAAAGCAAGATAAAAATAGAGATTGCTGAAGCAGAGGAGGCAAGAAGGAGTGGAGTAAAGCTTTTTGTAGTGCTGAGGGTGGAGGACCACCTTGTCCACTGAGACCTGGGTGGAAGAAGACATCTTTGTAGCATATAGAAACAGGATGAGGTAGGATGTTGTACTGATGATGCCAGTTTTATGGATAAAGTAAGAGATAAGGTGCACTGAGAGCTGTTGAGAAGATGGACTGAAGAAGCTGGGATAAGAACAAATAGAACAGGTGCACTCTGGGGACTTAGTGGGTAAGTCTGCCAATGCAGTCCATATACGTCCCAAGGACCCAGGTTTGGGGACAACCAAGATGAACAACTAAATAAAATAAATAAAAGTGCTTCTTCCTCCTCTCTTTTTCGGCATGCCGGCCTCTGCTGGCCTATACTATCTTTCCTTAAAAAAACAAATTGAACAGTGGGTAAACAGTGCTCAGGGCCCAGCTAAGTTTGGAAACCACATTGATTGTAAAGACATCTTGTGAATAATGTAATTGCAACTGGAACCCCAGAGTTCAGAATCAGAGAAAGTAGATTGCAGATCACAACATTGTTTTTATATGCATGTATGTATGTATATATATATATATATTTTTTTTTTTTTTTTTTTTTCTGGTGAAATAGTAATTTAGAATAAAGGAACCTGGGCTCAGTGCAAGGAGAGAGGCCCAGAGTCCTGTTGGACAGTAATGGAGAAACAGGTCAAAGATTTAGAGAATTTTGTGAACAGATAAAATATATATGATGGTAGAGAGAGAAGCTAGGATAAACGTAAATTTGAGAAAGAGTTGGAGTTTGGGATTTCTGAATTGTGGTATCTCTAGGACATTACCATCTAGTGTAGGCTCCTTGCAAGGGAACTAAATGCAGTGTAGCAAAGGAGTCAGAAATTGTGAAACAAAATTATTCACGGCTCTCTTCACCAAGGATGAAGTCTCTCATGATTTGGAGTAGAGAGGATTTTTTTCAATGACGGAGCGTGATCTGAAGCCAGTAGATAACAGCAGTGAAGAGGGGTGGGAGGAGGCATCTAGATGGCATGAGCATTAGCCCTCCCTGCAGACTCGCAGATGCCCGCCCACTAGCCCTGCAGAGTGAGAACAACGCCTCTGTTGCCAAGGAGACGAGGTCATCACTATCTTCACAGAAGAGACAGGCTGGGGCCTGTTGTTCAAGATATGGAGGAGTCTGATGTTTATGCTAACCCTCTTCTAAATCCATGCAAGCCCTGCTGGGAGCCTTCTCTTGCTCTCCTCTGACATAGTTCTGTTAATAGAGGACATGTCAGCTTCTCTGTCTACCTGCTTCATTTTGCTTGTTTGACTCTGTTCAATTTGTAGCTTCAGCCAATAATGGATGACCCTATCCCCTCTTTTCCACTAATAAGTAGGTAGATAATCACCATGTCAGTCCAAATGTATCCATGGAGAAGAACCTATAATCTTCTGAAATTACAGTGTCACACCTTGAAGGGATCTAAGACCTGGGCCGTGGCATTCCAAATGCTATTTGGAATCTCACATTAGGGACAGTGCAACTAGTGAACAGTTGGTGACCTCTCTTCTCCCACTTCTGTGCTTAGACAGGCCTTGGACCAGGACCATCCAGTTGGAGGAAGCTGGAGACTGTCTAAAGAGAACTTTAGTAATGGAATAAATGGAAAGTGACAAATATGCAATGCGCAGCTTTTTTAAACTGAACGTAGTTGAGTTTGTATAGCAACAAAGGGAAATTTCTTTGTTAGCTATTCCGTTCAATGAAATAAACCCCTCTTTTCACCAGAAATTGAAGGTTTGCTTTGGTATGAAGTATAAGCTGGCCCTTTCAGTCTAGAGAGAAGGCCAAACAGTACCTAAGAGACTTAGAAACAGAGGCTAAGTTGGCACTGTTCCCCAGCAGTTGTATCTGGAAGCACCTGTTCCATATCAGCTGTTTCAAGAACAGCTGAAGGAGAATTGCATGCCCCTGTACTTCCTCTGCATATTTTAGGTATAAGTCAGGCCCAGAGGTTGACATTTGTCTTTTCAATTAAGAACTAAACACTTTCTCTCTCCAGACAAGCATCTCTAAAAGCAGTCAGTGCCTGAGCAAATGACCTGCATGTGAGAGGGGTCAGTCAGAGAATGCCAATCTCTTTAATTCTGTGGGGTGGGAGGGTATTGGCCCACATCCTCAGGAAAGGGACAACTTTAACTTTCACTTAAGATAGGAAGCAAGGAGAATATTTACCTCTGGTTCTGACGATAGTCCTTAGGGCATTGCATTTAGATTTTTCTGTTTGCTTTAACAAGTATGAACCTATCCACCAACTTGTCTCATTTTACTTGCAGGGTAATTATTAATATATCATCTAAATTAGACACATTTGTCATAGTATTTACATAGATGTTATGTATACCCAGACAAGGGCATAGGACCCAAATTGAAGAAATTGTTTCATTTCCCTCTAACAATATCTATTCTCTGCAATATGCGGCGGGGACTGGGGACCATGGCACCACTTTGGTTTTTAGCATAAAGCAGTGATTTGAAAAGTACATAGGATTCACCTTGGAGCTTTAAAAAAAGTTCTGATATACAGACCTCATCCCAGACCAATCAATTATATCAGAATCCATGGGATTGGAAGCTGGGAGGCAAAATTTTAATTTTTCTAGGTGATTCCCATGAACAGCCAAGACAGAACTGCTAAGGAATGTCATTTACCCAAGTGATGATCAGTGTCTCTATTAATTCAAGTCAAGGTGTCTTCATTGCCATCATCACTTAGCATACTGAGGACTGATTTAATTATCCATGATGTCATTGACAGAGCCTAATAAAATCATAATCATTAGAAGAAACAAGAAGAGACAAGAACCAGGTGGGAAGCAGAGATTTTGTGAACCAGAAGGGAAATTTTGCTAGTCATCAACCCGAAGGAACCCAGAGCATCTATCTGAGTCAAAGGGATTGAGCCCTGAGTCTGGAGAACCAAGGCATGACAGCAAAAGCAGTGGAAATGGGATGAGTGGGGAGTGCACCAGGGAAATTTCCTGGAGTAATTTTTCTCTGCAACTGTATCTTATAAACCAGATATAGTAGGACACTTGTGTGGGCCTGTCCTTTCTAAAGGGCTTCCAATCAGCTGTTTCAAGAACAGCTGAAGAAGGAGAGTTGCTTGTTTCTGTACACCGTACAGACCTCTAAATTCTTCAAGTCTCTAAGGTGATGAATTTTAGAATGATTTTTTTTCTAGTTGAGAGATTCTTTTATTGTTTTATAAAGAAAACAACCACATTTCTTTATCAGACAGATGTTAAGTGTCTTTTCTGTGCTAGATATACCATCATTTGCTAGGAATGCAAAGATCAAATAGATCACAGTATATGCCTATGAGAATCTATAACCTAGCTGGGAAAGGGATGCCAAAATCAAAACCTTTTTAAATAAAAAGAAGCAAAAGCTATGCTTGATGTAAACAAAGTTCTCTGAATCTAGTGTTAACCCTCAATAATTTCTTCTTCCTTCTCTATTGCTATACTCAGGGCTTTGTATTCTTTTGCATATAATTTGGATTGCTATTCTGTTAGCTTGCTCTGTTATTGCTATTCAGTAGATGTATAGAGTAAGCTATAGAAAAGCCAAAAAGTACTTGAAACTCACACCCCTGCAATCATTTGGCACATTTTCAGAAACCCTTTCTGAACTCCCTAGTTGACTTGTTCTTCTACTGCTTATGTGATCTTAAGTCACTTAACTTTCTTGAGGGGACTTGAGTTTTTCTGTCAACCTGTAATAATAATAAAACTTGTGGCTTCCTTCCTGAAAACTTCAGAGCCTATCTGATATTTGAAAGACTTATTTTTCCTCCATTTGTGACTCAAGGTCACTTGCTCTGAATTTTGTTGATTCAGTACTCTGATAAGGTTCTTATAATATTTTTAGCCAGTAAAGTACCTGGACTCCACAACTATTCAAAACCCTCTCTAATGGTGAATGTATATCTTTGTTAAATATTTATCCACAGGTATGATCCCATCTCATTGAACCAGAGAGGGGTACAACCCATCCCCCTAAATTGTGGTTATTAAATAAGAAAGGATTAGGGTAGAAATGGAAGCTGGTTAGTATTTGGAAACCACAGGAGATGCAAGAAAGAAGCAACAAAGTGAGGTAGGTGTCTTAACAGAGGATGCCAGGCAGGTTGAAATCTTTAATATTAGTACAGGCACATCTTATCTGGAGTCTGGTATGTCACTAAAACAGATGAAAAAACATTTTTTTTAATCTGAACTTCCACCAATAAATATTTATTGAGTACATATTCTTCACTGGTGATAAATCCTTTTGGTTGGCTACCCAAACCATTTCTAGCCCTTTCTTTGCCATCTCCAAGCATAGAAACTAGAAAACCAAGTATTATTTTTTCCCAGTCTTGCTTGAAGCTTGGCATCACCATGTGATCCATGAGATACAAGCTTCTGGGTAACTTCTGGGAAAGCTTTTTATTTTTTTAGTATTTTATTGTAATAACTTTGTTTTATAAATTAAAATAAGCTCATATATCTAGGTTCCCCATATGTGCAGTTTCCCCATTTCTCAGATATGTCAACATACTCTGCCCTCCACCAAGTCACAAAGTGTTCTTCACCATTGTCCAGTGGGCCTTGGCACCCCTTGTCCTCTTCCCCCCATTCCATTCCCTATTGGTAATCTTAGTTCTATTGCAAGTGTCCAGGAACTGGTTTTTTTTCGTCTCTTCCTTTGTTTTGTCTATTCACAGTCCACCTATAACTGGTATCTATCTTTCTTCTGTTGACTTATATCACTTAGCATAATTCCTCTAGATCCATCTATGTTGATTCAGATGTTAGGATTTCATCTCTTAAAAGGGCTGTGCGGTATTCCACTGTATATGTGTACCACATCTACTTTATCTGTTCTTCTGGCCTTGAACACTTGAAAATTTCCAGTTCTTAGCTATTGTAAATAGGGCTGCAATAAACATGGGATGCATAAATCTCTGAGAATTAGTGTTTTTGTATCCTTTGGGTAAACAATCAGAAATGGGATGGTGGGTTCATATTTCCATATTCAACTATTTGAAGAATCTTCATATTGTTTTCCATAGGGGTTGCACTTCCACCAACAGTGTAATAGTGTTTCCCCTTCACAGAATTTTGAATAATAGCCAATGTCTTTGGTGTAAGGTGGTATCTCATTGTTGTTTTGATTTGCATTTCTCTGAAAGCCAGGGAGTAGAAACATCTTTTCATGTGCCTGTTGGCCATCTAAACAGATGAAATTCTTTCAAGAAGTTAACATGGGATAAAATTTCTGCTCTAAGATGTTGTTTCTCTTTAAATCTTCTCAAATTTTCACATTCTGCCTGTTCCTACCACACTAAAATTGGGTGAAAATAGCTCCTTTACCCACATCTCTACTCCTAGTGATTAGTTTTTGCTTTTGTTTATGTTTTGCCCTCCCTCTCTCCCCCTCCTCACTTTGGATCTCCAATCTGAGTCCATGACTTCTATAGTCTGAAGTCCTGCCTGAGGCCTGAGCCACAGAGGGAAGTCTCCTAATTATTTTTCAATCTTTTGTTTTATCTCTCCTTCTTTCTTTAATACTGATCCCTAATTTTTAAATATCTTTTGTCTCTCCCCTCAGTAAATTTATTTGCAGTCTCCATTTTTGTTCTTTGGTCACTTCCCTTTTTTCTTGCTTCTGCATACCTCCTTTTCTTGTTTTTATCTCTCTCCTAGGCTACTACTCAGCTTCTCAGTGGAGCTTCCTCAGCAACCCCTGTGGAGGATTCTAGGCTGAACTGTAGCATGGTTATTAATTAGAACAAGACCTTATAACCATTGCTTTTTTAATCATTTAGCAAGATTGGAGCAGAGAGAAAAAGTCTGTACTGGGTGATGAGAAGAGAATGATGATTTGAGTAGAAGGGAGAAGATAACTAAAACAAAAATGGGTAATAGATGCTCAAAGCCAGCATGACAAACATTGCAGTTTGGGAGGTCAGTGATATTTACCATGCTGATTCAAGGCTTAAAGAGGTGGCAGATTTGGTAAGCAATTACACTGAGGCCAGGCAGGCCTAGGGAGCCAGAAGTCTAAATTAGATGATCAGACATAGAAAGCTGAGTTGATTTACACAGCATCTGTGTGTGGAATAAATAAGCTGCAATAGTTATCCTCCCGGGCTCCCACCCTAGGGTCAGAATCAAGATGAAATGAACACGCAGTGTGATACTAACATTCTGGTTTACATGACTGTAAAAAAGAAAGAGGTTAATTTATTTCTAAGGTGGTTCAGCTGACTAGTTCCTCGCCACCTTATCTGTGTGTAATTTGTATATTAAGTAGGATTTCATGTTCCTTGGGCTACCTTTCACCCAGTCTGTAACAGTATTATAAGGAACATCAGAACCATCCAGTACCTCCCTCATCTGTTAGGCAAAAAGTCCATGCTGCTGCCTTCCCTGTTTCTTTTTTACTTAGTGGAGCACCAATCCCTCTAGCCTGCAGTCTGCACTATATAGCTGCCAGAATAATGCTTCTGCCCAACACGCCTGATCCTGCCACTTCCTGCTTAAAAACCTGTCTACCTGCTGTTGTCTCCCGAGTGAGGTGTGGTGCTCTCAACCTTGCTTCTGATGACCATTAGAGTTTGACCTCATTATGGTTGTTTCCACTACTGATCTCCATTTACCTGAGTTCTAGTAGACAACTTTTTCCAGAATCCACCAGGACTTTTCATGGTGCATTGTCATCATCCATATGCAGATAGCAAATTTGTATCATTTGAATGGCAATGCTTCCCAAGCATGGCTGGTAATGAAAATCACCAGTCTGGGGATTGTTAAAACACACACACACACACACACATGCACACACACACACACACACACACACACACACACACAGCACAATTCATGTTCCTGGGCCATGCTGTAGAGCTGGGGATTCCTAACAGTGTATTTGAGATGCATCACCAAGGATAAGAGCCACCAAAGTATACAACAGTTTTTATTTATAAGGTTCATTTTTGTTCCTCACCTAAAATTGATAAGTATTCATATTTTTGAATGACAAATGTTAGTAAAAATATTTATAAGCAGTTCTGTATGAATATAAATCTTCTCTACTCCACCCCAAGCCCTGGGAGGGTAGAGTGGTGGGAGAGCTCTGGAGAGAAGAGAAAAGCATCTGGCCCTTGTCCTCACATCTAGTAGATGAGATCCTAATAAGGAGAGAGGCTGTCTAGCAATATGGCTAAGACCTCTGCTTCTAGGTTCTGAATTCCAAGGTTCAAATTCTAGTTCCTTCATTTATTAATGTTATAGTCTTAATGTTATTTATTAATTATTTATTATTAGTATTATTATTAATGTTAGGTTTCTTAACTGCTCTGCCTTCTGGTTTAATCACCAGTAAAGCAGGGATGCTGTAACACATCTCAGAGACTGTAATAGGGATAAAGGGTGATGAACACATCTGGGCTGTTCATCTTATTGGAGAAAATTCACATCGCAGATTGTACTGCAAGCCATTTATGACTTTAACTACCTTCTGAATCTCAGTGTTGCCCAGTAGTTCCCTTAATACTGGGTTTCCCAGGGTTCTCAAATCACTTTATCCCCAGAAGACTCACTTGTGTGCAGCAAACAATCCTGCCTCTCTTTCTTTTTTTTTTTAAAGAAAATAGGGATCATCAAGTACAAGCTTTGGTGCATCTTTTCTCCTTTCAAGAAAAGCACCTGTACTCACTTTTTCTTCTCTTATTCTAGGGAAGTAGAAATTCTGCCGCTCTAGACTGACGTCCTCCACCTCTTTTAGAGAGTCAAGAACCCTGCCCTTGGAGAAATAACATGCCAAAAGGGGGTTCTGGAGAAACACACAATATGAAAGTATTTTTTAGCCAGCCAGACGTGCTTTGAAGATAATACGACAGGGAGACTTTCATTAGGTTGGAAAGGAAAGTCCTCTCTGAGGAGGTGACATTGAAGCTAAGACAAGGCTATCAAGTGAAGATCAATGGGCAGCAAAGTCTAGACAGAGAGGACATTTTGTGCAAAAACCCTCGGAGGAGAAGGAACTTGATGTGGGTGAGAAGCAGGTCAGCCAGCGATACTGAAGTACAGGAGCAGGAGGTGGGTGTAATATAGTGGAGGTTTGGGTCAGAGCTGCAGAGTCCCGCAGCCCTTTCTGTGATAATGGGAACATTCTGTTTCTGTGCTGTGCAATGTGAGAACCACTAGCCACATGTAACTATTTAAATTTAAGTAAGTTTAAGTTAAATTAAAATCTAAAATTAACTTTTTTAATCACACATGTTAGGTAATTCTAGTGTGGTTCCATGATTATATATAGAAATATTTAAAAAATTGTTTTCTTCTTATTAGCATTTCAAATACTCAGTAGTCACATGTGGTTAGTGGCTAGTAGACAGTGTGAGGTCAGAGGGAAAGCAGGGACCAGTTCAGTGGGGCTTTGCCTGTTAAGGTCAGTAATTAGGATTTTTGCAAAGTGTGAGTAACCACTTGAGGGTTTGAAGCAAGAGACTATTGTGATTGACTTACATGTTAAGAGATCTGTGAGGATGCTGGGAAGAGGACAGATGTGGGGAGCAGTGGAGAGGCAGGAGAGGAAACAAGGAGACCAGTTGTAATCATCGCAGTTGCCCAGAAGAGACATGAGAGAGTGTGGGCAGTGGTGACAGCAGTGGAATAAAGAAGTGGGTTGAGTTTGGATTGGATTGCTTTTGGTGGTAGGTCCAACAGAAAAGGGAGATGAGTTAGGTGCAAGATGTCAGGGAAAAAAATGAACCAATGATGAATCCTAAGTTTTTGATTTGAGCAAAATTATTCTGTTGTATGTATTATGGCTGTTAATAATGCTTTTTCCATTTCAAGGTGGTATAGATTTCATTTCTCTTTTCCAATTATGATTCATTTTAATGTCTAACCTTCAGCATTTCAGGCTTGCTTGATGTTACTGGTGGGTTCTGCCTTCCCTTTCACATTCCATTGCTGCTATAGGTCCCCACTGATGTCCAGATCACCAGTGACTTTCTCAGTGTCCTATAAAATAGCTAATTCTTCCAATCCTGTTAAATTGCTGCAATGTGTTCAGTTGTTTGTCTACTGTCTCCAGCCACTGGTTACCAAGTCACTATCTACTGATCCTCTTCCTGCCTTTCAACTGAGCCTTCTTGTCAGTCTCTTGCCTACCTGCTCAGCCTGCTCCCAGTGTTGGCATCCTTGGGCCATCATGTTTCTTTCTCTAGTGTAACCTGAGTAATAGACCCACTCCATTGTCTCCATTTACAGTCAATATTCTGCACTCTCACAAATCTGTAAAAGTATAACCCCAGTCACATCTATGAGTCAGGAACTTTGCTACTTGAGCTACACACATTATCTCATTTAATCCCTCCCTGAACTTTGTGGGGGGATATGTGACTATTCTAATTGTCATATGAGGAAGGTAAGGCTCAGGAAGCTGCAAAGCCTTGCCCAAACTCGAATTAAAAGTGGAAGAACTTGCATTTAAAACTGGGCCTATGTGACTCCTTAGCTGTTGTTAAAAGCTTGCCGCTTTCTGAAGTATGTAGCCCCCACTCAGACTTAGTTTTTTCAGATCTGTGTATAATCTGAGTTGCCTCATGAATGATAATGTTGATAGGTGTGCTTCAGGCATCTGAAAATAAGCATAAAAGCAAATTTATCACCTGTTCCTTATCTTCTCTCAACCCTACAAACAAACAAGAGTAACAAAACTGAAATCTTTCTTCTCCTTATATTCCTTATTTATTATCATGGTATAACCAAGTTTCCAAAACAAGAAATGTCTTTATCTTTTACCTCTGTACCTTTCCATAGTCACTCGATTTCCAAGTCCTGCAGGAATACCTCTCAGGTGCTTGTCACCTAAAGAAACTCACACTTCTAAAATTTGAGACCCATCCTAGCCTTCATGTGGGATGACCTGGAGGACTCATTAACCCTCAAATCATGGGCCGCATACCAAGAGTTCCTGATTCAGTAGGCCTGGGCTGGAGTCTGAGAAAAATTAAAAATTCCCAGGTGATGCTCTAACTCTAGGCACCACACTCTGAGGACAGTGGTTTAGAGTGAGTCATAGATCTCAACCCATTGTAGCGCAGTGCAGGTTAGCTGGGAGAACAGCTATGCAGACGTGCCACATGCAGTGGAAATACAGAGGAAGGAGCACTTCACTCTGCCTGGGGATAAGAAGGAAGACTTCGCAAGCTCACTCTATACAATGAGAGCTTTCTGCTATTTTAATTCTTCTTTTTTCTTCCAACCTGCCTTACTAGTCATTAATTCCACAAATTCAATTTATGGAGTAAAAATTCTAATTTTAGATCATGTAGGATTTCAGTTATAACGACTGGTGTTTAAAATAAATAGTAGTTTTGGAGAGGCATAAATTGACTTCAGTTTTGGGGAGGCATCAGAAAAGTAAGAGACACAAGAAGCAGTTGGATTTGGGACTAATTTTTTTTTTTTTCAGTTGTTGACAGATTCGATTTGGTAGGTGAAAGAATGAGGATCGCTTGATATTTTAGCTTAAATAAATTTTTTTTTTCTTTAATATAGTTTTTCTATTTTTTAATTCAGATTACTTTTTCTTGCAAATATGTAATGTTTTGAATAATCAAATTTTCAGAGCTCTAGGTGTGACTGAATCCTGTCCTCACATCCCTCTTCAGCCTGAGTTGTGACTCGTAGTTATGTATATACTACAGCCAAGCTTAATGTTTAGTTCCAGTCTTCCTGAATCACTGAAAATTGCGACGATGTTGACCTACATTTTACTTGTTGAACCTCAGTGGTCTCAAATTTCTTGGGGAAAAGCAGGGTGTCTGAACTTTAGCACATCTGATATTTTGGTCTATATAATACTTTGTCATGGAGGCTCTTCTGTACATCCTAGAATATTTAATATCTTGCCTGACCTCTACTCATTAAATGCCGGTAGCACTCTGCCAGTGTGACATCTCCAGACATTGAAAAATAACTGCAAAGGTTAATAATGGAGGTTGAAAACCACATAACTAGGGCTGTGAGACAGAGTGTAAATGTTTGGTTCTTTAGTAGGAATATTCCTCAAGAAGATCCTGTCATCCTTTCCTTCAAGGGGCTTTGGGTCTATGAACTGGCCTAAGTCTGGGAATTGGCTGAGGGTTCAAAATTATTTATTGTGCTGAATTAGATGTGACTTCTGTTCACTGCACTGATTACTTGAATCAAATAAGACATCAGTAGGATGGTCATCTATTTCTATTCCAGGGACACTTAGATCTGCTATCAAACTTCAAAGATCTCTGTAAATCAGATTCTTCTGATGACTCAGCATTGCTACCCATGATGGTGACTACATCTTCCTTGTCTTTTGTGATTAAATACTGCCAGTTGACTCCCTTCACCCTAGGATTTAATTATCAACCTTGAATACAAGACCCCAGTTTGGTGCAATAGGTCTCCCCTCATTTCTAGTTGTTAGAGAACAATCACCATAGAGCTCTTCATAGATGCTTAGCTTTCTTTCCTCCCTAAAGTATTTCTCAAAGTTTTCGGGAAAGAGACACCCTCTGGGCCATTCTGGAGGGGCCTTGTTAGAGGGTGTCTAAATATGTTTTACATGATAAATCCATCTCAGTTTAACAATTTCCCTAAGCCTTCATATTCCTTCATCCATATACCAGGAGATTTATGAAATTTCAGATTTATTTTATGTAAATTACATTGAAATCCACCAACTGTTAACAGCCAACCAGACTTTTAGATCTTCTACCAATCTCTTAAACTCGTACATTGATTCTAGAATCTCTCCTTAGTAACCTAAAAGAGCTAACTAACTTCAATGGAGCCAATATTATGGTTTGTCTTTTTTGATTTAACACATTTAAGATTCATTCCCATGCATGTTACTGAGATTGTGTCAGATTAAATCGACACCACATTACAATTCTCTTAGTGTATATTAATCTCCTGTGAGTCACTCTTTGTATAGCTTACTTTCTGGGGCCTATTGGGACTTGAGCCTGGCTGTAGGTTTAAAGTCAAGAGCAGTAGCTTCTGAAGATCAGCTATTTCCTTCAAGTCAGCTACCTCAGGGGAAGCATTAGGCTGGGGAAGACTAATCTCAGATGGGTGGGAAGGCAGTTTCTACTGTCAAAGGTGACTCAGTACGTTTAGGGGTTTAAGGTCTCCAGCTACAACGTTGCATATTTCCATCCCAAATTTTAAGTCCTATTCCTTCCCAGTCTGTCCTACCCTTAACATAAGAAACCCTGCAATTTGAGAAACCAAGTTGTAATTCAGTCACTCTCAAAATTAAACTTTATCTGTTTTTTAGAAATCTTGGTTTTTGTGGTACAAGATTTCTTTATCTTTCAGTAGAATCATAAATCCTTAAGTTACTCAGTTTCTTTTCTCACTTTCTCCAGGGCTCTTAGAAATAGTCTTTCGATACCACATTATTTTTTAAATTTTTTATCTTCACTAAAATCTTCCATGGTAGCATTTAATTCACCCAAATTCTTTCCTTGGTTATAGATGATTTTTCTTTGTTTATTTATTTTTTTTTTAAAGGAATGATACAGCCAGGAATGAAGGTGTGTAGGAAGGCAGGCAGGAAGAAAAAGGAGGAAGAAGCCCTTTATTTATTTTACTTAGCTGTTTATTTTGGTTACTCCTCCTGGCCCTGGGTCTTGAACCCAGGACCTTGGGATGTATGTGGACTACCTTGTGTACTAAACTGCCCGGCCACCAGGGAACGTCAACAGGGGATATTTCATGTCATGAATTACAGGTCTCATTTGCTATTATCCATCTAATTATATCTGAAAATATATTCCAAATAACCCCAAACTAATTTAGAAAATCATCTTTAAGGTTTGTTTCTCCTTGAATCATGCCTGGTATCAATTTCCATATCAGTCAAGAGAAGCAATTACTATAAGTGATATTAAATAAGGGATTCATTGTAGGATTTAGACCCGTTGTTAGAAGCAATAAAGTTGAAAACTGTCATCTCTACATCTGGTTGTAGACCTGAGGGCACTGTTATCAGTAGGTCCACGAACTGAACAAAAGGATTTGGAAGCAAATCTAATGTGAAGCGGGGAAGAGTGACAACAAACTGGAACCTGTACTCATCTCTCAGTGCCTCCAACTTTGTCATTGTAGAGCATTTTCCCCCAGTACCTAACCCAACACATGAAAAAGCTAGAAGAGGATATATGGAAGAAGCTGGAGGATCTTCAGACCCAGCTGGTGCCCACTCCAGCAAGGCCAGTCAACAAATATGTGGCAATGTAAGTGAACTGCATTAGGGCACTCTGTACTGGCCTTCAGACCTACTAGCTGCTGCTTTGTTTTGGAAGATTTGCAAATTTCTTCTTTCTTTCTTGGAAGGGTAAAGGCAGGAACGAAGGCAAGGAAGATAGAGGAGAAAGAAGGATTTTTTTGTATTTACTTTGTTTATCTTGATTGTCTCCTCACCCCCCACCCCTACCCTGGGTCATAAACCCAAGTCCTTGGGATATCAGTGAACTGAGCCAGTTGGAAGCAGAGGACTCACCCACTCAGATGCCACCACAAATTTCTCTTATGTTCAAGGGCAACCCACAATCACACAGGGAATAGAATTCTGGAAATGCAGTTCCAGTTTAGCTAAATTCACACATTAGAAAGCCACTGTAGAAGGTGCTGTTGGATTTTGGACTGATTTTGGTAATAGGAATAATAGCAGTTGTTAATGGATTGGGTCTATAGATGAGGAAGCAGAGGGTTACTTGTACATTTTTTGTTGAACATTTTTTAATTCAATTTTTAAAATTCCTTTTTGGTAGTAAACTAGATTCTTTATATTTTCCAAGGGTATTTCTGGGTTGTGAAAATTATCCTTCCCCTTTCACAAGTTTCTATAGTTTTTGTATTCCAACTTTCAATCTTGGCTGCTATAACTGGACAGACATCTTATATCTCTAATGAAAACCTCAGCAGTTGACATTAATCTCATCTTTTTTTCAGCAGTGCCAATATGTTTGCTATGCTCTCCTTTTTTATCCATATTGCTTTCTCTGTCTTCCAATTATATAATGATTTCGATAATTAACCTTTCATAGCTCTAGGAGTGCTTGAATACTGTCCCAATAGGTTGCCAGTATCCTCAGGGCATTGTAACTCCCTTATTCATTCAAAATTAATGTTTAGCCCCTGTCTTCAGAATTGGACTCACATCCTGCTTGTTAAACTGTTTTCTCCAGTGACTAGAAGGTCATTCTCTCTTCCTCATTTAATTCTTGCCTTCTCACTCATTTTTGTCTGTCCTTCCTTTCTTTGTTTCCCTGGTATTGCATCCCCAGGGTCATGACTTATTTTTCTCTGCTTTGCTCTCCAAGCATCCTTCCATAATCTCA
Source organism: Solenodon paradoxus (assembly GCA_004363575.1). Classification (NCBI taxonomy): domain Eukaryota; kingdom Metazoa; phylum Chordata; class Mammalia; order Eulipotyphla; family Solenodontidae; genus Solenodon; species Solenodon paradoxus. The sequence continues at coordinate 174,322 of RJWH01000988.1, forward strand.
GGGGATGGTACCAGCACTGGTGGCTTAGAGACTACATAATAGCTTCTGTAGTTGTTGGGCAATACCACATTCAAGGCACTTACTAATGTAAATAATTTTTTTTGTAAAAAACCTATAATATTTTATAAGAAATGTTTGATGTGGATTTTAATTATTCTTAAATGTTTTCAAATAAGGAAACTTAAGACTACTCTGTCAAGATCAAGATTTTGCTAGTCAGTTAGTAGTGGATTAAAGCCAAGGCCCATCTGTCTTGTAAGCTATTGTCCTAACAACTATGTTTTACTGCTCAGATTTCCTCATTATCAGACTCAGATACTCAATGGCCTGCCAAGGATATAACCTGGATATGTCCTATCATTTCAAACTTAAAACAAATAAATCCATATTAGTATTATCAGTCTCATCAATCAGTGTACCACTCCAAACGCCAGCCCCATCCAAATTATACATTCTTCCTCTGGTATTCCTTATTCTTTTCAAGATGGTGGCTTCTAAATCTAGAAACATCTTTAGGTACTCCATCTCCTACCCTGTTCTTATCTGATTTCTCACCAAATCCTTCAATGTTGGTGTCAAAGGCATCTGTTACTGTGACTTCGAACAGCATCTGTTACCTACTTCCTGAACAGCTTATACTGTTCTTTTTCTCACAATTGGTTTTCTATACTGTTGCCAAAATTATCATCTGAGGAAAAAAAAAATCAATCAACCCCATCTGAGTTTTAAATTCTCTTGATTCCATTTTGAGTATAGAATAAATTTCATTCTTCTTAGTATGCTGCCCAAGGCCCTTGACAATTGACCCAGCCTATCTTGCAGTCAGCTATTTTTTAGCACATGTGTAGGTGATTATTTCTCAGTTGGATATAGCTGCCATAATGATGCAGAAATGCAAACATTTCAAAACTTGACTGAATTCGTTTTGACTTTTTATCACATTTTCTCAGTCAATGGATGCTAAAAAATGCATAGCTATTATCATGTGGCATTGGAATTTTATTTTTGGTAGAAAAGGAATTCTCATAATAAAAAATATTAGAAATCAACTAGATCCACATTTTATGAAATAATTTTCCTAGGTTCCAAGTAACTGTCTTAGCCAAAGTTGCTAGGAGTATATGGACTCTGAGTTGAAAGATGTACCTGGACTGATAAATTTGTTTTTATGTGTGTATTTGGGAGAGTCACAGGAGAGGATTGCATAGTAGGATGCAAGAGAGATATTAGCCCTAAGGGCCTGTTTGAATGCTGTGCACATAACAAATAGTGACATTAAACTATCTGAAAGAGATATCCTCAAAATGGATTAAATCAGTGCTGAACACTAAAATCATCTGGGAAGCTTTTAGACTTATAAATTCCTTGACTCTAGTGCCTAAGACTCTGATTTAATTGGTCTAGGGGAGGATACTACCACAATTTAAAAAAAAATTTCCTTAGCTGTTTCTAATATGCAAACAGGTTTGATAATGACTGTCTGTACAAGTCCAGGTTCTCCTAGAAGCAAACCTCACGCTGTACATTGTTGTTTATTTATTATGGATGTAGTCCACAAAAAAACCAGTAAGGGAGTAGAGAAGTAAGATCAGGAAAGGAAAGAAGTCAGGCAAAATGTGCCATTTCAGGACAAGTCCTAGCTTTAGCCTGGTCCCCCTAGGATATTCTAGAACATAAAGTATGCTTCCAGAGTTTGTCCAGCCTTGAGGAAAATGAGCCCAGCTCCCTGACTTCCACTTCAGTCAGTCATTGGATTCAAGCCTCCAAGAGAGACATGTTAACGCCCAGCCTGTCCTGAACTCTGTACAGGTAAGGTGGCTCCATTGCCCAAGATCATACCTTTGAGGATGGTCATTGGTGAAAGCTGTTATCAGCAAAGCACTCAGAAGGGGATTAGAGCACAGCAACTAGAGGAGACCCAAGGGAAATTTTAATGGGGCACTTAGTTTTCATATACTAAATAAGTAGTTATTATCGCTATTTCTAGGTCTACCTTAGTTACTTGTAGTCTAAATAAAGCCATCAGGGAAGCCTATTAAGTAACGTTTCTGCTTCAAGTACTTAAAGGTAACTTTGCTTACCAATAATGCTTAGCAAATGTCAAGAATTGTAGATGGTCTGAGATTTTTTTCCCCCTATTTACAAACTAACAAGTTAGTCTGACAATTTCATGCATGCTGACAGATGTGAGATCCCTGGATCAGAGACAAAGGATTCATCACGGTAATAACAGCAGCCAGACTATCAGCACTATCTGTTATTGGCTCCCTAAACTTAAATTCTCACAGAGCAGTATAAAGGTGACAGTCACACATGCAGTGGGTGGGCTGCACTACAGAGAGGAACCCTAAGCGTAGTGGCCTTGCATATTTTATAATATACAGTAAGCAAAACCTTACTTTGCTCTAGAGGTAGTTGCTGTGTTCTTCTCCCAAGACGGTTCACTACACGATCATTCTTGAAAAGATAGTTTGGTGCAAAGGAAGTCAGTGCCTCTGCTTGCAAGCCATACAAAAATGTGAGGAACCCAGTCACACCCTGTGACTAGTAGTTTATTACACCCTGGGAGCAGTCCCTCATACAAGACCTGGGACCAGGGGCAACAGCCAATGTGAACAACTAAATAAAAATAAAAAAACTGTTTCTTCCTCCTCCCTCTCCCTGCCTTTTCTACTCCCCTTCATTCCTGCCTATACCTTTCCTTTAAAAAAAAAAAGCGAGGAACATATGGAGAACTATATCCGACAGCAGGTAAGTGCAGAGGCAGGGAATCTTTGTTATCTGCATTCTTCATTTCTGGTTCTGAATATCATTTTTTTTTGAGAAAATTTCCTCCCCGGTGCACTCTTCTGGATTTTGTTTTTGTTACCTAAGCTGACCTTGGTGATTTTCAAAGACTCTCATGAGCTCCCTTCTCCCTTCCCCTCATTGTATTCAAATTTGAGAGCATTCTTGTCAACTCTGTGACCTTGAAAAAAATCACTTCTGATCTGACATTATGATAGCCTTAAATTGAAATGACTTGACCCCAGTTCTCTTATAGAGACTACCAAAGGAGGTAGAATTGCTTTAATTGAATTATTGGAAATAAAGTTTGATCCTGTCTTATTTATCTAAACCCAGGCTGATCTTCTCTCCACCATCCACTGTTACCCATACTATATACCCACACATGCTCAGGGTAATATAAAAGCAAACTTGATTTTCAATTCACATATACCATTATCCTCAAAGTTTATATTCTTGTAATAACCCTGCCTTAAAAAGTTACTTAACATGAGTAAAATGCTAAAATTTGGAAGAGGACTTTAAATGTAGTTGACTCTCAAATTTTAAACTATGAGAATCCCTTTTTTTAACTTTAGAAAATTGCAACTCACATAATAATAGCTGTACTTTTTGTGTCCCATTGATTGAAAAAATACATGAATAAAATCAATGTAGATTTAGTGAAGTTTTGAAATGAGTTTGTATTTTCTTTATCTCAACAGCATCTATATTTATTTTAAAAAATCACTGACTTATGTGTCAGAAATAGCTAACTTTTAGGGATGCCATAATTTGGCAAATGGCATGTAGAAAGACTGTAGCAGGTCAGTTAGGAGGTAGAAAAGGCACAGGATTCAAAGTGATCAGTTATAGTTCTCACCCTAGCCCTGGAGGATTTTGTGACCAGGTGAATGTGGAGCGTACCAGAAAGGCCATAACTAAGTATTTTTAAATTTGGAAACTGTGTTGGAAGATGGAACTTTGGGGAATAAGGACACTCTGAGGAAAAGGCATTTTATTAACATGACAGAAAACAGAAAAAAACAACAACTGAATTCTATCAGTTTGCTTTAAAACCTTTTTATTCCATTTTGCCCACAGAATAAATTTTAATCTTCTTCATATGTCTGCCAGGGTCCTTAGCGATTGGCTTGGCAATTAACTTGTTTGCAGAGGAGGGGAGTTGAAATAGAGAACTGAAAAAGAGGAGGGAAGTTGATAAAATTGCTGGATTTTATATATACAGATATACTATATGTACACACACACCCACACACATTAATTTATTGAAGTGTGGACTGCCACTAAATGATGTTTTTTCAGGTATATATGGATCTAAGCAGAGACAGTATGAACTAGAACTTCATTTAGCAGAAAAGTATCCTCCTGATGGCAAAAGTAAAGACCTAGACCTAGGGAAACTTTTTGTTTGTTTTTTTCTTTGCCTTTTTTCTCAGTGTAAGAGTTTTATCTTGGAAGAACAATCTTCCTGTGTGTACCCATCTCAACGTTTGCTGAAAGACTGAAATTTCTAGGGTTCTGTGTTATTCATGAACAGGAGTGATTTTATTCCATTGTTTAGTGTGGATTCCCTTAGAAGCAGAGACTGAGACAGGAATTCTAGAAAAAGCAGTTTATTTGTGAATTTCAGGATATACTGATATGAGTTGCAGGTGGAAATAGGTTGGAAAAGCAACAAATAAAGGGTAACATGAGGCCAGTTACCGTAGTGGGAAACTAGAGTTAATTGTACTAGGACTTTCTTGGAAATGATGCAAATACATACCCAAGGGCTGAGGCATTTATATGCCAACTCCCAAGAGTTATTGGTTGAGAGTTACTTCAAAGGGGGTGTTAATTTCTCTGTAGTTTTCATCTGTCTGAAATTCAGGTAGAGAGACCTATTTGTTTTGGGGGAAAAAAAAAAAAAAATCCCAGGCAAGAAGATGAAGATATTGGCAGTTGGAAGTTATCTGAGCCAACCAAAAGGTCTGAATGATTAGCAGCCATGGACTGTATCTGCTATTTCTACTCCTAAAAGAAACGATCATATACACAGGCAGGAGGAAGGCACCTCCAAAACTCTAAACACTACCTACTAAAATCAACAGGAAATATAGAAATAGTGAACTCTTTCTTGAACAGTAAGGGAAAATATCACTATAGCCCCACTTAATGAACTAATGTGTTTAAAGAAGCTGGGGTGATCACAAGGGAAATACCAACCTGGAAATGATACAAGATATTTTGGAGCTGCATTGCTCTGGACCCTGAGCACTCTAATTAGCAAAATCAGTTATCCAGTGCCTTCTCTATAATATCAGCAATTTAAGACAGGGAAAGGCAAACTTTCTGTAAAAGGTTATATAGTAACTTAGACTTTGTGGGGCCATATGGCCTCTACTACAACTACTGAACTCTGTTCTTGTCAAAATAGGCCTATTTGTGTTCTAGTTAAATTTTATTTATGGTCACAATTTGGGATTACATCTAGTTTCAATTTATAATGAAAATTAATCTTTTGTTTTCAGCAATTTAAAAATGTTAAAACCATTCTTAAATCGAGGTCATATAAAAACAGGTTTTGTGTCACATGTGGCTCATTGGGTCATAGTTTGCTGACCCCTGCTACAGAAATGAATGCAGATGGATACCTGTTTGTGATAAATTGAAGCCGTTGTTTATTTAAATATCCATCTCATTCAGTGATCTTGCCGATTCTCAGTAAAAAGTTTTCTTCACATACTGTATCATTTAATCTCAGACACATTAATAATGGTACTTAATCTTTTTTTGTTTCTATTTTTACATAGATTTTCAGAAATTTTTTGTGAAATCTTTTTATTTTGATTTAATTAATAAATTATTAGCCCTTTTAAAGTATTCAATTCAGTGATTTTAAACATATTCACAGCATTGTGTACCATCCAGAATATTTTTCATCACCTCAAGGAGAAATCACAATACCATTTGCAGTCACTCTCCATTGCTCCCTTATGTCAACCTCTGGCAATATATTTTCTCTATATATCTCTATGAATTTGCCTATTTTGGACAACTCACACAAATGAAATCATACACCATAGAGTCTTTTGTGTGTGACTTCTTTCATTTAACGTATGTTTTCAATGATCATTTATATTGTGACATGAATCTATACTTTATTATTTTTATGGCCAAATAATATTGTGTTGTATGGATATAGCCCAGTTTGTTTATTCCTGATATTAGTTAATGGATAATTGGTTGTTTTCACTTTTTGACTAGTTTGAATGATGCTGCTTCTGTGAACATACTATACAAGTTACTGCGTAAGCATGTGTTTTCAATTCTTTTAGGGTATATTCCTAGAAATAGTAACTCTATATTTAACTTTTTGAAGAACTGCCAAGTCAACAGAATATTTTAAATCTACTAGGTCATGACTGCCACTTGGCTGACAGTAACTATAAAACAGTCAACTTAAAAGGCATTCTGGTTTCGAAGAGGTTAAATTTGGGTATAAATGTATCTTAGGGTTGATGAAATGGATATAAAGTTTTGACTTCTGTTGTCAATTGAAGAAAAAAGCAATAGTAAATTTTGTGGACAGAGGCATCTGGTCCATGAAGCATGTATGATTTCTTATTGTAAATTAGAATTTTAGAATTCTAGCTTATATGTCACAGTTAGTTAGATCACCATGAATCTACTCATGGATCATATCAGCTCTAGTTCCTGGAAAGGTATGATTTTTGCAAGCAGAAGCAAAGGACAACATTTCAGATTGTGATGTCTTCAAGAAATAACATTTTCCACAAGTACGTGCTTGGGGTAGCTGTTCAGCCAGACTAATGTAAACCTCATCTTCCTACCAAGCTGTGCTCTTTGAACTATCTTCCAATTTGAATGCTGAAGAGTGAACAATAAGGCAGAGATGTGTATAGATTGCTTTTTCTAAAATTTTGTAGGGAAATGTAGATAGAGACATAAGTAGTTTTATGCCTAAATTGGCTGAATGATAATGAGTTAAGGAGGAATGGTAACCTGAAGGATTGGTAGAGGATAGATCAGTCACCAGCATGAATAGAAAAGAGTAGTCTTGATGAGCAGGCACAATGCTTTCCTCTAGAGGGAATCAATGGAACTTGAATAGCTGACTCAGCAGTATTTAATTTTGGAGGTATAGCAGTAGAGAATTTGCTTGGACTATTGTGTACTTTAGGATGAAGAAGCTGGTAAGAACATGTTTGAACTATCTTCCAAAACCAAATTAAATTGAAATTGAATAATTAAGATGAAATGGCTGGTTAGATTATAAGGATAGAAAATATTTTTTTCCTGCACAAGGTTGTAATTAGTTCTAAAGGGGACAAAGTAGAAGAAATTCTGGAGTGTATGTGGGTGATTGATGAAGTGAAAGCCTTTGGGTTCCAGTGGCATTCAGGGGTCAAGAATGGAGCAGCAAGAGACTTCTGGTCAAGATGGTGACCTGGTAGGAGTGAGACTCACATCCTTCCCACAGAGAAACTAGGAATTCATCTATTTTCCAGAAACAAATGCTGAGGAAAAGCAGGCACAAGAAACTGTAGAGACATAGCAGCAATTGCAACAATGAAGGGTAGGCAAAAATATCTGGGTTCAGAGCTACACACACTCCAACGTGGAAATCTCACCACAGCAGTGTTGTCGCACTGTGGAAGAACTGGCCCTCCCAGGAATCACCAAGGTAGCAAAGAGCCTGCCCGGCAGGACCAGGACACAGAGCTGGGAGAGAAGGTCTAGGTACAGGAAGGAAGGAGGATCAGTGCCCTGGTGGTTTGAACAGGAGGCCTGACAGGAAAATTATACTAGGTACCACTATAACTGGAAGGCAGCTAGGAGAATCGCCTACCATATTGTCCCAGAGCCATAGGACCCACCCACTGGAAATCTCACCCTTAGGCTTAAAGGAAGAAGAGACTTCAAGAGGGAGAAAGAGTTAGTGCTACCCACTACTGCCATCTTTTGGGTGGCAGTGAAACTCTAGTCTGAGTGCTGATTATGGGCCAACAGTGAGGTAATCATTGCTGTTGGGAGTTGGGATGTTGGGACAAGGCTCCACACAAACTCCAACCCCATAGACTGAACTTTCAGGCAGCAACAGAGGGTCCACATGTGAACTTCAACAAGTCCAACCAGTGGTGACACCATGACATTCAAGAATTACCAGTGTCTAAACCAAGATCCAGGCTTTCTTAATACAAGTCAATACCCTACCAAGGCCATCACTTCAGGGAAATCTAATCCACAGAAATATAAACAGAATGCCAGAGCAAAGATAAGGAGAAATATGTTTGAAATGATGAATCCAGTCAAAAACCTAGGGGAAAACCTGAACACAACAGACATATGCAAACTACCTGAGGATGAATTTAGTGCAACTGTGATAAAAATACTCATGAAAATCAAGAAAACAATAGAGGATGAAAAAGAGAATAACAAAAAACAGAAAAGAAATGAAGTAGCTCAAAACAGATGTCAAAGATATAAAGAACATAACAGTTGACCTAAAGAATAAAAGAGAGGGACTCAAGAATAGATTGGATGAAGCCTCCCATAGAATCAGTGAGCTAGAAGATAAGGCAAAGGAATACACTAAAGCAAACCAACAAAGAGATAAAAGAATGCAAAGAAATGAAGACGGCATTTAAGACCTATGGGATAACATCAAAAGAAACAATATTTGCATTATAGCGGTCCCAGAAGAAGAAGACAGAGAAAAGGGGGCTACATTAGAAAACTACATTTGAAGAAAAAATAGATGAAAATTTCTCTAACCTGAAGAATGAAGCAAGCCTTCAGACCTAGGACACTCAAAGAGTCCCTAATAAGAGAAATCCAAGCAGACTTACACCTAGACACATTGTCATCAAAATGTCAAAAATGCAAAATAAAGCACCTTAAAAGCATCCAGAGAAAACCAAGTCACATACAAAGGAATCCCCATAAGATTGTCAGTGGATTTCTCAACTGAAACTCTACAGGCCAGGAAGGAATGGCCTAATATATTCAAAAGACTGAAAGAAAAGGATTTTCAACCTTGGATTCTATACCCTGTAAGGTTATCATTCAGAACTGAAGGAATGATAAAAAATACTTTTCCAATAAGCAAAAGTTAAAGGAATTTATCACCACAAAACCAGTTCTACCAAAAATACTAAAAGATGCTTTATAAAGTGTAAAGAAACCCCACTTAAAATAGGTCCATTAGACCTATTCATCTATGTTCATTAGAGATATTGGTCTGTGATTTTCTTTCTTGGTGACGTCTTTGTCAGCCTTTGGTATTAGTGCCATGATGACTTCATGGAAAGTGTTTGGGAGTCGAATCTTGCCTGTTCAATCTTTCGAAAGAGGTTGAGAAGAATGGATATTGATTCTTCACTAAAGGTTTGGTAAAACTCATTGGAAAAGCCATTTGGTCCTGACTTTTTGTTTTTAGGGAGACTTGACTGCCTCTTCAATTTCTTTCCTTGTGATTGTTCTGTGGGACCTCTACAAGAATTTGGCATGCATTATCTTATTTAAGATAAGCCTATGATGTAGATTTTATCATCCCCATTTTATAATTTTACAGATGAGAAAACTGAAGCTAAGAAATCTGTCTGAGGTTATATAGTATACAAATGTCAGATCCAAGGTTCAAATTTACCTTTTATGCCCAAATCCTGTGTGCTTAACATTTATCCTGTTTAGTTTTACTGTTATTGATTTTGTTTTGTTTAGAAAGATAATGCTATCCAAATGTTTTAAGTAAAAAAAGATTGGAACAGTAGAATTTTGGATGCCTGGGACTATCCTTGTATATATAATGTAGCACCTCAGGTAATTATAATACAGAATTTATTTTCTTAGCTCTCTTGCCATATGTTTTTTTTGGAGGCAGTATATTCTAATTGCCATGGCTGCACAACAGACCACCCTAGAACCTATCAGTTTGACATATATTTTGTTCACAAATATGTGATATGTGTAGTGCTCATGTCTGCTTTATTTAGTATCGCCTGGGACAGTTTAATGGCTGGAGGTTGAAATTATCTGAAGGCTTTCTTATTCACATGTTTGAGAGTAGATGCTAAGAAGACTAAACTAGTTGGGGGCAACTATAGCCAGAATTCCTTGGGCAGCTCTGTCTCTACCCTCTACGTGAACTCTCTCCAGCACTGGCAGTTATAGAGTTTCAGGACTTCTCATATGTTTAAAAAGAGAGAGCTAGGTGAGAGCACAAATCACCTTTTTTGACTTAACTTGAAAATCCATGTGGAGTTTGCCATATGCTCTTTAATGAGACAGTTACAAAGACCTGGAGGTATGTAGTATTACATTTAAACAAGAACATGTGGGATAGATGTGCCTGTATTTGAAATATCCCTATACTCTGGTCAAAACAATTATATTTTTCCCGTATAAAAAATATTTGTCCCCTCCCACAGCACCCTCAAATCTCAGCTGTTTGTGGCATCATATCAAAGTTCAGGTTCCTGTCATCTAAGTCCACTTCAAGTGAAAATGAGATTCTTTGGGTATAGTTCTTTGTTTTTAGCTCCTTGAGTACAATTCCTTTTATCTAATATACCAACGAACTAAAACTTCCAGTTCTCTGCTCTCCATACACCCAACATATAATCATGGAATAGTCTTAGAAGAACTTCTATAAACTTTGAATGGAGTCTGAGAAGAACACAAGAGTGCCATTATGAAGGAACTTTGAAATACAGCTAGGTACATGCTACCCATTTCTTGATTAGGATTTAATCCTGCTGCTTGGGAATGACTTTCTGTGTCTGTTGGTATTTCCATCTGGGCCCTTGGTTCAACCATCTAAGTCATCATTCCCTTTTTATAATAAATTGTTCATGTCTGCAGCAGAGTTATTTCCTCAATCCCATTTCCAACACTAAGATATCTAGGGAGTCAGAGCCTCTTATAATTACGTACTTTTTCTGTCTCTTTCAGTTTAAGATATGTATCTACCAACACTGCTATCTTTAAAACTTTGTGTATCTCCTACAAATATTATTGTTTCTTTCCATTAGACAAAAAACACACTTACAAATCTCATTGAGATAAGCCTTTCTCTACCTTGGATTTGTTTGTAAGACTGTTATAGGGCAGTGCTCTTAAAATCTTAAGTAATGTTTAAAGGAGAGACTCTGTGATACACATCCTTAAGATTCTTAGGAGGATTTTGGTATGTTTGAGAGAACACCTTAAATATATCTTAGACCTTCAGAAAGGAAATTACAATCTTTCCTTAATTTCATCTTTAGACCATGTATTCTGATAGAGCCCCAAATTTGATATCTACTTGGGAGTCATTTATTCATTTTAGAATCATCTGTCATTTGGACAATAGAGAATAATAAACATTCTGCCACTACATAATAAGGAGAATCAGAGTCTTCTTTTCTCTACCTTTCAATCATATTTGCCTCTTTTCTTGGAGCTATCATCTACCTCCTCTCTCTTTTCCCTTCTCACCCTCACCCCAACCTTTCTACCCCAAGCTACTTTATTTTACTGTATGAACTTGTTTCAATTCTTTAACCTCTTTATGACTTCTTTTTCTAAGGTACAAAATTATGACTGTGATGTCATTGACCTCCTGGATTTGTGAAGGTAAACATTAAATGAAAAACATACGTCAAATTCTTAGAATAATACTTCATACATACAATGATCTTAGTTAAAAAATAAGATGATGTGATGGTGACAGGGAGCTAAGCAGGGGTAGAGCTAAATAAATTAATCTTGAAGTTATGGTATCTGGGAGACCCTTTTTATAAAACAATAAAACATTGTAGAAAGCAAGCGACATTATGAGATGTGGTAAGTCAGAGATCGTCTGAGGTCAGGTCACATTGAACCCTACACTTTCTGCATAAATTCCTTAGTCTAAGTACAATAGTTAGTTTCTAGAAGGTTAAGACAGTGGATTAACCTAATAAAATTGTTGCTTTGAAAATGTCATTCTGGCAGCTGGAGGTGGAATAGATTCTACAGGGGAAAGTGAGGAGGCAGGAGGCTGGTGCTGGTAGCATGAGGAATGATGGTGGTAGCCACAGAGGATTAGAAGAGAAGTAGGTAGATTGGGACTTATTTTTGAAATAGAATCAAATGGTTATTTTTAATAGATTTAATTTGAAGATAAAGTGAAAAAAATCAAGACACCTAGGTTTTTAGCTTGAGTCAAATTATGCATTTTGATGTGCTAATACTTTTAATTAGGCTCTTCCTGGTTTTAATGCAGATTACATTCTTTTTTATGACTGTCATCCATTTTTAGATTAAGCATTCAAAGTCTTAATAGTGTGAATTGATACCCTCCAATCTTAGAGAGTTCTTAAAACCATTTTTCTGGTAGTTTCATTTGGCATATCCAAGGGTTAAATTATATCCTCTGTCCTCCTTCAGTACTGCAATGTGGAATTCTGCTGACTCATTCTCCTGCTTGTTGAAATGCTTTTCCCTTCAGCCACCAGCTCACTACCCTCCCTAGGTGTTCTGTCTCTATCTTCATCTCCATTTTTGTTTACCCATTTCTGTCTGCCCCTCAGATATCTGAGTTCCTGGCTCTTGTCTTCCATTCTCTATCTTTCTAGAACTGTGCTCTTAGCAACAACTCCAATATTGTGATGACTTCAACATTTATATGATAATAATGGTAGTAATCATTATTGCTGCCTGACCTTTCAGTAACTGCTGTGCACATTATCTCATTTAATCTATTCCTGAAGCCCTGAGAGGAATATGTTCTTATCACTATTTTCAAATAACTTCATAGGACAAAACCTTGCTTCTCAACTATTGCCCTGCTTTAAGATAGGTTACTCTGATAAGGAGTTTGTTTCTGGAGATGATTACAGATCTAGGTATCTGTGTTAAGGGTAGAAACTTCGGTCTCCATTAACCTTTAGCTCCATGTAGTAGTGTGATATGTATTGAAAAAAATCTGCTCTAGACATCTTGGAAAAGTCATATCTGAAAAATTTTTGGGGACCAGTCTCACAAATTCAAATCCCTTTCTTTTGTTGAGTCACATCTCATTTTTCATCATCCTTTGTTAGAAAGGTATATAGACCCCCAGGTCTAAACACCACTTTGGATCTTCTGTAATTTTCTATGAAGGCCTCGGAGTACATGTAAAAATTAGCATAACATTTATGTGTATTTTCTCCAGTTAATATGTCTTTTGTTAGTTTAATTCATAGACCCTATTGGAAAATAATGTAAGAAGATGAAAAGTTTTTCCTTTTCACAGTATATGTCTACTTCTGTCTACCTCAAATATTAGTGCTGTTTTAAATTCAACTTTCTTGCTCTTTTGGGCAATTTATTTTTCTCCTTAATTATGTAGATGTTTCTCAGATCTCTATCATTTATTCACTCAACTGATACTTGTTGAACACCTGTATTGGTCCTAGACCCTAGGGAGCAACTGTAATTAGAGTAAATTCTCTACTTTCCTGGAGTTTACTTTCTAGAAAGGTGAATTATAGAACAGAGACATAAAAGTATATAATATATCAGGTGGGAATAGAGGAATGTAGACAGTAAAGCAGATTCTGACGATACAAGAATAATCACTTATACCATTTTATAAAATATGATGTACCAAGATCTTTATTAATCATTTTACATGTCTTCATCTATTTTATTCCTTACCCTTTAAACATCTAAGTATTATTAGCCACATTTTACAGAAAAGGCTCATTGTTCATAGTCACTGCTATGAAGTGAAAAACTGAGATTTAAATTCATCTGTATTTAATCTAACTACAAAACTATTTTCTTAGTCAGCATCCTATACTGTCAGATATATTGCCAGTAATGAGGACCATCTGTGCAGATTTCTAAAAAGTACAGGTGTTTGTGTCCTAATCTAGAACTATATCTCAATAAGTACAGTATCTCAAGTGAGTGAAATTTAGATGTGTTTATTTTGAAAAAGCCCTAGAAAATGTGAAACTCTGTACTTGATCATCTCCTGCATGTCTGTCAAGAACTTGAATCTTGAATGTCTGTCAAGAAAGGCTGTGAAGTTTCACATTACAGAACAGGACAAATCATTTTCCTTCCAAATTTTCTTCTGTATTTCATTTTCATATTGCCACCTTTCTTATAAATTTAGAAACCATGTATATTTGTGTAGACCCAATCAAGAGAAAGAAACCATACAGACATGGGATAATTCAATATTAAAAACTATTAATTATAAAAGCAGATAGGAGTAGCAGAAAATGGGTTGGAAAGACCCGAAACAAACTATAATGATTGTAGGAATAGTAGCTATATGGGGCCCCCATTACTAAAATAGAGACACAAGGAGGGCCCCCATCCCCACCAGGCTAAGGTTCAGACCTGTAAGAGGTTGTACAGTGAACTCTCTTGAGGTCAGAGGCAGCTTTGTGGCACCATGCTGGCAGAACTTAGAGAAATCAGCCCTTTAGGGCACCAGGGAAACTATTTCCCGGGAGATAGCTCATTAGAGGCATTTTGCTACAGAACCTTCTGAGAAAGGTGGATAGGGAAACTACTGGTCTCTGGGAGATGCTGGCCACCAGGCCCTGGGGAAGTGTGTGCTACAGCAGCAGGCGCTGGAGAAAGTTATACAGGTGAGCACAGTGGAACAAGGAAGCAAAACCTTTCCCTCCTGTGCCCTCTACTGACAAAATTTAGCATTGTGTCAGCTGGCAAAGGAAAAATATGCAAAGATTTTTTCCATTTCACAGAACAGGCTTTGGGTGAATTTGGAACTGAGAAGCTATATAAATTGCTAACTGGCCCCTTGGGGGAAGCATCCCAGGCTGCTCCCTTGTCTCCGACCCTGCTGGCACCACATCTGCAGAAATAGAAATGCCTGGTCATCCTCTGCATCATCACCTTCATCCTCCTCACTGGTCTCCTGCCTCTCAACATTTCAGTTTCTCACTGCTTCCAGGGACATTTTTCTTGAAATCAAAATGCATCATAGGGAAAATATAAACTTCTAGGGCAAAGAAAATATTTTAGCATGAATATTAATATTTATCTATATACCAACACAGTTTACAAATATAATTTTGAGAACCTTTAATAGAGGGAGAAATCCAAGGAAGCAAAAGTGCTTAGGGCCCATGAAAATCATAATATGGTCTTGCCTTTGGATCTAATTCTGTATTTGTTTTCAAATCCATGGGCCCAGGATTTACAGAATTATTACTCTTACAGTATTGTTTGTAGACTGAATAATAATCTAAGAAACAAATGTTATTTGTTTGATGATGAACAAGAGAAATGTATTATAAAGTGTTTCTGAAGTCATTTTTTTGGTGTATAATCTCAAGAGAATAGCTACTATGATGTATATCTGGAAAGGGTCCATATACTTTAGTGATGTTTGGAAAGTGACCCATAAACTGGAATAGTTGAGAAGTGTTGATTTAGTAGATCTAAATAGGAGCTATTTAGCATTTTATACATCTTAATTATTATAATGAACCCTCTTTGAACTGAGTCAGGATGTATTCATTTAGGCCAAGGATATAAATGTACAGTACAATAAATATGAGGGAAGATGATGTGCCCTGGCCTTTACTTGGAAAGGGACGATTTTATTCTGAATTTTCTATGGCTCAGTTAAGAGATTAATTAAAAATGAATCTCTAAATTGTGAATGGAGTTGAATTTGGAAAAGATAACATGTGTAATTTCCTTTTGCTTTGTGTTTAAATTTTAAAAGAGAGGATATTTTTATTTTTTAGTCCTAGGTATAGCCATTCTGACTTTATTCAGTACCTCTAGGTTAGCAGTGCTATAGGTGAAGCACCATTCTTCCACGTCCTAGAAAGTTCATAAGGTAGAAAAAGAATGAGCTCCAGATGTGGGCAGACCTAAATTGAAATCTTTAATGAACTCTGTCTGATTCTGTGCCCTTGGAAAATAATTTAATTTCTCTTGAATCTCAGAGTATTTTTTTCTATAAAATGAGGATTAAAAATATTATTCCCCAGATGTTTCCCATTCTCATTGTGCCAGTTTCTGGCTTCAATATTCTCTTGTTTTGTCAAACACAGAATTCAGAAGTAGAATTGAGAGTGCAATGTTGTCCTGGAACTAGGATAAAATGGTTTATTATCATTTTATTGGTTTATTATATTATGTAAGTTTCAGATATACAGAATTAAAATTTGACATCTGTATATACATTCTGATCAACACTGAAGTCTAGTTCCATTCTCTACACACATTAGACTCCTTTTACCTAATTTACTCACTCTTCCCCTTTCCACTTCTCCCTAGTATCATCATTTTATTCTTATAGTCTGTTTTTAAATTTTATTTTAATTGTTCTTTTGTTTTATTTTCTTCTACACATGCGTGTGTAGGATTTCTTATCCCCTTGATTATTATATAAGTATTCAATATTAATTGAGTTATTATATGTTATATACTGAAGTTTACTGAGAGGGGTTCCAGAACACAGGCTCCAGAATGTGAATGCCTGAGTTTGAATTACAGCTTCTCCACATTTTACTAGTGTGATTTTGAGCTCTTTATTTAACTTCTTTGGGGCTCAATTTTTTTCTACAACATGAACATAGCAGTAACTGTTCTCTTCACTGGGTTGTTGGTGGGATTAAAAGAATTAGCACATGGTGAGAAGAGAGTCTGGAAAAGAGTAAGTCTTCAGTGAGCACTGGAGGAAAATGATCAGACTGAAGTGCTAGGTAGGACCTGGATGGGGTAAGGAGGAGTTGACTATTTCACAGTAGATGACCTTCCCTGAAGTAGTGACATTAGAACTACAAGCTCACAATACAAAGGGACTAGTTGTCAGGATGAAAAGAAAATTTCCCCATCCTTCTGAGGTTCCTCACTGGTTGGACAAACAAATAAATAACATCAGACATGATTAGTAGGAGAAAAGCATTAAATGACATGTATGGAGAATTTACATGACTATAAATTTTAATGTAAGTAAGACAAATTAAGACATACATCCTGTGCTGAGGAAAAGAAAGGAGTTCTGGAGTATCAGGAAAAGAGAAAGGGGGTATTCATATGACAGTGAGGGATAAGTCATCTTTATTCTGAAAGTAAGATAGATTTCTTAGATTGAGAAAACATGTTCATGGATAAACTTACATCTGGAGCAGGACCTTCCCAAACTATATTCTTCTAGGAGAAACAATGATCACTTCTTCAAATTAGAGGAAATGTAGAGGTTTTGGGATTGGTGATCTCTTTGACTAAGAAGAGCAAAAGGTTTGGAGAAAGGAAGGTTCTTCAATTTTTGGCTTGCCATTACTCTCACCTCAAAGTAATCTTCATATCAGAGTAGGGCATCTAATGTAGATCAGTTCTGAGAAACTTGTGATGATGTTTTAAACCCTTTCATAGTCATGCTTAAATCTGAAGATAGAGTTGTACAGGCAGGAGAAAGTTTTCAAGTGTGAATAACTTGGAATATGTAAGAAAGAGTTACCCCATGTGTCTGGGGGTATGGTTAACAAGGAATTGGTATGAGATGAAGTTGGAGAGGAAGATAGGCAGAGACTAGGTCTCATAAGGACTGAGGAGTTTGAATTTCTTTCTGCATGTGAATGAAATGCCTTGCAGGGATCCAAATGGGGAAGCACTATGATCTGATAGTATCCTAGTGAGATGATCTTGGCTATTGTGTGGAGTTCAGGTGGGATCAGGAAGACCATTAGCCCCTGTTTCACATGCTCATGGTATCACCCCTTCTGTAGTATCTCTAGAGACAGTCCTACCATTAGGTGCTCCACTAAAGAGCCTAAGTCATACAGTGGCAGTCACTCCCCCCACACCTTTTCTGGCCATTATTTACTATTATCCCTACGGTCTCTTCTCTCTCAGCAGAAAAAGATGCCTTGGAGGAAATAAAGACCTTTAGTATAAGGGCATGCCAGTGGGCATGTACAGGAATGTGAGGTCAGGGAGATTATCAGAGGTCTGTTATCTTGAACATCATAGGCATAGGATGAAATGTGTTAGAATTAAATTATTTATTTATTCCCCCCACCCCGACTCTGCACCAGGTCTTAAACCTGGGTCCATTGTTTGTACCTTAGCTGCCTCAGCAGTCTGAGCACAAGATTGTGCCTAGTTGTGTGGATTTTATTTTATTTTTTATTATTATGACTTTTTTTTTTACTATGGCAATATACACATAATATAAAAGTTACCATCTAACCATGTTAAGTGTACAATTCAGTGGCATAAGTACATTCACATTGTTGTGCCATCATTGCCCCATCATCTCCAGAATTTTTCCATTTTCTCTGAACTAAAACTTTGTTCCCTTTAAATGATAATTCCCCGTTCCCTCCTCTCTCTAGCCCCTAGTACCACCATCCTACCTTCTGTCTTTATGAATTTGATCTCTGGGAGCCTCATTGAAGTGGACTCATACAATATTTGTTCTTTGTGCTTGGCTTATTTAATTTAGTGTTGTCTTTATGGCTCTTCCATGCTGTTGCAGTTATTAGAACTTCCTTTCTTTTTAAATCTGAGTATTATTTCTCAAATGTATAGATCACTTTTGGAGGAGCTTCTACCATTTAATGCTGCTATGAAAATGGGTATACAAATTATGTCTTTTTAGCAAAGAGAAAAATTTTAGCTGTATTTTAATGACACTTTACGTTTTTTTTTATAATTTTCTTCTATTTTTGACAAATTAATTTACTCTAAAATCCATATACACTTAAAACTGAAATGATATAAAGAAAAGAGTGCTATGTGAATGGCAAAAAGGAAAAAAAAATGGGGCAGAGGTACAAGAAAAAGAATCACTGAAGTGTGGGAAATACTACACTAAAAATTTTCAATATAAAACCCCACTGTGGGCTGCACTCTGGTGGCCTAGTAGTCTAGTACACAAACATCCCGAGGTCCAAGGTTCAAGACCTGGGGCCAGGGGGTGGGTTGGGGGGGAAAACCAATGTGAACAACTAAATAAAAATAAGATGTTTTCTACACCAGTCTCTTGCAGTTTGTCTACTCACCTTCATTCCTGCCTATAGCTTTCCTTTAAAAAACAATAACAAAAGAAAGTCATGAGCTGGAAAGAGAAAACCACTCACAGGCCATGAGTGACTTGACTGATAACAGGTTAGTCCTGTGTCCAAAGGGCTGCCTAGAGATGTGGTTTTAGGAGCATGAGTGAAATAATAAACTTGAGAGTTAGGTCTGAATTCTGAGACCTCCCAGCTATGTTCCCCTGGGCCTGTCACTTCACTTCAGATCTTCACTTTTCTCAGTGTGCAGTGGTGATAGCAACACCCACTCATAGGGTGACTGTAAAATAAATAATTCATGTGAACTGCCAATTCAAGAATCAGCCCCCATCTTGGTTATTTGAGTGGGTGAGTCCCCCCCATACCACCCCCTGCTAGAGACAGACTTAGAAAAATGTTTTTGTCTCCTCTTTTTATTTTTTGATTTTTAAAATTTAATACTTATTGGGGTAACTTTGCTTTACAAAATAATATGTAATACAACCCATATGTACAAGTTCCCCATTCTTCAAGTACATGTCCATACATCCTGCCCAACACCAAGTTACCAAGAGTTCTTCACCACTGTCCATTGACCCCTACCACCACATTCACAGTCCCCCAACCTGCCCCCCACACCCCATTCCAATTGGTAGCCTCAGTTCTATTGCCAATGTCCACTGGTTGGTTTTCTTTAGTTTGTTGCTTTGTTTCATCTCTTCACATTTCACCTATGAGTAAGGTCATCTGTTATCATCCTTCTTCTTTTGATTTATTTCAGTTAGCATAATGAGTTCTAGTCATGTTGATTTAAATAACAGGATTTTATCTTTCCTAAGGGCTTAGTATTCCACTGTGTATACATACCACATCTTCTTTATTCAGTCATCTGATGATGGACACTTAGGTAGTTTCCAATTCTTGGCTATGTAAATAGTGCTGCAATAAACATGAAGGTGCATATAGCTCCCCAAATTAGTGTTTTTGTATTTTGGGGGTAAATAACCAGAAGTGGGATCATATGAGATTCAATATTTTGAGGACTTTCCATACTGCCTTCCATGAGAGTTACACTAACTTATACTCCCACTAACAGTGGAAAAGTCTTCCCTTTTTTCTGCATCCTCATCAACATTTGTTGCTTCCAGATTTTTGATAATAGCTAGTCTCTCAGGTATAAGATGATATCTCATTGTTGTTTTGATTGACACTTCCCTAATGATAAGCAAGGAGGAACATCTTTTCATGTACCTGTTGGCCAACTCTGTCTTCTGTGGAGAAATGTCTATTCACTTCTTTTGCCCATTTTTTTTTAATTCGATTGCCTGTTTTTCTGTTGTTGAGTTTTATGATTTCTTTGTATATTTTTGATATTAAGCCCTTATCAGATATATGGAATGCAAATATCTTCTCCCAGTCAGTAGGTTGTCTTTTTGTTTTGTTGGCAGTTTCTTTCACTGTGCAGAAACCTTTTAATTTGATGTAGTCCCACTCGTTTATTTTTGGTTTTCATATGAATTTTAAATGCAGTGGAAAACAAAAGTTTTAAACTGTGGAGTGGGGGAATAGGATATTATACAAGTTACATTTTTAACAGATTCCTTGGGTAACTATAGAGAATTTCTTCTCAGGATGAGTAAGATGAAACAAGATACTAATTAAATCACAGGAAAGAGATTTTAGCAATTTGAATGCGGGTGGTGGTAGTAGATTGACCAAAGAAAAGGTAGATAGATTTGGAATTTATTTTGGTAGTAGAAATAGAATAATATATTAATGGGGAAGATTTGAGAGGAGATGGGGTAAAGCATGTGGAATGACACCCCTGACCTTATTTCATTAGACTAGATCATTCCATGTTTTGAGTAAGGTTTTTCCTGTTTCGAATTTAATTACAATCTCTTGTAAGTCCCTTGTCTTATAAATTGATTCAAAGACACCCCCTGATATACTAATGCTACTCTCTTATCTCTCTTCACACTGATATTGTTCAGGATATTAATGTATAATCCATTCCTAAACCCAGGGTTTGTATTTAGTCCCTGTCCCTAATATTCTATAAAAGTTGGAGCATTATTCAGTCCTTCCTTCCTGACTGAACTCTTATCTTATTGACTTCTGGTTGCCAGCCTCTCCTCACATTTGACTACCTCTCTAGTTCTGACACCTATAGAACCTTAGATTTTTTTTCTGTTTTTTCTGAGAGTGAAAAATCTCATTTCCTGTTTAACTTTGACTCCCTCCATTTCTGATAATTTGAAAATCTGTATGATAATAATTGCATTTACATTTATGTTACAGTCATTATGTTCCAGGCATAATTCTAATCCTTATGCTCATATTATATCATTCTATCCAAGCTGTGATGTGTCTCTATCCCTGCTTTCAAATGAGAAAATAGAAGCGTCCTGGTGGAGTAGTGACTTGGTCAGCTACCTTCGAGTGAGAGTGCAGGCCACATACCCCAGGAATCTGGGTTCAGGACCCAGGGCCAAGATGAAAACCAAGAGGAGCAACTAAATAAAATAAAGTGCTCTCTCTGCTCACCTGTCTCTGCTTGCCTTCAACCTGCCTGTACCTTTCCTTTTTTTTAAAAAAAAGAGGAAATACATTCATCATGGTTGAGGATTTTGCACAAATATTGCATATATTTAGTAAGTGACAGATCTTGGTTTTGAACTTAGATCCATCTGAATCCCAAGCTATCATCGTAACTGCCATATGGAAGACAGAGTCCTACTGCTTTCCAGAATTCCCACTCATTTCATTAGACAAAATTAAATTTTGTATTCTTTATTTTGATTCATGATTCTATCTTCCATATAGTCTTGAAATCTAGAAATATCTGCTACTCTGCTCTCCATTATCCCCTGTCAAGTTGGTCCTCATGTTTCACAGATGTCATGGCAAGTATGTGTTGCCACATAATCTACCTCCCAATTGATTTCCTAGACTGGTCTTTCTATAACCTATTTGTCTTTCACTCTGCTACTTAAACTCTCTTGGCTCCTTGAGTCCGTATTCTTCTGATCTCCATAGCATTTACCCAGTTATTTATAATTGACCCTATCTACATTTCTGTTCAGATTCATCTCACATTATGTGAATGATCATTTTTCAAATGTATGTAGATGTTGTAAGGAATAATTAAAGATTGATTTTCAAAGTATTACTAAATTCATAGGAGCTTTTTATCATTATAGATTTCTCAATGAGTTATTAAAATATAACTACTTTCATATGGGTGTTTTAGTATTTTTATATTAAAAAGAGTATCTTACAAGTAAATAATGCTGAGATTTACTGTTTCTCACTTTTGACTGATAATCATTCCATAAAAGGTTTCTTTGAGGGTTCAGAGTTTAATAATTTTAATGAACATGATGAACTGTTTTAGTTCCAAGAATATGGACCCTGTACCCAAGGTCATGCCTAAGCTCAATAAAGAGATGAGGTTTGACTGTTGACTTGGATATACATGTGGTTACTAGTCATAGGGTCTTTACACAGTAGGGGAGAATTTAGTTTTCATTCTTTAGTAGTTCATTAGAAAGAACTTTTAAACTCATCTATCCCTAATGCTAATTATGAAAATGGTGATGAAATCAAGGGAGAAAAGTAATATTTAGTTATAATACTGTATTGAAATCCAGTTCAAGTTGGTCTTCAATTGTGTCCTCTGTTGAAACAGGGAATAGAAATTGTTTACCATTCCAGTGAAGCCACCTGTTCTGGGAGCATCACCAGGGCAGCCAGCTTAGATAGATCATTCTTCCCACACAAAGTCTCTGGGTGCTGAGGGAGAAGATTGAGGTGTGGATTCAGACATGTTTGGACTCAAAATTAAATACAAAGTCACTAAATATTATACCTCAGTTTCCTTATCATCAGTGTAAGAATAAGTCATTTTTTAAAGTTATTGGGAATTTAAATAAGATAGAGTTGAACTTGAAAAAATGTATAAATGTTGAGTTCTCTTTCTGTGGCTCCATGTGCCCAAATAACTCACTTTGATTTAGGCTTAAAACTCTAATGCTGGACAACCATAACCTTATTGAGTCCAGTCCTTTATTTCACAGATGTGAAGATATTAAGGCCATGTGGGATCTATTGGTCATATTGTAAAATTGTTATATAATTGGGAATAGAACGAAGAGTCTCCTAGTCTACCAGTGTTCATCATTAGTGATGGGAAATTGATCTGTAATTCAATGGTAATGAGACATTAAATGGATTCAATGGAAAAAGTAAGTGAGAATCTTCTTAATTCTGGACTCTGGGCTAGTTCTGCTGGTCTCTGATGAATGAAAACATTTTCTATATCTGATAGGGCCCCTAGAATTCCTAACTTTGCTGCACAATGGAATCACCTGGGAGAAATCTTCAAACACATTTGTGCCTGAACCTTACCCAGAGTTTTAAATTCAGAATTTTAAATTCTCTTGATCTGGGGGTACAGCTCAGGCATTAGACATAAACACAAGTAAATAAAAATGATGATAGTTGTGAAGGATGTGAGAAGTGTTTGGGAGCACAGATGAAGGATTTTCCTGGGGATTTGTGAAATCCTCTGAGGACCAATTCCAGTTTACTTTACCCATCTTTAATTCAACAAACATATCTTGAGCAAAATGTCTCTTTCACATATTATGTTGGATACAGTATAAGAAAAAGAAGAGAAATGAGCTAAACAATTATAATTAATGAATAGAGGAAATACAACTGGAAGTTAAATTAAAACAATCATTTATAATTCCTCCCCGAAATACTATAAACAGATACAGAAGCTCCCTGTTCTATGGGGTAACAAACCAGACTACCTCCAAGTCACAGGTGAGACAAGTCTTTGGAAATAAGTTACATACCAGTCCTGGATTTTTATTATTCTGATTTGCATAGTATTCCATTAAGTAAGCAATTGTGTCCTGACAATTTGGCTCTAAGATACAACTACAGGCTTTTCTTCATTCCCTTATCTTTCCTCCCCTCTCCTGTTTTCTTCCCTGACCCCTTTTCTTCCCAGTCTATATATAGTTCAGGGTAGAATTGGCTGACTGCTGCAATAGAGGCCCTATTCCATTTGTAGACCATGCCATCCTTACAGAAATGTCCCCTACAGCAACGAAACACCAAGACTGGCAGGAGTGGGAGGAACAGAGGGAAGATAGAGAGCAGCTGAAATTGAAATGAGTGCAGCTGAGGGCAGATGGAACCACCTTTCTCCTTTTTGTTTTGAACATTAACCTAGTGAATTGCCATAGACCAGAACATTACCAAAATTGTACATAAGTATCTATACTAATTTGTATAAATTCTACAAATCTGTCATGGCTATGATTTAATAAGCATCCTCTGATATACTACTTCAGTTTACCCAACTAACTGAAACATTAGCTTTTACCCTTACCTATTCTTCCCATGTAACAACCCATTTATAGTTATTTTCTTTCCTCTCTAGTTTAAATCTGTGGTCTACCACAAAATATACAACTGTAAATGGAAATCCTGGTCCTTGTGATACTATTGGAGTTTGTGATATGAGAGGATGGGACAGAGTGAGGATTAGTGCAGGGAAGAACTTGTGATCCCAAGTTGACAAACTTGAAGAGGGCTATTTAAAGGGAACTACCTGCAACTGAATGAAAATATGCTATTTATCTAGTAAAATATTTCAGATTTAAAAATAATTCACAGTATTTGTTCAGGGAAGTGAAGCATAAATATTCCATAAAAGAGTCACAGTGCTTTTCCAGAGAGCAGTAGACTAATGAAATGTTGGGATTTTAGCTTGTAAAATACATAACAAGAACTTCTGTTATTATGGAAACTGCTTTTCTTCTTCAATAATTTCCTCTTTTTGAAGATTGCAACCCACATACTTATACCTATATATTTATGTTCTTTTCTGTCCTGAGTCTACATGAGGACTGAGAGATTTACTTGAGGTCTTCACTCATTCTGATGGCGATTCCACAAGCTGTCTTCTCTCTACCTTCTAGGCTAAAGATATCACATGTCTTTAGATTTTTTTTTTGGTGGGGGACAGAAATTTTATGGTTACAGGAGCCATGAAAAAGAAGCTATATTTTCACATGATCCCAGTATTGCAATTTTTTTTTTAAAGAAAGGTGCAAGCAGGAATAAAGGTGAGAAGTAGTCAGGAAGAGAAAGGAGGAAGAAACTCTTTATTCACTTTTATTTAATTGTTCATCTTACTTATTCCCCTGGCCCCAGAAGGTGAACTGGGATTCTTGGGATGTATGCGAACTCTGCCACCGAAGGTAGTGGACCAAACCGCTACTCCACCAGGGCGTGCCTATAATTCATTTTATTTTTGGTAGAAACATTGTTGAGGTATAATTCATATACCATAAAATTCACCCACTTAAATATATATTCAGTAATTTCAGAAGATGCATAAATTGCATAACCACCACCACGTGGAGTCAATTTTATAATATTTTTATCACCTTTTAGGCATCACCACCTAACCACTACTCCTTCCCCACTCCTGCCTCTACCCCATCACCACCAGCAACCAGTAATCTCCTTTCTGTCTGTATATCTTTGACTATTCTGAATATCAGAGACCCATTTAAGAAACCAAATTCTATAGACAAATGATTCTTAACTACTACTTCTCCTCCCTCAGTCTTCTCTTCCTCCTCCTCCCCTGGCTTCTTCTCCTCCATCTCCTCCTCTGTTGTCTCTTTCACTGGCTCCTCTGTCTTCTCTGTTGCTTTGGTCTCTTTCTCCTCTTGTTCTCTCTCCTCTGTCTCCTTCTCTGTCTCTTTCTCTGTTTCCTCTTCCTCATCTAACTCCTTTACACTCAGAAAATTATTGAGGAACCTAGAGAGCTTTTGTTTATGTGAGTTACTTACAATATCAAGAAATTATTTCTGAAAAATTTAAAGAATATTTATTCATTATTCCTTCAAAATAACTAAACCCTTTACATGTTAACATAAATAATTTTACAAAAAATAATTGTATTTTCCTCAACCAAAAATTAGTGATGAGTGGTAATTGTTTACATACGTTATAAATCCCTCTTATGTGTAACTTAAAAGACAGATTCTCATATCTGTTTCTCTTTTCAGTATGTTATATGTTGTTTTGAATAAGTATATCAAAAGAATCTAGCCTCATTCAGACATATAATTTGAAAAAGGATTATTTTTGTTTTCTTTTCAGAACAATAATTATATTGTTCTTTATTACCACACTAAACAAGTGATAGTTTCTAAAAGGGTGTTTACAATGTGAAATTGGAAAAAAATTTCAAAGAATTTTTAATACTGTGTAGACTCATGAAAGAATGTGAGTGAATAAAGATAACATCTTAATATTATTATGAAAATAGTTTTGACCATATGTACCTACTAAAATATTCTCTTTAAAGCCTATATTTTGAGAGTTGCTACGATATACTAAGGATATTGGTGATTTTTTTAACCAGTGAGAGCCACCAGCATTGTTATTGCATTTGAGAATACTTATAATGTCAATAACAACATGTCAATAATAACAATGTCAATATGCAACATTTTTTTTTGTCTGTATCCATAGACACGGGATGATGGAATTATGGTTGATGTCAAGGAGTGAGTTAGTTTCTTTAATGTCTTATCAAAACGAAACAAAACACGAAAATCCTTGTTATTGGCAGCACAGATGCAGGAAGCATTGTGCTCACAGTCCAGACTGTACCATCTTCATCAAGGCTTCTGGGGAGCAGAGGTGGAGTGAACTACACTGGGCTGCCTTTAGAATGCTCTCTCATTCTCAGGATGAAAAAAATGCAAAACTCACTCTCAGAAACTTCCAAAATATCAAGAGGTTCAACCATTAACTCAAAGGTACCAAAAAGATTCAAAATCCTTTTAAGCATGCTCTATTTTGCACCCTTGGAGTCAGAGTTCAGCTGGAATGTAGAAAGGAGAGGAGCTATTTTTCAACTGTTTTCTTTTTTTGTGATGAAATAGCTAGTGATTTACATCCTATTTGGTGGAATAAGAATCCAAGATGATCTTCTCTAGGTCTGATGGAATACTGGCAGTGATGTGAGAGCTGTCTGAGTATGGCAGGACTTGGTGGTCACTCTTCCAGTCCATGAATATGCCATTTCACCTCACTACTGGGTCAGTGCAGGCCTGGGGACCCATCTTACAGAACAGCCTTGGAATATGTAGGATGGATCTCATTCCTGACAGTACATTTGCCTTATCTAAGGGACTATCTCCCTAATTATACTTTTATTTGGTAAAAAAAAAAAAAAAAAGTAACAAATTGTCTTTACATCTTGGCACCTTGTAAAGTTTTCCTTTTTTTTTTTTTAATACAAAAGTTAAATAGCTTTGACACTCCCATTATTAATTACTACTTCACTGATAAACTTTGAATGTGTGACTCTGGAATTTCATCATGCAAAATATTACTGCAGCTGGAGAAAACATTTTTGAAAACAATCTTTTTGTTTCTCTTTTCAAAATGTATGAATGGGTTAAGATAGCCAGAAAGGCAGTGGTAGGATAAACACAGGGATAGAAATGTATCAGAAAACAATTTAACACATACCTGTACACACACACACACACACACACACACACACACACACAAACTTGTACAAAATGCTTTGATCACACACACACTCAAACTTGTACAAAATGCTTTGATCGATGAGAACAGCGAAAAAAAAATTGTCAACTATGTTACAATTTGAAATGCCTCCCTCCAATGCAAAAGAAGTTAGGAAGTTTCTCCCTCCCATATGTCAGTAAATGTCAAATGTAATCCAATGTTCTTAAAGCAAGAATAGCTAAATAAAATGCATGTGCAGTGTACTGTGCCATTCCATTACTTATAGTAGTTTTTTTCCCCTCCAAAGCTATTTTTCTTTAAACTATTGTTAATACGAAGCAGTTGGCACAAAAAGCAAAGGTCTTTTGACAAACAGGTATAAGCATTTATTCATTTTTAGGCGCAATACCTAAAAAAAGAAAACTGCCCTCCTCCCTCCCCACAAAAGACAAAGATTCACACAGACACATCGGGATATAGGGACAACAGAATAGACCCCACCCTATAGAGGTGAAATAGCCCCCAGGGAGAGAGAATCCAAATTATAAAAATCATAGTGAAGTTTGCTTGCTGTAAAACCTGAGAGACTGAAAGGCTGTGATACCTGTAAAGATATGTAAAGTCTAATATTTTCATTTTTGCTACTGTTTTTAGACTACGCATGCAAAGCATATGACTAAGTTCAACTAAGTGAAATGTTTTTGTTTTTTTTTTAATTTTAGTAATTCCCTGAAGCTTTGAACTGGAGTATGTGTACTAACAGTCTCTCAGGCTGTTATCTTCACTTGTGTCGAGCTACACATACTGACAGTGAACCAATCTACCAGATTTGTATCCACTTTTGAACCCCAAACTAACCAGCAGCCACTCAGTTTTGACGCATAGGGCCTCCTTCCCATGGCCCTGTCATGAAGCTTCCCGGAAAAGATAAATAAATACATAAAAAGGTCTCTAGTGACCACAGATTGCCCTTTATACAGAACGCAGAGGAAAACTTCAAAAGAAACTGCCAAAGAAGTTTTTCGTACCAAGCTTATGAGTGGACGGAAGTGTTAGGTTTTTCTTTCTTTAAAGAAAAATTCTGATCAAAGCCTAATCAGGAAAAAAGGAAGGAAAAAGGAACAACAAAGCTAGAGGGTAAATCAACGTGACTACAGTGATCACAAAACAGTAAATGAAAGGGGCAAGGAATCTTTAAAAAACAAATTTATTCTACAAATACTGACATGTGGTCTGGTTCCATCATGGAAGCTTTTCTGTTCTCTCTGAATTTTATCCTAGCTCCTTTATTGGACACCTTAATTTTCAGTGGCATGCACTCATCATTGTTTTTTTTTTTTTTTTTTTGTGATGGGACTCCCTTCTTTCTCTCCTTTGACACAGTCTCATTTGTGTCTTCAGTATCTCCATAATTATTCTTGATAAGAAGGAGTTTTTGGTCTCTGTAGAGGTAGGAAAGAAAAAAGAATAGCAAGTACAAAAAAAAAAAAGTAACAACTTTGGTTCCATTATCTACCTGGTCTTCTAAATTTATTCTATGATGAAGAAGTAGTTCTCCTTCTCAGGTTAGCAGCAGCCTGCAGCTCATCAGTTGCCTCTAGATTGTTTCACCTCCTTTGATCAACAATAAGAGGATATTTTGCTTCTTCAGAAAAAAACCTAAAACAGCGAGCATAATTTACCCTTTGTGTAACATTTTTGGTAATTTTAGAAATAAAAAGATACAAAGCTACAAAGCACATATAAATTAAGCTCCAAACTGAAACAAAACAAAAACTACAGTGTAGATAGTGAGTGGCAGGGAAGAGAGTGTAGAGTGAAAATGTTAGGGGTGCTGAGGCCTGAGGTTTTACTGATAGATGACTGTCATATTCTGTATGTTGTATGTATTTGTTTCCCCAAAAAGCCCAGGGCTGGGATGCACACTGTCTACTGGATGTCTTCTGCTGTTAGTTTCAGCTCCCAGGCTGGTATGCTCACGCTGCCTAACAAACTGAACGGCTGTACCGAATGTACACCTTGGAAATGAACACTTCAGCGTTTGATGAACTGAATCCTCTTTAACTCCTATAACAAGTTTGTTCTGAAATCTCATTTGCATTCAAACGGATTAATGTCACCAAGCAAGTCTAAACTGATGTTTAAATTCAGCGCTTTCAGCAAAGTTACTCAGGAAAGCCAGCTTTTTGGCCCTTTTAGAAACTGAGCAATCCACGCTCTGTGTAACAACAGAAAGCCCGCAGCGCCGTGGCACCTGGGTTCCATGAGGAAGAGCTTTCCATAGCCACAGGGTCAGTCTAGTGTGGCATTTGAGGGATGGGGTGCTGCCTGTTTCCTTGTGCTGGTTCGATGCCATGGCATTTTAATGAGAATTAAGTAGCTCCAAAAAAAAAAAAAAAAGGAAAATCTGAAACGACCCCTTTTCCACCTCCAATACTGCTTTGTGGAATGAATTTACACTATTTAGGAACAGTCTTTTTTTTTTCTTTCTGTTATTCATTCTCTTTCTGGCAGGACTTTACATTCATGTGACAGGACCTTCATGTATAGAGAGCAGCATTTGGGACCTTCTCTGAAAAAGACCAGGAAGGAATGTGTTCTGACTTTAAAGAAAACGTGGTGATGTCTGATGGAAACTGGAGTGAGTGAGAGAAAGCTATGAACAAGAAATGACATTCAATTTTGTATAATAAAAAACACCTATTAACATTTATCAGAAGGTATAGAAAACTTTAAGCCTCCAAGAGCTGTGAGCCTAAATATAAATGGAGGCCTAAGGTCAGAACTGAAAATGGTATAGTAGAAGCAAAAAAAGAAAAAAGGAAAGCAATACATTAAAAAGTTTAGCATAATTATTTTTAATACCCCCCAATATACACACAAAGGCCTTCCCCACCCCAAATGGAAGCAAAAGGAAAAAATTAATTGGCATAGAGGCAGTGATAGTCTAATGCAGTACTGTGCAAATAGGCCTTCCACTGGAATCCTGAAATTCTGGGCAGAGGCTTGGTCTGCGGCTTAGGTGACATGCTCAGTTGGGGATCCTGTGTCCCACGCTGGCAGGACTGCAGTTCAAAGTTTGCTGCTAAAAGTGAATTAGTCTAGCAAATTTACAGCACTGATGTTGACTGCTAAGAAGACAATCCCAGGCCCCAAACAGGTCCATCCAATGCACAGAGTATAAATGCCTTTTTTTAACAAGAAGTAGAAAAATAAAAATACTCCCACCTGGGATTCTTGATGTCACTAAGAGTTAACACATGTCAGAGTTGTTGAAATGTAGTGAAAATCCTCCAGACATACAACAAATGGAGAATAATTTCACTGCTAACTTTTGACGGGTTTCGTTTCGTGTTTTCCCAAGCTTCGTTCATGGGGTCGGGCACCTAGACATTCACTCCAGGTCCTCATTTACTGACTCATCTTCTTAATCTCTGTCATGGTCAAAGTCTGGACTGTGATTGGCTGTTGTCACTAAGGAGAGAGACCCTTCAGCTTCCTGCAGATCCAGGGCCTCCTCTTTGATGTGTAAAGGATGCACGGCTTGCATGGGGCATTGACCCAGACAGCTGTCACTGACGTTGCTTTTGGTATGCTCCACTGTCTCATTCAGCCTTCTCGGATGGTGCTGACCAAGTTGTCCAGAGTGGGATTTCTGATGGAAGCGATAGTGTATAGAGATACTGTTCACAGCTGTGGAACCCGGTAAAGCTGCACTGAGAGGTGTGCAGTAGGCGTGGCTGCTCTGCATGTGTTTAATAAGGGTAGGATTAATGTGCAGCAAGTGTGTCAAAGCTTTCATCAGGGCAGTATTTGCAAGGATGGTCTTGTTGAATTTAGCGACCATGTTTAAATTCTTCATCATCAGCTGTCTGAAAGGACCCAAATTCATCCTCTACTCTGATAAAGCATTTATGCAGTGAGAGGTTGGTGTGAATGGCATCCATCCACATGGCTGCATTGTGTTGAAAGTAAGCAAACATTTGTGTGAACCAGTTATAGATTTCATTTAGTCATAGCTCCTTTCTGGAGATTCAAGAATGGCCTGCCTAATTAAATATACAAATGTAAATGGTGGTCTCACTTCTGCATTCTTATAAAATTCTTGGTTCTGCCCAATACCTGCTGAAGAAATAGGCATGTTGTATTTGTCTGAATACCACCTGGAAATGGGTGGTGGTGATGATGGAGGGGCTTTGGGTGACAGGAGTAGCGGGGGTTGTCAGGGTGGTTGGTGTATGAGGTAAGCTCTTTGGAGAAGCCTCTGAGGTGGACTTGGAGAGTGTGACACCTGCTACTAGATTCAGGGCCTGAGGGGCGACTTTGGGTTCTGTAGCCATCATATGTAGAAGTTGTCTTTTGCAAGCTGTAGCTCTAACTGCTGTTCACCCTGCATTTGCACTCTACATTGAGCTGTACTTCTGTCATCCAGCACATGCTTGCTGATAAGATGTTTTAGAAATGATTGAAACTTTCACACTGCTTCTCAGCCGGGCCATTTATATACACCATATCCATACAGGGGTTGGCTGTGGGGAAGCTCCTCATGGGACAACAGGAGTGTGGACTGAGAGCTGTCCATTGGTAGAGGCATGTGGGTTCATTATTAAGGGGGTCTTTGAAGGGGCAGAGGACTCACGTATCATGATCAGATCCAAACTGCTGTGATTGTTGCCTCTGGTTTCTTCTGCAGTGTGTGTGCTTGTTACTTCCTTCCAGAACTGCTGCAGTTCTGTTGGAGTGATTCCTTGAGCAACAGGCTGCAGGGGGAGGGCAGGCTGCCCAGGGCTGAATAGTCAGCTGGTTTTAGCACTGCAGAGACAGGAGGTGCTGCTGCTGGAAAACCACCTGCTGGGGAGCCACCTGCTGCTGCTCTTAGGCTGTTTTCCAGCATGTTGTGAAAGTGGAAGCTACAGCTGTTCCTGTTGGTTTTTATGAAACTCTTGGAGCTGCTGCTGCTGGAGTATGAGGACCTGTCATTGCTGAAGGAGGACATGGAGCTGCTGAGGGCTCAGCACTCGTTGCTGGAGGATCTGCTGCATTTGCTAGGGAGTAATAACTTCAAGTGTCATGGTAATCACTGATACGGGAACCTGAAGGGCTGATGGTCATTCCCCTTGGGAGATGTTAATCCATTAACTTGCTGCCGTTGCTGCTGGAGAAGGAGCTGTCTTGCCACTTGAAATGTCAGCTGCTGATGATATGCCCTAGTGGCTCAGACACTAAGTCTGAAGCTGGGGTGTAGACCATGTAAAGCCCAAGGAACTTTGTGACCCAGGGCCATGGGAAGCAACCAAAACAAATATACATAAATGAAAGTGCTTCCTTCTACATTTCCTTCCTTCCTTCCTCCCTTCTTCCCTCCCTCCCTCTCTCTCTCTCTCTCCCTTCCAAATGCTTCTTTATCCTCTTCCTTCCCTACTTAAAAAAAAAAAAAAAATCAGCTAACTAATGATACCCTACATCTCTCTCCTAAAAGCAAGAATTTTCCCTAGACCTTTCCTCTCTGTTCCCCCTGAAGGCAGGAAATAAATCTTTTTGTGAAGAATACCCTCCTTGCACAGAGATGGGGAAACCCCATTATTGACAAAAGCAGGGACTGGAAACTTTGAAAAAAGCTCTGATTAGTTCACTAAATTAATTGTAGAAACCAAAACTTTCAAGTATTTCTTTGTCTTTTCCATTCTTTACAGGTTATTGCTTCTTTGTCTAAAAGTTATATAAATTTGAATGTTGCTATCTCATTGTCTCTGGATTGAAAATAATGTAACTGATGCATCTATTACAATTATTTTCAATGGAATATAAGCATGAATAAAATATAAACTTACAGTGTGATAAAAGTCATCATAGATCATTTCATTATGCATTTTACTTTCAGAGAATACCCAATTCCAATCACTCTCATGTGAATGGCTTTCTTTTTTTTATGTTAGGAATGTGTTAACATAGTTGTAAGGATTAACAATCATTGATTTAGTTGTTGATCATTTAAAAATGTACTTTCAAGTAGAAATGTTGAAATGAAGATGATACACTATTCTGGAATTTCTGGAAAGATCTAGACTTAAAATACTAACAGGAGCATGTAAATTTTTTAAAAGTTATGATACTGGATTAGATTGCTGATGAGTGATGACTATAGGTTTAAAAGTAATAATAAAAGAGGCTCAAGGGGGCCAAGTGATAGTGCTTTCCAATTTTAAGAGATCAATATAATTATAAGGAGTCAGTAGAGGAGAGAGAGGAGTTAATGAAAAAAACAGGAAAATAAGAGAATATGTGTCCTAAAAGCCAAGTGGTTAAATAGAAGAGAGCAAATAAACTATCAAATGTTGCTAATAGGTCAACTAAGATGAGAATTGGGAAATGACCATTGGGTTTTGCAATATGAGGGTTACTAGCAATTCTGACAGTGATTTTGGTGAATTGTGGTAGAGAAAACTTTTTGTACTGAGTGTAACAGAATAGAAGAAACTTGAAAATGGGTTATTTAGATCAACCGTTGGGAGAGTTTTGCTATGAAGGTAAAAAAAGAAATAGAACAGAAGATAGAAGAAATATGGTTACAGAGTCAAATTGTTTTTATTTTGTAAATGGAAGAAATGATAGCAAGATCACATACTGAGAGGAAAGTCTCTGGAGAGATCCACTTCAACTGTTTTAACACTATTAGTTAACCTCTTCCAGTTTTTAAACTAGCTTACATTTTTCTGTCTTAGAAATATATGTATCTATTTTTAATAATTAAATTTCAGCTTTTAGACTTCTAGAAATGGTGAATGCTCTTTCTATGCATAACCTCTACCCTTCCTTTCTTCAAAGTATATTGTTTATTTAGGTCTGCAAAGACATCTTCATCACAAATCTAATGTTTACTTTTCTGCTCTATAACTACTTAATACGATTATTCTGATCCATTCTCCCACTTGCTGCAACTCTTCCTTTGGCTTCCAAGCCACCCACTCTCCTGATTCCCCTTTTGCCTCCCTCTGTGCCTTCTTCATCTGTTTTGACTGCTCCTGATCTGCATGACCCTCTAAAGTTGGTATCCTGAAGGTCCTGGTCCTGCCTTTGATTATCCTCTTGTGTACTTCCAGGGTTATGGGCTCCAAACCTCTGGTTTCGATTCCTACCTCTATTCATGGTTCATTAACTGATGTTATAAGAATGTCATGTAACATTTACTGAGCAATTACTACTATATGGCAGTCGCTTAGCCAACTGCTGCATCTGCCTTATCTCATTTAATCCACAACAAATGCGCCTCTGAGTATTACTATCTTCACTTTCAAATGAGGAAGTTTATGTTTGGTAGGGCTCTGAATGTTGCTCAATCCCATGGAGTTAGTACATGGTAGAGTTTTAATTGAACTCGTTGACTATTTGACAATAAAATTGTTGTTGTAAACTCTTCATTGTCTTCTAAAAATTTATGATATCCTTAGTTTTAGGCTGATAGATCTTCAAATGCCAAAATGGATGTGTGTAGCTCGGGCATTTCTGTCTTATTAGAAATATGCTAAATTCATAAGTTTTTGCTTCTCATTCTAATCCTTTCCTACTCTGCAAATGTTTCTATTTCAATATCGTCTTTGCTGGTATTCCTTATTTCTTATCATAGTTTCTCCTTTAGTCTGTTCCCCTAGTAGACAATATTTGGGATTTTTCCTCTCCCTTTTCCTCATGTCCAATGGTTTTTAAGTCAATCCTGAGTCTCTTCTCAATGCTGCTGACATTCTCCTCTGCTTTCTAATTGACCTCCTGTTAGGTTCCCCACTGTGGTTGATTCTTCCCACAGCTGTGAAAGTTAGTTTTTTAGGAAATCAATCTGATAATTCCACCTCACTAAAAAGCTTCTCATGGCCTTTGTAACCTCCATAGTCATTTCTGTTCTCCTTACAATAACACTCTATAATTGGCCTTGCCTGCCTTGCCTATCAGAGACATCATGAACATGCATGAAAAATTATATTTTAAGAAGTGTGTGTGTGTGTGTGTGTTTGTTTGGGCCAGAAAACAGCAAGGTCGTAGTTGGAGCTGGCAGAACGTCAAGGACACCAGACCCAGGGCAACTGGCGAAGGCTGCTGTGTGAAAACACTAGGACAGTGTGTCTGTGACTGTTTGCCCACCAAAATAAGATAGATATAATTATTTTGTTAGAGAGCAAAGGCTGTATAAGCAATCTAATATAACTGTAAACTTGCTTACATAAGCTGCTTGAAGCAATGCTGTGTATTAACCCCCCAAAAAAAGTGGAGATCAGGATGGTCAGGGCCTTCGGTCCAAGAGAATAGAGACCGTTGGTCCCCTGACTGACCCCAGCTTTCCTATTTTCTTATACTCTATCTTGAGTATCTCAGTCTCCTGCAGCACCGTTCCTCATTATCCTTGTTCCCAAGATTGAACTTCTGGATGTGTGTGTGTGTGTGTGTGCGCGCATGTGTGCGTGTGTGTATTGGAGACTAAAAAATGAGTTTCATAATCTTTACTAAATTTTAATGGCCTATCACTTATTTATGTCGGTGAAAAACTATGTATGCAGTTGTTGTTATACTAGACTACACAATATTTTGACACTTAAAAATACATTCTTATTTGTAACTACATACCATCTAGATTATTTTCATGTAAAAGCTCTCAGTTTTTGTTTAAATCTATGTACTATTGGTTTTTAATATTATGTAAATTTCAGGAGTACAGTTTCACACCTCGATAAAGGTATTTACCACACCACATTCACCACCAAAATTCTAGTACCATACACTATCGAGTTGACCCTCTACCCATTCCTCCCACCCTCCAATTTGTTATCAGAGTATAAAGGTTGTTTTGTTTTATTTGATCATTTGCTTCACTTCCCTATATAGTGCAATATGAGTAGAATCATTCAGTATTTGTCTTCTGTCTGACTTATTTTGCTTAGCATCATCACCTCAAGTTCTGTGCATGTTGTTACAAATGAGGCAAGATTTCATCTTCATTTTTCATACTTGAGTAGTATTCCATTGTGTATCTTCTTTATCAAATCATCTGTTGATGTCCATTTTAAGTTGTTTCCATGTGTTAGCGCTTGTGAATACTGCAGCAGTGAACATAAAAAATATGTGTATCTTTTCAAATTAGTGTTTCCATATTATTCAGATACCTAGACATGGGGTTTCTGGACCCTATAGTAGTCCTATTTTTAATTTTTGAGGAACCTCTGTACTATTTTCCATAGAATCTGCACCAGTTTACACACCCACCAATAGTGTAAGAAGGTTCCTTTTTCTCTTCACACTCGATAAAACACTTGTTTCCCTACTTTTTGATACAGGCCATTCTCACAGGTTTGAGGTAACATCTCATTGTGTTTTTGATTTGCATTTCCTTAACAATAAGTAATCATGAGCATTTGTCATATACCTGTTGATCATCAGTATGTCTTCTTTGAAGAAGTGTCTATTCAGTTCTAATGCCCTTTAAAAAAAAAAAAAAGGTTGGTTGTTTTTGTTGTTGAATTGTACAACTCCATTATATATTTTGGATATTAATTCCTTGTTTAGTATGAGTTGCAAATCTCATTTCCCATTCAATATGTTGTCTTTCAATTTTGTGTGGGCTTCTTTCACTATGCAAAGGCTTTTTCCCTTTTAATGTAGTTTCATTTGTTTATTTATGTTTTTGTTTTCCTAGCTATTGGAATTGAATCTCCAAAGACTAAATTAGGCTAAATGAGGCTGATTTCTAGAAACATATAATCTATGTTTTCTTCTAAGTATTTTACAGTTTTAGGTCATAGATTCAAGTCTTTGATCCATTTCAAATTAATTTTTATATGGTATAAAGTAGTGAGTGACCTAGTTTCATTCTTTTGTGACTGTTTAGTTGAAGAGACTTTCCTTTTTTACTTTGTATGCTCTTTGTGTCTTTGTTGTAAAGTAATTGTGCATGTGTGTGTGTGTGTGTGTGTGTGTGTGTTTATTGCTGGTTCTCAATTCTATTCATTAGTCTATGGGTTTTTAATTCCACTATCTTACTGTTTTGATTACTAAGCCTTTGTGGTATAATTTTTATTTGGGTAATTTCTTTTCCCCATGGGATCGCTGTGGTGATTCCAGGGTCTTTGACATTCTGTACAAGTTTCAGTATTGTTCTATTTCCTTGTAAAATGCCACTGAATTTTTTATAGGGATTACATATTATCTGTGTATTGCTCTTGGTAAGATAACTGTTTTAGCAATGTTAATTCTTCCAAGCCATGGGCAGGCAGTTTATTTGCATTTCTTTTATCTATTAGTTCTTTTGACAGTATTTTACAGTTTTCAGTGTACAAGGCTTTTGCCTCCTTTAGGTTTTTTTAATGATATTTTTTCTTTTGTTTACATTGCCATATTATTTTTAGGATATTAAAATTGTACCTTGGTCTGTGTGTATTTTACACCACACCTACTATCAGAGTTCTAGTGCCTCTTATCACCACCTTATTACCTCTTTCCTTCCCTATCCCCTCCCAGAACCCTAGTATCCATAGTCTTGTGTCCTGTGAATTTTGTTGAGGTTTTTCTACTTATTTATTTTGTTTCTATATATTACATATATGCGTGAACCCATCCCGTACTTCTCTTTATCCTTCTGACTTATTTCACTTAACGTGATCCTTTCCAGTTTCATCCAGGTTGTTGCAAAGGGCACAATCTCATCTTTTTTATTTTTTAACAGTTACATAGAATTGCATACACATGCATATGTCTGTGTCCATATATCACAGCTTCTTTATGTAGAAATCTGTTGACAGGCATTTAGGTTGTTTCACATCATATCTCAGCAATTATGTAGTGTACTGTGAACATAGAGATGCAGATATTTCTTTGGATTATGTTTTTTTTTATTCTCTGGGTACTATATCAAATGATAATTCCATCTCTTTTTTTTTTTGAAGAATTCCATACTGTTTTCCAAAGAGGTTGCACTAATTTATATTCCTGCCAACCAGGTAGAAGGGTCCCTTTTTTCCCATATCCTCTCCAATACTTGCTGTTTCTAGTCTTTTTGATATAGGTCATTTCACTGGTGTGAGGTGATATCTCATTGTCATTTTTATTTGAATTTCTGTGATGATGACTGATACAGAACTATGTCTGTAGGTCATCTGTCTTCTTTAGTAAGGTGTTTATTCAGTTCTGTTTATTTTTCTGAGTGTTGTTGAAGTGTATAAGCTCTGTATATTGTTGGAGATTAGACTTGTCTGTGTTGTGTGAATATCTTCTTCCAATTTGTGGGCACCTTTTTGTTTTATTAGTGGAGTCTTTCACTTTGCAAAAGCTTTTTGGTTTGATGTAGTCCCAGTTGTTTAGTTTTACTTTAGTTTCTTTTGCCACAATTGTTCCTTTTCCAAAGACTTCTATGAGGTTGATGCCATGAAGTATTTTTCCTACAGTTTACTTTATATATTTTATGGTTTCAAGTCTTTTGTCCAGTCTTTGATCCATATTGAATTAATTTTTGTGTGTGGTGCTAATGAGTAATCTAGTTTCATTTTTTTGCAACTGTCTGTCCAGTTTTTCTGGCATAATTTGTTGAATAGACTTTCCTTCCTCCATTATATGCTCTTGACTCCTTTGTCATCAATTAACTGACTATATAGTTTTGGCTTTATTTGTGGGATCTCAATTTTATTCCACTGTTTATTTGTCAATTTTCATTCCAATACTATTTTTTAAAATCTTGATTGTTCCCTATGGCTATAGGACATGAATTGGGTCCTTGAGATGGATGTGAACTGCACCATCCAGAAGCAGTGGATTCAACGGTTACTCCACCAGGGCACATCAATACCATACTGTTTTGATGATCATTGCTCTGTAGTATAATTTGAAGTAGGGAGTGTGATTCTTCGACTGTTCTTTTTTTTTTTTTGAGGATAGGTTTATCTCTCTGAGGTCTTTGTGGTTCCATACAAATTTCAGCATTGTTTATTCAATTTCATTGAAAAGTATCCCTGGAATTTTGATGGGAATTACATTAAATCTGTGTATATTTCTTTGGGCAAGATGATCATATTAACTGTTATTTCTTCTAATCCACAAACAAAAAATATTCTTTTGTTTCCTTGTATCTTCTATTTCTTTTATTAAATTCTTGTCATTTCATTGTACAGATCTTTCTTCTCTTTTGTTGAGTTTATTCCCAGATATTTTATCTTTTTTGGTTCTATTATAGGTGGATTTTCTTAACTTGTTTTTCTCTAGTTCATTGTTTACATATAAAATAAAGCTACTATTTTTGTGTATTGCTTTCATATTCCTCCATTTTGCTGTATTTGTTTATTGTTTCTAGCAGTTTTTTGGTGGATTCTTCAGTGTTTTCTAGGTATAATGTCATATCATTTGTAAGTAATGATAGTTTTATTTCTGCTTTTCCTACTTATATTCCTTTAGTGTTATTTTCTTGCCTCACTTCTCTGACCAGGACTTTTATAACAATGTTGAATACTAGTGGTAAGAGCGGACATCCTTGTTTTGTTCCAGATCTTTGGAGAAAAGCTTTCAGTTTTTCACCATTGAGTATGATGTTGGTTGTGGGTTTGTCAAATATTGCTTTTACTATGCTGATGGATGTGCCTTCTATTCCCATTTTGGTAAGAGCTTTAATCATACATAGATATTGAATCTTGTCAAATACTTTTATTTATCTATTGATATGATCAAAAGATTTATTTTTCCTTGCTTTATGTGGTATATTACATTCATTGATTTGTATATGTTGAGCCATCCTTGCATCCCTGGAATAAATCCCAGTTGTTCATGATGTATGATTTTTTAAATGTATTGTTTAATTCTGTTCACCAATATTTTCTTAAGGGTTTTCTGCATCTGTATTCATCAGTAATATTGGTCTGTAATATTATTTTTTGGTGCTCTTTTTGTTTGTCTTTGGATCTGATGGGAGTTTCTTGTAAGCATAATGTGGATGGATCTTTTTTTTTTTTTTTTATCCACTCAGCTACTCTGTGTCTTTTGATTTGTGAGTTCAGTCCATGAACATTTAGGGCGATAATTGATGTGTAGAGGTTTGTTATTGTCATTGGAGTTTTTTTTTTTTTTTTTTTTTTCCTCCTGTTTCTGTTGCTAGTTTTCCTGTTTTCTTCCCCTCTGGATGGTTTTCTGTGTCAGTTTTCTCTGTTTCTTCTTCTTTCCAGTTATGTATCCTTTAGGATTGGGCTTAGTGTCAACTATATGAATTGTCTCTACTCTTACCACTCTGTTATAGTCTTTTGAGTTAATGGCATATCTATCTCCATACAGATTCCACATTTTGTTTCCTCATTTAATCTTTTTCTGTCTCTCTTTTCTTTGTTTCTGATTTTATTTTACTGTTTATCATTATTCTTGTGGTTGATAAATCTTTGTTTTTATTTTCCCTATTGTAGGATTTATTTTAACATCTCTTGGAAGCCAGGTTTAGTGATGCAAAAATCCATTGACTTCTGTTTTTCATTGAAGACCTTTATTTCTTGATCATATCTGAATGATGATTTTGCAGGATAGAGTATTTTTGGTGGGTTGTTTTGTCTTTTAGTATTTTGAATATGTTATTCTTTACTCTTCTGGCTTATAGGATTTCTGCTTAGAAGTCTGATGACAGCCTCATGGGTATACCTTTGTAGGTTATGTTTCTCTTTTATAGATAGTTGAGTAGTTTATCATTGGCTTTTGCTATTTTTACTGTGAGGAGTTTTGGATTTTTAATATTTAGACATTAGGGTATTGTATTGGCTTCTTGGTCTCCATGGCTACTTTTTGTGACAGGTGGGGAAATTCTCTGCTATTACATCTTTAAATGAATTCTCTGCTCCTTGCTTCCTTTCCTGTCCTTCCAGGATACCTATTATCCTTATATATTTTTTTCCTCTCATGTTATCTGGTGCTTCTTGAAGAGTTTCTTCATTTTTTTCCCTCAATCTTGTCTTTCTCACCTCTTTCATGAGGGTCACCTCTATGTTCTTGAATTCATTTTCAGAGATTCATTTCTCTGTGAGAATCAGCCTGTTTACAGAAATGTGGATGTTTGTGTCCAATTTGTTGACTGTTTTTCATATCTAGAAATTCTGCTTGAGTTTTCTTTATAACCTCAATCTCTTTGGTGAAGTAGTTCTTTTGATCTGTCACTTCTTTTTGGAGGCCTTGAAATTACTTTTGGGTAGTTAATTTTGCCTCCTGCAGATCATTCATTTTCTTTTAAACTAATACTCTGAATTCTTTATCTGTTAGATGGTTTGATTCACTGTCACTAAATTTCTTCTCTGGGGAGCTCCTGATATCTTCCTTTCTTTGAGCTATTTGTGTTTTGTTTTTTGGGAAGGGAGGGTTGGATTTGGCATGACTATTTCTCTGCCCTGTATTAGTCACTACTGATTCATTTTTCTCTTTGTCTTTTATTTATTTCATAGGTGGTTGCTATATTGGGCAGTTGTGGGCAATATGGTAGTTGTAGGCACAAAGACAGAAACTCTAGGCAACTTCTTGTTGCTGATGGTGGGAACAGGGCATCTTGCCCTGTAGCTCTCCAGGAGCTGGGGGAGAGGCCACAGTCAGTCTTGGTATGTTCTCCTGAGCATGATCAGAGACTACAAGCAGCTTTTTCCTTTAAGTTATTCCTAGGTATTTTATCTTTTAGATATAATTATACATGGAGTTACTTTCTTAATTTCTTTTTCTTTTAGTTCATTGTGTATAGAAACACAACAGATTTTTATATATTGATTTTTATCTCCTGACACTTTATTCATTTATTTTTTCTAATAGTTTTATATTGGAATCTTTAGAGTTTCTTTGAATGGTAACATGTCATCTGTAAATAGGGATAATTTTACTTCTTATTTTCCAATTTAGTTTTCTTTTATATCTTTTTCTTACCTAATTTCTCTGACTGGGACCTCCAATACTATGTTGAACAATAGGGTTGAGAGCAGACATTCTTGTCTTATTCTTGATTTTAAAGAAATAGCTTTCAGCTTTATCACTGAGTATGACATTAGCTGTGGGTTTCTCACATATGACTTTTATTATGGTGAAGTACATATTCTATTCCCATTGTACTGTGGAGTTTTGGTGATGAATCCATCTCATATCTTGTCAAATGCTTTTTCTGAATCTGTTGATATGATCATGTAGTTGCCATTCTTCCTTCTGTTTGATTTATTACATTAATTGATTTGTGCATGTTGAACCATTCTTACATCTCTAGAATAAATGCTAGTTGATCATGATATATGATTCTTTTAAGGTATTTTTTGAACTTGGTTGTCTAAGATTTTTATCTTATGTTCATCAAAAATATTTGTATATAGTTTTCTTTTTGGTGATGTCCATGTCTGGTTTTGAAACCAGTGTAAATGGCCTTTTAAAGTATGTTTGGAAGCATTCCTTATTCAATTTTTTGGAAGAGCTTGAAAAGGATAGGTATTACATCTTCTTTGAAAGTTTGATAGAACTAACTAATGAAGCCATCTATCCTTGGACTTTTATTTTTTGGAGATTTTGATTACTGTTTTAATTTCCTTACTTGTGATCAGTGTTTCAAGTTATCTGTTTCTTCTTGGTTTAGTTTTGGAAGATTATATGACTCCAAGAATTTGTTCATTTCTTTTAGATTATTCAATTTGTTGGCATATAGATGTTCATAATAACCTTTTATGATCCTTTGTATTTCTGCAGTGTCTGTTGTAACTCTTCCTTTTTCATCTCTGATTCTTTTAATTTAGAATTTTTCTTTGTAAACCTGGATAAAGGTTTTTCAGTCTTGTTTATATGTTTGAAGAACCAGTTCTTGGTTTTATTGATATTTTGTATTATCTTGTAGTTTATATTTTATTTCTACTCTAATTTTTCCTTCTAGGAAAATGATCCTTCTAGGACAATTTATTCTTCTTCTAGTTGCTTAATGTGTACATTTAGAATGCTATTTGAGATTCTTCTTATGTCTTGATATTATATTTCTCTCTATATACATACATACATACATACATACACACACATATATATGTATATATAAACAACTCTTGTTTTAATTAATACTCTCAGTCAGAGCTGCTCTTTGACTATGGATTGTGAAGCTTAGGCATATTAATTTTACATAATAAATTTTGGTAACATATGAGTGATAAAGTGGGGCTGGTAAGTGGGGATAGGTGAGGTTGAGTACTGATACTAGGATGTTTTCAAAACAGGAATGGGATGAATTCAGTGTCTTAATTGCTCAATTAAAATAATAAGAAAAAGTTCTTTGAGCCTTTGTTAGCTTCCAATAAAAATATTATACTTAGTAGTATATTTATTTGCATATAGTACAACCTGGACCCCAGTTGTATCCTGAAGTAAAAGGACAGTCCTCTAGCACAGTTCATTCTCCCAGATCAGAATACATGTGGGGTGGAGAACGGACTCTGGATTTCGATTCATTTCACTTCAAACCCTGGTTACATTTCTGAATAACTATGATTATGAGCAAGTCCTGTTGTTTACTTCCAATTATCTCTAAATGATAGGAAATCCCATTTGCACTATAAGTCTGAGTTTCTTGGAGTAAAGATCTAAGTGTTACTTTCTCATCCTATGTTAAAACACCCTAAATGATTTACTATTTAGTTTTGATAATTAGACTAGAAAGAAAATAAAAGCTTACTTATTTTAATCTCATTGTTTTACATATTTGAAAATTCAAAAGATCATGATTTGCTGAGACATGTCATAATCTATGCAT
This sequence comes from Solenodon paradoxus, assembly GCA_004363575.1. Lineage (NCBI taxonomy): Eukaryota > Metazoa > Chordata > Mammalia > Eulipotyphla > Solenodontidae > Solenodon > Solenodon paradoxus. Next base: position 218,443 of record RJWH01000988.1, read on the forward strand.
AGCTCTAACTAATCTTAAATATTCCAGTCTCGTGCCTCAACTTTGTTAACATGTTTTTGTTGGGTTATTCAGAGGTCACAGCTTGGTAGGAGACATATCTCAACTCAATTTATAATATTATATGGTTGGGACATCAGGTGTAAGAGAAGTGGGAGCCTAGGAGAGAAGAATTTATTCACAAGCACCATAAGGAAAGTCTTATCAAATCTGTTATAGATAATAGAGAATATTCTGTTCTTCTCACTTCTTCCACTCCAGCTCACTATTTAGTAATTCAACAAATATTTAAACAGTAACAAATCTTCCAGGTTGTGTTTGTTTTGATCAGAAAAGTCAAGGATGAGGGAGAATGAAAAAGTGGAAGAGGATAATAATGGGAGTGATTATATCCCTAAGGTAAATGTAAACAAATAATATACAAGCACCTTCTTTTACATAATAGCAAACTAGGAAAACTCAAATAGCCAGAAATGAGGGTCCTTCCCTCATGTCATGAAATGAAGAGCCTAATCAATATTTTAAATTCAGAATAATTTCTTGCTTACTCTCTGAATCACAGATGTATCTTAAATACTATCCTTCCATTGTCATCTCTTCCTGGCAACTTCTCGCTTTCCTCCTGACCTCTTGGCTAAAGGGGATCTTTCAGGCAACAGCAAGCCCTTTCAAAAATAAAGTACTGCCTAGGCTTTGTTCACAAGCCAAACTCTAGGCAAGCGGGGAGAAGGCAGGGAAGGCAGACTGCAGGTAGGTTCTAGGGAGACTGAGGACAACTTAGCACTTTCTGCAGCACCCTTGCTGTACAGGTATCTCCAAGAGACCTCATAGCACCCTACTCAACTGTAGAACCTCAGTCACCCAGAAAGTTCACATCCTCAATGCTCATCTCCTGTCATGAAGGCAGCTGACTCAGCCATGACTCCACCAGGGCATGCCATTAAAGGAGTTGATAAAAGCTGTAACTGACCATGCTGCACCTAAATCTACAGAATCAGAATCTCAGGAATTTATGTTGGTTTAATGATGCCAAGGTCAACATTTTGATGTGGAATACTACAGCGGTTGCTGCATTTTTTTAAATTAATTTTTTTATTGAGGTAAAATTCACATAACATAAAATTCACCATTTCAAGCACTTGAAAATACACAGTTCGGTGGCATTTAGCACAGTCACTGTGTTATGTAACTGATATACTTTTGCAAAGCACTTTGAGTTACATTGGCTGATGTTATGTAAAACTAGAAAATTACATTTACAGAAGATAAAATTAAAAGCATAGAAAGTTTTTTTTCCCAGACTACTATTTTCTTAGGATTTTTGTCATTTCCACCCCCAGTCTGTTGAGGCAGAATTATGGAACTATCTGGGGGCAGTTGCATGTGACCTGTTCACTTCTCCACGTTTGAAAGAGTGGCCAGGTGTCTGTCTGCAGTATATGATATGACTATCAAAGTAAGGCCAATTATAAGAAAAGATGACGTATTTTGAAATTTGATTATATCTTAGTTATATGCAAGTCTTCTAAACCTCTCATTTCTAAACCTCCCAACAAGTTTGTAAAGTTCTTGTATTTATTTTATTTAGCAAGTGAATGAACTGAGGATAGAAAGGGCCGTATTCAAAGTCACACAGTTTGAAGGTGATGCAACTGGATTCTGTATTTGATCTCTATGAATCCATTGCCCATATTCTCTCTCCCAAAACATAGCATGAGAGCTTACGAGGGTAACATTAGGTGGAGAAGCTGATTCAGCATTAAATAGAAGCCAAGTGTTCTGAGTATCTGAACCCAAGGTATGAAACCAGGGAAGTCAAAATGGGGGAAAGAAGAGGCAGGGGGGCAGAATATTAACCAGAAGGTTGGGACTGTGCTTGATTTTTGTTGCTTATTCATTTCAGAGATTCTTTTCTTGGCAGAAAAGCTTTGTTGGAAGCAAGCAATGTGCTCCTGACTGCCCACTAGGCAGAGGTCAGGACAGGATTCATTTGTCAATAGGCATCAGGTTTCAAGGGTAAGGTCAAGCTATTGAGAATCATCAGTATGTTAGGAGCCTAAAGACAGCAGTGCTGGTGAAGGGTCTTTAAAGCACTCCCTGACATGCACCTGTGAGTTTTTAGAATGTCTTGCTGGATGTCTGAAGCTGGCTGTATTTACTGAGTCCCTTATATGTGCTAGGCATTTTACTTGACTCTGGACTGAGTCAAGAGAAGTGGAGACCTGAGAAAAGGCAGAGAGGAAAATGATATTTTTTAGGGAAATGACTATTTATTGGAGGAAAACAGCAAGTTGCTATCAGATATTTCTGTGGAGACTGCACAGGAAAAAGAACCATGGTGTCTATAGGGGGTTTATCTGGAAGGCACCTTCTGAGTCACCTTTTCTGAGTGTGTTTGGGCACCGGCAGGAGGATAATTTCATGGACAATTTTGAGTGGTGCCTTTCCAAGGTTCAGTAGTCCATAAAGATGAACAATTTCTTTCACGAAGTACTCTAAGTTACGTGTTGTGGGGTGGACAGAGATGCAGGAAGACACCATTGAAGTGGTGGGGAGCACATCCAGAATGGAGGCCATGATAACTGAGAAGCATCAGTACTGAAAATGGTGCTGCTGCCTGGGTTTCTCCTTCTTGGAGGTAGACATCAAGATAGGGTCAAGCTAAAGAGTCATCAGGTGTATTTGTAATTTTCCTAGTGTTGATACAATAAATCACCACAAATTGGATAACTTAAAACCACAAAAATTTATTCTTCCATAATTCTGGACGCTAGAAGTCTGACTTGTTAGGGGCTAGGGAGGATAGAACTTACTCCAAAGACTCTAAGGGAGAATCCTTCTTTGCCTCTTGATCTTCTGGTGGCTCCATGTGTTCTTAGGTTGTACACCTCTGATCTCTACCTCTGTCTTCACATAACCTTTCCTCTGTTTTTCTGTGTCCCCACTCTGTAGTCATTAGATTTAAGGTCCACCTTGATAATCTAGGATAATTTTGCCTTTACTCTGCAAATACCCTTTTTCTAAATAAGAACACATTGACAGGTTCTGGGACTTGGGCATATATTTTGGGGGGGGCCACTATTCAACCCACTGCACCAAGCCTTTTTCATGCTTTGTTCAGAGACACAAATGTACACAGATGACCTCATAGGTGAGTCTGTTGCCTATCCTGATAAATCCCTCTGTCTTCTTCACCACTGTACTTCTACCAGATGTCCTTGATCGTGGTCAAATGCTCTGATAAGAGTAGTTCTTCTCCCTTTGCTGGGGCTGAGATATGCTTAGTTTGAACAATTTCCCTAGGGTGGGGCTGCCCCTGCTGTACTCTGTTCAGCTTTCAAGTCATCTGCCTGAATACTGAGCAGTATGTAAAAATAAATCACTTGGAGAAGACAACCCAAAATACCTTCAGTTAACAGAAGCTAATATTACTTCTCTATCTGCCAAAATTGACCTGGATAGCCTTTCCCAGGTGCCAATTTCCCAAAGGTCCTATTTCCAAGTCATAGAATCAGCCCCCAAAGCTAATGTTTATGATTAAACAGAGTACCATAATTTCATAGCTTTCTTATGTAAAATTGTCTCTTATTAATCATTTCATCACCAAAATTGAGAAATAGTAAAATTACATTTGTAAGACATACTAAGATCAGACTACAGCCAATATAGCCAGTGTTTGAAGAGAATACAGGTTTGGTATCTCCATACAATACATTCCCAACTAGTTCAGAAGTTGCCCAGAATATAAACTCCCTAAACACACAGCATTCAGTGGGCATTTTGTAGTCAGGGCAGGGAAGCCAGGACACAAAGTAAGGTGAAGAAGGATGAAGGTACATCCTTCTGGAGGGTCAAGTGTAAGATATTCAGCACAACCAGTAACACCAGATAATATATCAAACGTCTCTTCCACTACACAGACAGGGAAATAAGGTTGTCCTTGAGCCTTCTGGGCTAAAGTTGTATTAGTAAGCAACATTCGTGGCTGCGTCCTTCTGGGATGGTGTTAAAAACTTTGCTTTGAAGTGTTTTGCTGGGTCCTGTCATGTTTGTCAAATTGGGATAAGAGTGAAATGAGTATTCAATTGCTGCAAAGCTGTCCTATTGGCTGTAATCCAGCAAACTCCCCTTCCCTTTGATAGGCACCATTTAGAGTAGTTATGGCTGAACTATGGTGGAATCATTGATCATATCTGATAAGCCAGGAACTACCAAATGATTCTCTTCTGAGGAACTTTTCTAAGAGATATGGTCCCTGGTTCAGTTTGTCCTGAAGAGATGCTCATAGTATTTTACTCAATGTGAATAACAAGTAGCAAACTAATGTTATAGGATGATGTTATATAATGCAACAACAGGGCTGTATTAAGATGTTCGCCCTTCTCTATTTTTCTCAATAGCACTGATTTATCTTTATCTGTGTATTTAACTTAAACATCATATTTGTTCCCCGTTTATTTTAATTGAAGCTCTTAAACCTAAACAAGTGCAATCTTGTGTTGTCAGTTATATTTTTGGAATGGGAAACTAGCCTAAAGTTTTTACTTAATAATAGAGGATTTTATTCTGATTTCTCAATCAGATCAAAGAATTTATAATACTCCTACTTTTAGAGTGAAGTTTCAATACAGGAGTGGGATAAGATGTGGAAAAATAGGTCAACTTATTTAGCTCTCAGTTGTGCCTAATGATTAAAAGAATCTGTGAATAGTTTTCCTCTCTTATTAAGACACCATATCTGCAGTTATATCATAGACCACTGAATCAGATAGGGTTTTGAAAAGAAGCAGTGTGGCTCCAGTTGGGATTAATGACAGAAGTGTGGGCAGGATTAAGGAAAAGAAAGATGATTCAGCATTCTGGCATAGGCATGAAGAGAAAGCGGTGGAAGCATTTCCTGGTCTCTGATGAAAAGGAAGTTGAAAGAGGGTCATCTGACAGGATCTCAGAGAGGAGTTTTGTGATTGGGAAGCCAAGTGAAGAAATATGGAGACTTCTCCCTTCCACCTCTTTGAAGTGTTTTCCTTGGAACACTCCCACTGGTAGAGGAGAGCAAGAAAGCCAGGGCATAAAGGGAGGTGGAGAAGGATGAAGAGGGATGCAGGAAATGGGTTCTGGACTTATACAGATAATGATTTCATTCTTAGTGATTTAATTCAAACCATATATGGTTAAATCACTCAACTTCTCTGATTTTTTTTTTTTTTTTTTTAATATTCAGATAGAGACCTCTTTTCCTAGGTTGTTAGCAGGTTTAGGAGATATTAAGAGTAAGGGGGCACCCTGGTAGAGTAGTCCTTTGGTCTAAAGCACACACAACACCCCCACCCCCACTCCGCAGCCACCCAGCCCACTGAACACAGTCACATACATCTCAAGGACCTAGATTCATATCCTGGGACAGGGTGGGTGGTTAGGTTGGGAGGGCTGGGGGGCTGGGCAAACAGGAACAGCTAAATAAAGATAAATAAAAAATGTTTCTTCCTCCTCTTTCTTCTGCTTATTTGGCTACTAGCCTTCATTCCTGCCTATGCCTTTCCTTAAAAAAAGATTAGGTTATAGCAAAGTCTGTTTGATGCTGAAAACTTTAGGGTAATAAGGAACCTTTGAACTTAGTTATCTATCTTCTTTACTTTTCCTTGTTAACCATTAAATGCTCACTAAATGCTCTGTGCTTAGGAAGTTTATAGTCTTCGCAATTTTTTTTAACTATTTGGGAATGTATTATATAGGTATACAAAATCTGTATTCTCGCCAAGCATTGACTATAGTCTGATCCTAATATCTTGCACATGTAGTTTTACTTTCTCAATTTATTTAGATGCTGATGTGATTAATAAAATATAAATTATATGAGTGCTGTGAAATTATGGTACCTTTTTATCATAATTTCTCTATCAAATGGATATCATCATACTATGATCTTGGGGTAGGTCAAGAAACAACCTCCTCTTTTTTTTTCTTGAGTAATTGGAAAAGGAATCTTTGTTAAGATATTTAGGCACCACTGATAAGTGTTGGCTTCATATAACAATTTGACTTAAATTTGTTGAGACATTTTAGGTGTTAAACATTTCTGAAGACAGGCTTTCCTGTATTGCATAATAAATTAGAGGACAGTATTGGTATCAATTCAACAGGTGCCTTTAAAATGGAGCAACTACCTTTCAGACTTTCAGTGCAGATAATAAGTAGGAAAACTGTCTAATTTTAGGGGAGTACTCCAACATGGGAATGATAATGAGATCCAGAAAAAATTAATTCTAATTGAAAATCATCATATTTAGTAAAAATGAGAGGACATGTCAGCCCCTTGCTTTCCTGTCAGTGTTTCCCATAAAACCCAACTCTTATGCTCATTCTATTCCACTGGCAGAATGTGACAAAAAGAGAATGGCCTGTGGATACTTCTTTGGTCTACAAGTCTCAGGTATGTGAATCTGGATAACTTACATCTATCCAGGCCTAAATATCTGGGCAAAAATATCCATTGTAAGGTTATTTTAAGTTTCAAAGAAACAGTGATATTGTGGGGATGAAAAAAGCTGACTTCCCTCCTTAGGTGCTATGGCTCTAAGAACTTGATGACTGTGGTACTTAGATTTTCAGACCCAGAAGGACTCCCTATAGTCTCTAACTTCCTTATTTTAACAGTGGAAACTTCAAAAGGTTATAGGACACATATATAGTCACATATGCAGTTAGAGGTAAAATTCAGACATGATTGTAGTCCTTTTCTGAGGGTGAAATCTGTCAGTGACCAAGTGTAATGAATTAAATGGAATTAAAAATGTTTGAAAATCGTGTTAGTGGTATCCAATGAGCTGATCCTGGGACTCAAAAGGCAAAGAAGTCAATATAACCAAAGTGACAATCTGGTTTAACATGACTACAACCACATCACAAGTTTGGTGCCATCCATCACAAAAAGCCAATGTACTGAGTTGTATATCCAGAAGAAGAAAACACAACTCTGCCTGAGATAGAACGTAATGAAATCTACCTTGTATTTAATAAAAGAGACTACCCCTCCAGATGTTCGTCTGTCTCACAATTTAATAAACATTTGTGTGCTCACATCTATCAGATTTCTCTTAGGAAGAACTTAAGTACCCCTAAAGACTTTGCAAATAAGATTCTACGAAGGGGTTATGCAATCAAAATTGAGGCTGATTTGCTTGAAAGCAAACCAAGTACGTAAGAGCCCTACCTGCTGTCACTACAGCAGGTAAGGTAACCTAGGTGCCTGTGGGGCATCTGGCCAGACCACTTAAGCTATGTTCCGCATGCGCAGTCCTTTAAGGAACTGGACCCCATCCAACTCCTCGCTTCCAATTCCTCCGCCCCACTAGATCACTGCCCCCTCCCTTCCAGGTCTTGGCCACACCGCTGGCCACGCCTCTGAGCGCTGGTTGGTCCTCGCCGGCATGATGAAACTTCCCGCACGCGTTACGGGAGCTACACGGGTTTGAATTGAATTGAGAAGAGGCCCACCGTCCGGCCAGCTGTGTCTGCCTTCTCCGCCTGGTGCCTCCCACCCGAAAACCCGTTCGTGCCCTAGTAAGTTGAACCCCCTGGGCCCAGCGCCGCGCCCTCCCCCAGTGCTTCGGGAGGGGAGGACCAGGCGGCTGTGCCGCATCCTGGTCCCCCAGCTGTGATAGAGCCCCTAGCTGTCGCCGCTGCTCCGGGCTTTAGGGCGGGGCGGATGCTTGTCCATTGTTGCGCACCTGGAAGAGCTGGTGAGGAAATACCGCCGTGGCCCGGTCGGCATCCGGTGAAAGCCGGTGAGGCGACCAGCGGTTCTCAAGAGTAGGCGGTGGAGGCCTGAGTTGGCCCTTGTGGATTTTACTTTATTTTTCTACAATGTTGCGTCAGTCAGTGGGAATTTTTGCAGTCCCGCTGTTCTGCCTCTGATGGGTCTTTGGGCACACGTGTACTGGAGGGAGGATCTCTCCGGTTTCAGGCGGTGGCCTCGGATCTTTACCGCCCCCCCCACCCCATCTCTGGCTCCCCCAACACATCTTCACCTAAGACCCCTACACGAGTCCCTGTGGACTGCAACACTGAACAAGTGACTTGCTAAACAAACCCTGGCAAGAAGAGATCTGTTTAGGGTAAAACAGCTTTGAGGTACGAAAAAAGGCAAAAGAACTGGCATGCTTTTTCTCAATGATTGTTCTGTAGATCTGACCAGATTAATGTTACTATTTAAAATAAAGGGATAGTTTTCTTCACTGTCCAATGTCCTGGGTACTTTAGTAATAATTTAAGAGCAATTATAATTTTTATTTCATTCATGCATTACTGTAAGATTAGCTAGAAGTAATCTAGTTAGATCTAGAGCCTATCCAGGAGTTGGACACTGATACCTTTATGTAAACTTAATTAAGGTGATTTAAACCTGAAGTTTAAATAGTTAGGAAATGGAATAGAAATTTAATGCACTGAAACGGTGCTAATGTCGGTAGGCAAGAACCATATGTGACTACTGAAAACTTGAAATGCTGGTTAGTCTAAATTGAAATGTACTTTAAGTGTAAAATGCAATGGATTTTGACTATTTAATAAGAAAAGCAATGTACTATTTCAACTTTTACACTGATTGCATGCGAAATACTATTTTCGGTATTTTGTTAAGTATACTTAAAATTAATATCACCTTTTTATTTTTTTAACGGGGCTTCTAGTATACTTACAATTACATATATGGTTCACATATCATTTGGACAGCATGCTCTATAGGTTCATAAGAAAATATGGAAAATTACTGCAAACAGGCAACATCAGTAGGAAAAAGCTATGCAGGTGGGACCTTTGCTTTCCAATAAGACAGATTCCAATAAAAATAAAAGGTTATAGTTTCAATTTGCTTCTTCCTGCTGGAGAAATGTATGCTTCACAAACTTTTGTACCCCCTTTTCTCCCGCCAGTTTGGTAGTTAATGTGTGTTTCCCATAGCAGACTTAAAATGGGATTCACGGAGCAGCAAGAAGGCTTAGGTAAATGATTCACTGATGACCTTACTTGATTTTGAAAACACTTTCCCAGCCCATTTTTAATTGGTATGGAGTCAAAGATAGATGGCATGTCAATAGCCATCTCACTTAAGTCTCAGTGATTTTCTTGCTAAATCTCAAAGTAAATTTGCCATTATAGGCTATTTGGGCAAGTACATGGTAGAGACTGCATAAGACATAGGATACTTTATTTCCAAGTTGTTTGAAATAATAACATTTTCCATTAATTTGGTCTGGTTCCACTAAAAGACCAAAGAAAGCTTTGGTTTATTTAGACACAAATGAAATGTCCTCAGAATTGCCCAAAGTGATTGCTGTAACTATAATATATACTTTTTTAAATCATTGTTCCAAACTATCTGAGCATTTGCTACAAATTTGCATTTAAAAATACCAAAATAGATTCTGAGTTGTATTTTGATAAAATAGCTGTTTGAGCTGGTAGCATCCAAACAAAACAGCCCTTTATTTTAGTTGAGAATTTGAAATTTTAAAATAACATTTGTTGGAATTATTTGCTTCTTGGTCTATAGGGATGAGCCATGTTGTTTTTCAGAGATGTTGTCCCTGTATATATGCATCTACTTTGCTTTCTAATTGACCAAAGTAGCTTTGAGACAATATTTGAAAACATTTTTATCTTCCGGGAGATTTTGATGATCATCATTTTGTGTATCTATCAACTTAATTTTTTTTATTGTATAGCCAGAATATCTGATATTCGATAATACAGCTGTCTTTTTCTCTTCAAAATTTCTTTTCTCATATTTGAATAAATTACTTAGAGCTAAGTTAGAAATTGTGAAATGTTTGTAAGAGCAATGTATCTTAATATTATACTTTGGTAGTATATTATTCTATGTACAGGCAGTGCAGAAGACATTTGTAAAAAGACTGGAGTAGAAAATACAGTCATCTGAAATCTCCTACATTTTGAGAGCGTTAGGAATTCTGGGGTGGAAAGATAGAGTTGGGGTCGCTAGCTAGGCTGGAGCTGGCCTACACATGTGTCTCTTGGGCGTAAATATAGGCTGCAGAACGGAATGTGGGCTGAACTCCACCACCTGTAGCTAACTCCTAAGGTTCCAGCGAAGACAGGCTTTGACTGTTTAACTGTGTGCTAAACTGCTGTAGCTGCCTGGATAAGTCATCCATTTTTTCTGAATAATTATAATTTAAATCATTCTCCTGTGCATCTTCCACTTAATGGAAAATTGCTGTAGATAAGAAAGTTTATATTCAGTCTTGGGAGTGGTTTATGCAAGTTTTTGGAATAAAGATTTGAACTTGAATTAGATATTGAATAGTTGGTCTGCTTTTCTCTCCACACAGAGCTGTAGTTCAGTTGTACCATGTGTGGCATCTGGGCCCTCTTTGGCAGTGATGACTGCCTTTCTGTTCAGTGTCTGAGTGCTATGAAGATTGCACACAGGGGTCCAGATGCATTTCGTTTTGAGAACGTCAATGGATACACCAACTGCTGCTTTGGATTTCACCGGTTGGCTGTGGTTGACCAGCTGTTTGGAATGCAGCCAATTCGCCTGAAGAAATATCCTTATTTGTGGCTCTGTTACAACGGCGAAATCTATAACCACAAGAAGGTAAATATAATGGAAGCAGAAGATATCTGGATATGATTAAGCCTCATAATTAGATGACTAATTTATACATTTTGTATAAAGTTTTTTTTACTTTTCAAAGCAGTTTCCATGTTCATTATCTCATTTGCTCCAGTTATATAGATAAGAACAATAATGTACAAAGAGGTGAAATGACATGGTCGCACACAGAATGGTAAAATGGGGAGTACAGTTCCAGTTCTTTAATTCTTAGAATGTTTTTTCTTATTTTGAGTTTGAATATGAATTAGGGTCTGTGCCAGGCTTTGATTAGGTGCTGAGAATACAGTAGGAAATACGAGAAGTAGGTCTGCACTCTAGTGGAGCTTATTCTGATCAGGAGCAAACAAAAAAATCATTGTACATATAATAGACATTCTAAAACAATGACTATGAGCTGATAGATATAGGAGATCCATTTTCAGGAAGGGCGGTCAGAGAAAGCCTCTTGAGGAATTAATTTTTAAACTGAAACCTGAAGATCAGCTGTCAAGGCTGGGAAGAGCATTTCATTTCATGCAGAGGAAATAGCACATGTAGAAGCCCTGAGACCAGAAGGCACCTCAAGACAGTGTAAGCATCAGAGGCAAGTTTGACCTAGGATGGTAGACAGGATCAGAATAGGAGGAGACTGTAGCCATTAAAAAGTTAGAATATTATTTTCATTTATTTTTTAAAGGAAGGGTATAAAGAGGAATGAAGGTGACTAGGAAGGCAGACAGGCAGGAAGAAGGAGGAGGAAGAAACACTCTATTTTATTCAGTTGTTCATCCTGGTTTTTTCACCAGGCCCCAAGTCTTGAACCACCGTTCTTGGGATGTATGTGTGCTGTGCCTGGCGAACTAAACTGCTAGGCCACCAGGATGCACCAGGAACATTATTATTGCTTTTGTTTTTTTCCTTAAAGAAAAGGTGCAGGCAGGAAGAAAGAGACAATACTGCAGTGTATTTTCATTCAGTTGTTAACCTCGGTTGTTCCCCTGACCCCAGGTCTCAAACCTGGGACCTTGGCTTGCTAAACTGCTAGGCCACCAGGGCATGCCCACCAGGAATATTATTTTAAGAGCTCTGAGAGTTAAGGATTTTAATTCAGGGATAGAATATAATAGTTTGGAGGTCACCATATTTGTAACTTTTTTATAATGCTGCCTTTAAAGTATTTATTGCTGTCGCATTCTTCACTTACTCAGAGCCAAAGGGCAAAAAGGTGACCCGATGCAATGGAGGGCAGGAAGAAAGACATTTAGCAATAGTAAAACTGGCACAGCTTTCTGAGCTGGTGAATTTTTACTCTTAGAGATTGGTTAAGGGCAACAAAATTCTGATTTGAGGAAGTCAAATGTGCTAAGAACCTTCCACTCTGGAATTATTTGACTAATATTTCACAAGAAATATTACAATCAAATTTTTCAGTTATTTTCTGTTTGTCACCCACCTCCCAACATTTAATTTTTTAAATTTCAAAATATGGAAAAGAACAGAACAATAAACCACAAAGATTGAATAATTATTAATGTTTTACCATATTTCCTTTCTCTGCATTTGTGTATACACACATTCATTTCTTGGCTGAATCATTTTAGAATATACTGCAAATTTTATGATACTTTATTCCTAAGTATGTAAGCTTTTATGTCTTAAGAATAAAAACATTCTTACTCACCTTCATTCCCGACTATATCTTTTCTTTAAAAAAAAAGAGACATTCTTCTACTTAACACTATTATTAAATCTAAGAGTATCAGGTTTCTTATAATACCATCTAATATTTATAATGCCATCTAATACCTAGTTCATATTAAATTTCCACAAGTGTTCCAAGAATATCTTTCTAGCTATTTTTTGTTATTTCTTTTGAAATAGATTTCATTTATGACTCATATATTTGGTTGTTGTGATGATTCTTTTCTTTTTTTTGTGACTTCTTGACATATACTTCTGATTCATGGATAGGAATGTATATTCTACCCCTCTGGACATTTTATCTCCAGTCAATTGCCATCTACTTAGAGAAACATTCTCAACAATAGAGTTCTCATTTTAAAGTTTTTATAGTTTCTCAGTAGATTACTTTTATTTATTTATTAAGAGCCTACCAGGCACCATTTCTCTAGGTGCTTGTGGATGGAATAGTGAACAGAATAGGTAAGAATGGAATTTCATGCTAGTGCGAGTAGAGTTGGGGAGCAGTTAAAACTTTTTCTCACTAAGCCAAAATTGACCCATACAATTTTGAAGAATTATATGAGAATGCTAGGTTGTATTATTGCACTATTAACCTAATTTTCAGCTTAAATGAGACTTTCATCTTGTTTTACTTGAACAACATCGAGGCTTTTGTTTATGTAGTTAAAAAGTTATTTAAAACTAAATATTTTGGAAATATTTTTATTCTAAGTTAGCCAAATACATTGGTTTTTCAAAAGCATAGAAGTTCCATTGCTTTTCCTAATCATCTTAAGCTTATGCAGTTTGAATAGCCAAAACGGTCTAAAGAGTAGAATGGCCATTTTAGATGTATTTCTTCAATATAATCTCTAAAGCCCTTTTTCTTCTTTTAAATGAAAATCACATTTACTGCTATCACTAGTAACATACTAGAGGTGTGCTGGGAGTGGAGACAGAGTCAATGGCAGTATGGTTTCTGCATGGCGGCAAGATATGGTTATAGGCAACTTTTATCTAAGTGTGGTTTCAGGAGAGTAGGAAGTGGTGGGTGTGTGTCAGTAACCAACAAGGACTTACCTTCAAGGGTTAGGCCAGAGTGTGGCAATGAAGAGAAGGATGGCAGTGGAGGGTAGATTTCGGAAGCTATTGCTTGCTAATATCACTGAATGCTTTAAAGTAATGAATTCTTCAGTTCTTCAGCCCACTAGCGCCTTCAGAAGACTGTTTTCAAGCCCGTCTGCAAGTGACGGGACCATCCTGATAGTTGCCGAGAGCTGGGAGAGTGACCAGCAAGTGGCTTTGTAGTCACTGGAGGTGCCCAGAGCCTATTTTTGGAGATTTCTCTGAGTGCTTATAGACAAAAGGTTCACAAATTATTGAGTGAGCTAGGTTGTGAAGTTTGGTTTATAGGTTGTGTGCATATAAACAAAGATTTACTTTTTGAAATTTCAAAACATATTCAAATGCATCCAGGATTTCCACCTGACTTCCTTTATGTGAACTTCTCTCTCCATCATCAGCAAACACACGGGAGTATAAGTACAAAGAAAGAGGAACACACCAAGGAATTTTCATCCTCAGTTTACCAGTGGTGATAAATAGCCTCAGGTCTCAGGTGTAACTTTATTAACTCTCCTTCTGCGTACGTGGGAGTGAGAGTCTCTTTGCTGCTCTTTTAGGATCCATGGACTAATAAAGCTTCACTGTTGTTTTGTCTGTCAGTGAGAAGTAGCTTCTGTGTCACTGTGTAGAAGGACTGGTGGTTGTTGTCCTCTCTGGAGACCAGGAACTTTTGTTGGGCCATGTGTCTCTATTGTGTGGAGTCATTTATCAAGATTAGTATCATACATGTTTGCTTTTATTCTTTTTATTTTCATAGGTAGGTCTTTAGAGTGGAAATGATAAGAAGTTTAGCAATACTGTATTCCCAAACCAAAATACCACATTTGTGGAACATACATTTTTATTATGGCAACTGGGAAACATATTTGCTTGAGTTATATCTATGTATTACATACACAGCATGTATATAAGATCCATCCTTCTATACATTACTGTTCTTATACATAGCTTCTGCTTTCTCTATCAGAATGCAGCTAAAATTTTCATAACTTTTTAAATAATTTGTATGATTGTGAGTTCAAGAAAGCTGTATTTTGATACCATGATTCTAAGTCACTGAAGTACTGGAAATGATGATTATGGAGGACAAATATTGAAGCAGTGTTTAATAAAATTATTAACGAACACACAAGGATTATAACAGTTTTATTTTTCTCTTGCTTCCTTAAGATGCAAGAACATTTTGAATTTGAATACCAGACCAAAGTGGATGGTGAGATAATACTTCATCTTTATGACAAAGGAGGAATTGAGCAAACAATTTGTATGTTGGATGGAGTGTTTGCATTTATTTTACTGGATACTGCCAATAACAAAGTGTTTCTCGGCAGAGATACCTATGGAGTTAGACCTTTGTTTAAAGCCATGACAGAAGATGGATTTTTGGCTGTTTGTTCCGAAGCTAAAGGTAATGATAGAATTTTTTTTATAGATTTTCATTATTATCTTATCAAACACTGATCTTTTCACTCTCTATAAGTTTGCCTTTCCCAGAATGTCATTAGTTGCAGTCATATGGTATGTAACCTTTTAAGACTGACTTCTTTCACTTAGCAATATTCATTTAAGATTTCGCTATTGCAGCTTGATGGCTCGTTTCTTTTTATTGCTGAGTAATGTTCCATTGTATGGATGTTTCACACTTTATTCACTTTTGGATTATCCATTTTTAATTTGGTTATTTGTCTTTTTTACTATTCAATTGTAATAATTCTTTACATATTCTAGATACGTAAAGTATTTTGTTCAGCAAGATTGTACGATACATGATCAGTGTCCAGAAATCACTTATATTTGACACACTTGTAATGAGCAATCTGGAAATGAATTTAAGAAAACAATTACATTTATAGTAGTATCAAGAATTAATTTAATAAAAATAATATAAAACTTAAATCCTAAAAACTAAAATACTGTTAAAAGAAATAAAAGATCTAAATAAATGGAAAAGTACCTCATGATAATGATGTGAAGATTTAACTGTTAAGATGATAGTACTCTCCAAATTAATCTTCACATTCATCAGGATCCCTATCAGAATCCCAAATGACTTCTTTGTAATAATTGACAAACTGGCTCTAAAAGAAGCACAAGGGACCTAGAATAATCAAAACAATGGAACCTAAAGACAGTATGGGATTAGGTAGGATAGACAGATAAATGGAAAGAACTGAGAGTACAGAAATGAACCCATATCTATAGTTAACTGATTTTCAGCCAGGGGACCAAGGCTGTACAATAAAGGGAAGTTGTCTTTTCAACAAGCACTGCTGGGAGAACTAGACAGTCACATGCAAAGGAGAAATGAGGTTGGACCTTTACCTCACACCATTTCCTAAAGTCAGAATGAATCAGTGACCTAAATATAAGGGCTAAATGATAAAACTCTGAGAAGAGAACAGAGGCAAATCTTCATTGTCTTCGATTTCACTAACATTAGATATGACACCAAAAGCATAAGCAACAAAAAATTAGACTTCACAAAATTAAACATTTTGCTTGTTAAAAGTGTGAATTGTGACTGTTTTCTTAAAATTCATCAGTGATAACTCAGAAATGACTACTAGAATATCTTACCATTAACAGTTTCAAGTCCATCTTTTTACTTAATAAATGCATCTGACCTTCCTTTTTGCACTTGCTTATTTTATTATAGAAAATTGGTTTTCTTGATTAGAAATTCCAGCTAGGGAGAAGAGATTGAACTTTGGAAATTTTTCTATTAATTTGAATTACTAAAATCAGTATAATTTCACTGTACATATCAGTGCTGTTATCATTTCTCTAGAAAATCAGTGAGGATTTGGGGTGATGAATTTTTTTTTCGTTTTTGCTTATATAATAGACATGTTTGTATTCAAGAAGGAAAATAGAAATTGAGAAGACATTGTGAACGTTACTGTAATGTTTTATTCTAACTTGAATAAATTTATCTTTTTGAATTTGTAGGTCTTATTAACTTGAAGCACTCTATGACTCCTTTTTTAAAAGTGGAGCCTTTTCTTCCCGGACACTATGAAGTTTTAGATTTAAAGACAAATGGCAAAGTTGCATCAGTGGAAATGGTTAAATACCATAACTGTAGAGACGAGCCTCTGCATGCCCTCTACGACAGTGTGGAGAAACTCTTCCCAGGTAGTAAAGCGGACCCTCACCACCCACATCCCACCTCTCTCCCCCGAAAGAATATTATACTCTCCTGTTACTTGAATTATTTAAGTTTGAAGACCTTTTGTTCGTTTGTTTTAAGTTTACAGGTAATACTCTGGGATTTGGCAAACTCCAGTCTTCAGCAAAGGCCATCATGAGACATGGACATGATTGTGTATCTTATTTCAACACATAATTCAGCACGTAATTCAGTCCAAGATTTTCTGAAGCGGTTTCATTTATTTGATGTATTTATAGGTTTTGAATTAGAGGCTGTGAAGAACAACCTGAGGATCCTTTTTGACAATGCTGTGAGGAAACGTTTGATGACAGACAGAAGGATTGGCTGCCTTTTATCAGGTGAAGTCAGTTTAAAAATCTAATGATGCTTAGTATGCATTTATTTAGGTTGAATGTTTTGTAGTTATCCCAAAGGTTTGACTATAAAATATGTACTCTAATCTTTCCTTCATTAGAGGACAAAAATATTTTTGGTAAACTGCATTTAATATCACGGTAATACAGTGATTTAAAGGTACATAATAGTTATGTTATTGATACATATAAGTGAGCTAGTAAACATTCTTTAGAATTCTCTGTAGTGACTTAATTCAAATACTATTAACATTATCACAGGTTATAGCTTAGAATTTTCTTTTATTAAAGTTAATTTTCAGCTTATAAACCTTAGTGATTTTAAGTGCTAAACTTCTAATGTTTAGAAGGAATGTGAATCGTATCTGTCCCTCTCTTATGCAAGGCACATAACCAGTACACTGTCTATCTTGCTTGTAGGAGGCTTAGATTCAAGTCTGGTTGCTGCCACCCTATTGAAGCAGCTAAAAGAGGCCCAAGTACAGTACCCACTCCAGACATTTGCCATTGGCATGGAAGATAGTCCTGATTTACTAGCTGCTAGAAAGGTAAGACACTGTCTCAACCTGTTGTACAATCAAGGCACACTTGTTCTTAGAGTGAAAATCAAGTCAGTAATTGTTGGTTCTGCTATTATAGTACTGATTCAGGTAAATGTTTCAAATAAACTGTACTAAACTGGAATGAAATGCTTGCTGGATACCAGCTCTGTTATGGGTCCTTTTATCTACCATGGCACATGGAATCCTCACAAAATTACATGATAGTAATTCTGTCCTTTCGATAGTTGAGAACCTGCTACAGCTGTGAAACCATGGAAACTTTGGAGCCTCACTGCTGGTTTAAAATCCTAGTTCCATCATGTGATTTCTCATTTATGTAATGGGAGTAATAGCATTTGCTATGGGATAGTTTGAGGTGAAACTATACATTCACATAAAGTGCACAGGATAGAACTTAGCATGTGGTAAATATTTAGTGAATGTTAAGTGTGATTTTGTTTTTTCATTTGGTATAAAGATTTATGGGCAGAGGGGACCTTGTACATATTCAGTGTATAGGAGATGTCATTCCTACTCTGGAAAAACTTAAAAGAATGACTGAGAAAGAATTAGAGAGCAGTCCCAAAGCAAGTTTATCAATGCTGAATCCTAAATAGCCAAAGAAAATAGAATGGAGGGGCCATTTCTTTCATGAACAGTGTCTTTAGATGTCAAGTTAGGCATTTCAGGAGGGCCAAAGGAGACCATGTTTAGAGTTGGGACCATGTTGAACTCGGGAGAGGTGAAGTGAGTTAGGTAAAATTGTGTGTGTATGTGTGGCTGGGCATGGCGGGGCGGTGAGGGCACAATATTGCAAATCTCTTGATTGTTAAGTTAAAATCTCAGAGTGGGAAGAGCTGATGGGGAAGTTTGGTGGTTGAGTGGAGGCCAGAGACTTAGGGGATGCTAGGGAAACTGACCAGGTGGCTCTTACATGTGGTGGCCTGGAGAATCATTTCCACTTAACCATACCTTGTTTATTTTCCACTATTGTTAATTCATGATACGTTATAAACTACCATCATATTTCATTTTAAAGGGTAGTTCTTTTTAAAACAGAAAACAAGTACATGAATATTTCTTTGTATATTCAGGTGGCAAATCATATTGGGAGTGAGCATCATGAGGTCCTCTTTAACTCCGAGGAAGGTATTCAAGTCCTGGATGAAGTTATATTTTCTTTGGAAACTTACGATATCACAACAGTTCGTGCTTCAGTAGGTAAGGTATTTTATGATATTAGAAAACTTTTTTTAATGCTGAAAAGTATAAGGTTTAAAAATATTTCAAGCAACGATTTTTAAAAACAATATTCAAAAATATATGGAAGTAAAGTTCCTAAGTTAGAATTATGTTAATAAGACTGTTTAAAAATTCTCCAAATCTGCAAAGGTAAACTTCCACATTTATGGTGTCACTGCTTATATTTCTTCAAAGAGTAGAAATATGTGAGTCGTCTTCCCCTAATTCTCTTTATATAAAGTTCCTTGGGCTATATAGTCTGTATTAAATGCAGAAAAAACACTACGTTGTGATTCATAAAAAGAACACTCATTTTAGATATATTTTGGTAAATATTCCATCATACAACTTATTACCGAGTAGCTAGTTTTGCCCAGCAAGCAATACTCATTTTACTGTTGTAATACTATATGGAAACATACAGAGATCAGAAATATATACCCCACATCAGACTGATTGACTATTCTTGAGCCTCCAGTATCCTATGGGGTTATATATGCCTCTCTTTAAAGAGACTCAGAGTTTGATAGCACTCCATTGCAAAGTTTAGAGCATGCATTTTTATATTGTAAACTTTGCCATAATATCACAAAAGTGATATTGCCCCAAGAGAACAAACCTTGTTTCTTGGAGGGTAAAAAATGTCTTAGATATTACAGTGGTTTATGGATCGCAAAAAGCCTTAATACAGAACATTTTGTTTGTGTGGGGATATACAGGTTTAGGAAAAAAAAAGGTCTAAAGTCTCCCTAGGGACATAATAATGAAAAAAAGGTTAAAACCAAAAACAACATCCCTAATTTTCAGGGATTTACAGTATTCTTATATATACTTAGATAGTATATATTTTTATACTGTTCTTAACTTTAAGTGAAATTTGATGCAGAATGTTGGGGGGAAAAAACTAAACTACTAAACTCCAACTCCTATTATTTTGGTAGTGATACTGGTATAAAAGTTTTGTTTTGCTTTTTAAATATGTTTGAGTCATTAGTGTAGCACAATTTTAAAATGAACGTTCTTGATCTAAAAGTACTAAAATTTTAAAACATGTATATAACATTGTGGAATGATTCTGGGCTGTTTCATTGCAATAGTTAAGACTTTGGGGTTAAGAACTTATAAGTGACTTATAGATTAGGTCAATATTTTGGAAACTACTTTAAGAGAGTCCAATATGATAACAAATCTTAAAGTTATTTCCAAAAGTCAAATCAAGGGCATTTTTGGTAGAGGGTTATGTTGACATTACTGATAATTTCTGTCTTTCTTTAAGGTATGTACTTAATTTCCAAGTACATTCGGAAGAACACAAATAGTGTGGTGATCTTCTCTGGAGAAGGTTCAGATGAGCTTACACAGGGTTACATCTATTTTCACAAGGTAGGCACTCTAAATTGGAAGGGATATTTTTGCCTTTTCAGAATAGCAGTTACTTTTGAGTATTTGAGTTATATGAGGAAATCTGCTAGTGTCTACTATATTTCTTTTGGGGAGAAAGACATCTTAATAGTGTCAAATAACTTCCATTCTTTTAATCTAGTTAAACATGAGAATCATATTTCTAGTATTTCTTAGTTCCCTATGGAATTAAGCTTACTGCAGTGTGTCCATTTCATTTGTTCTAACACTAACAGTCTTGGTGTGAAGGAAGGCTTGTTTTTTTAAAGTATTCACTCCCTTCTCTAAACTTTATTTTTTATCCTGTCCAACTTTCAAGTTGGAATATGTGTAAGAATAAGAAAAAACTATTTTGTGTGGCCAAAGCAAAGTTGTTGGTGTGTTTGTAACTTTAGCAATTTATTTGTAAAATAGGCTCCTTCTCCCGAAAAAGCCGAGGAGGAGAGTGAGAGGCTTCTGAAGGAACTCTATTTGTTTGATGTTCTCCGTGCAGATCGAACTACTGCTGCACATGGGTAACTCAGTATTTTAAGAAGAGGTGGTAAAGCAACTTTAGAAACAAGCTCAGTGGCTGGATTTCTTCACTCCAATTTGGTCATATATTTCACATTATGACTTTGATAGACAAAAAGTGAACTTTGTCTCTTAAAACCCCAAGTAATTAGGTTAAATTCAAAGTGCTGTTGTGATAATGGTGAGCAGATTTTTCCTATAGTTTGTTTTGGATGGAGTTTCCACCTTTATTAAGGCATGAAAACATTCTACTCACATCTGGTCAGTTGAGAAGAGAAGGTAGCTGCAGGTCTTTTAAAGTATTTTTAAGACAAGTAAAGATTATATACTGCCATGTAACAAGTGTTTAGTTCCTGTCAGGCATATCTGATGCTGTGGTAACCCCAAGTGGAGACAGGACAATGAAGATATGAGAGGTTTCATTAGATTATAAGGGCAGATTTCTTTGAAATTATTTCTGATTGGTTACAGGTTTTGACTTTTTACTGATAATCTTGGGAATTGAAGACTGTTAAAATTGAATTAAATGTTTTAGTTGCTTCTGCCGAAGCACTTAGGAAACAAGTATGAGGTTGAAAAAAAAACCCATTACGTAGTTATTTATCTTCTCTGGTTGTCCTAACCAGAATCACCAAGATTCAAGAAACATGCTGTATGGCCTTTAATATATAGTCTAGGTTGAATACTGTATGTAAATAATTAATCAGCCAGTAGTAAAAAAAAAAATGTTGGCAGGATGACAAGTGGTTACACCTAGGAAAAAATGAGTCAAAGGGCTAGGCAAGATACCTTATAATCAGGTTACTCGTGACTCTAACTTTTCCTGCTTTTTGAAATACATGTTTAATTTTTCTTTATTAAAAATAATTTTTTGTCTCTTTCACTCCCTGATGAGATCTTTAGAATGAAGGTTTTTGAATTAATCAATTCAAGCAGGGATTGTAAAAAATTTTTTTATAATCTTAACATTAGTCTGGTTGAATTGCTATAAAACTCTTGTTAGAATCTAAACTGACAGGTAATAAGATTTCATTTTGATTTAGATTTTCTTTCCCCTTTAAGTCTTGAATTGAGAGTCCCATTCCTGGATCACCGATTTTCTTCCTATTACTTGTCTCTGCCACCAGATATGAGAATTCCCAAGGTAAGCGAATAAATTGGATATAAAATCTCTCTATTGCTATCATTTATGTTTGAAACTTCTACTGATGCTTTTTTTCTTTTCATTTCAGAATGGGATAGAAAAACATCTCCTGAGAGAGACATTTGAAGACGCCAATCTGATTCCTAAAGAGATTCTCTGGAGACCTAAAGAAGCCTTCAGTGATGGAATAGCCTCAGTTAAGAATTCTTGGTTTAGGATTTTGCAGGACTATATTGAACATCAGGTATAATGCTTTAAAAACATTTTTCTGGAAAGGGCAATTTGGATACAGAATTGTAATTGTAATTCATTAAATTTAAATGTGTTGTGCTTTTTCTTTTTTTTTTTAAAGGAAGGGTGCAGACAGGAATGAAGTCAGGCAAGTAGGCAGGAATAGAGAGGAGGGAGAAGTACTTTATTTTTATTTAGTTGTTCATCTTGATTGTTACCCCTGGCCCTGGGACACAAGCGCAGTCCTTGGGATGTATGTAAACTGCACTCTCAGTCAGAGACAGCAGACCAGACTGGTACTACACCAGGACATGCCTAATGTTTTATTTCTCATAGGCAAGATTTCCCATAGCCTCCTTTTGTAAGCATTTAGAAGAGTGAAGTGGCATGAAGGATTATACAGTGGTATCTAGAATTGAAAGTGAGAGGAGACTTACGAATCATCACTGACTTTCATTTAACACATTTTTGGGCACCGGCTGGGTGTCAGACATTAGGAGGCACAAATGAATAAAACTCTCAGAGCTACTAAGTATTCAGAATAGGCACATGATCCTTAAAAGTCAGTAAAATTACTAACATTATGAATATTTTAGCATTTTCTAAGTGTTAGGTGATGAATGGATATCTTGAACAGTTTACAATAAAGATGTCATATCTTTTTAATTTTGGGACGCCAGATTAAAGACAAATATTTCCATGGATTTAAGAAAAATGTTTTGCTCTTATTCTTACAGGTGGATGATACAGCGATGGAAACTGCAGCCCAAAAATTTCCCTTCAACACTCCTAAAACTAAAGAAGGCTATTACTACCGTCAAATCTTTGAACACCACTACCCAGGCCGGGCCGACTGGCTGACCCATTATTGGATGCCCAGGTGGATCAATGCCACTGACCCTTCTGCCCGCACCCTGGCCCATTACAAGTCAGCTGCCAAAGCTTAGGCAGTCTTTCTGCAATAGAGTGAAAGAATAAATGTTTCTTGTTGTGAGGGCCAAGAGCTTAAGGGTGGTTAGGGGAGCAGTAAATATTAATCACTCAGGTTTTCTTGGGCATAAAAAAAATAAAAGTCTTAAATCTGAAACATTTTATAGTTACTTACATTCATAGTGTCTGTTCGTTAGAAGAAACTAGAAATTGAGCAGCTTTTTCTGTTAGGTACAAGGAAACACCTTCTGTTGGCAGGATCTCATAGGCACTCTGCTGGCAGGGATGCTTTAGAATGCATTTGGGTTGCGTGCCTGTCTTGTGTGGCCTCAGGTCGTCCCTCTTTTCTCTCTGGATTCCTAGCAGCTGGGTAGGCAGCAGATTGGTGTCTTCAGATGTCTCTCAGGAGATGTTTTTCCATCTCATTCTGAAATGAAAAGAAAAAAAGCTGGAGCAGCAAGTCCTTTTTAAGAGTAAAATAGTCATTAATTTTTTCCTTTTTATTTCGAACTAACGTTTTTTCTGGAGACTTATTCTAGATCAAGGGTCAGCAAGTTTTTTCTATAAAGAGCCAGACAGTAAATAAGCTTTGTGAACCTCCCTCAGACCTGTTCATCTCTGCCATCATAGTGCAAAAGCTGCCAAAGACAATATGTAAACAAATGGGCACAGTTATACTCTATTAAAGCTTTACAAAAGCCCATGGGCTTTAGTTTGCTTAGTACTGTGTGGAGGAACAACCCAAGCCAACCAGTTCTGGTGAAAGGAAAGAAAGCATTCTGAGCCTGATTGGGGAAAGAAAAATATATAACAAGAGAACATTCAATGAACATATAGAAGATTTTCATTTGAACACTTATGGGTTGTTTAATGACAACATTCTGAAATACAGTGGAACAATATGGGTTTGAACTGCTAGGATCCATTACACGTGGATCAACATGCCAGCCAGAGAAATTAACAGAGGAGGACTTAATGGAGATGAGTGCCTCCAAACCAGCACAGTGAGGAACAAGCAGTATCAAAAAATAAGTTGACATTAGACAATTAGGAAGAAGGATTCAGCTTAATCAGGACTGCTTTTTCCTTCTTTTTTGACGTGGACCCTTCTGTGATATGGACTCTGAAACTACAGCAGATGGTAGAAGGACTGGTGCTATTTACAAACATTTGGAGAAATTACAAAACAAAGAGTCAGACAGAAATTATGATTTATTTCCATAAAGTCACAGGAAGTATGACTGCCTCCTACCACCACCTCTGTCTCTACCACCCTAAGGATGAAGACCTTTTTATTGATTTCCACTTAATAAATAGTAAATATCAGCTATTTTATCAGGAAGGTTCCTGGTCAACGGGAGGCCATTAAATTTCGGAAGCATTAAAAGCTGTACTCAGATTTCTGACTGGGTGGCAGAGCACATTGGTACTCCTCACCCCCATGCTATTCAGAGGCCAACTGTACATCATAAAGGTGAATTTTGCTGTTAGAAACTTCGGAAGAGAAAACTGCTGGTGCACACGTAAACATAAATACTTTATTGGATCCAGAGGAAAAAGATGGCAAGAGAAGTTCTTCCTTATTTGTGTCTGGGAGACTTAGCCAGATTTTTTCCTGGCAAAGTACAGGGAGATCATCAGTGCCTCAGCAGTCTGGGAATAGGGGTGACTACACTTAGAGGCATTCAGGAAGGGTGCAGACACCTGTGAGATGAGAGATGGGTGCTGAGAGGCATGCAGGTCAAAGTTGCATTTACAGAAGTAGCCTAGGGGAGAACAAAAGGTTGGGGGCAGGAACTGATTTGGTGGGACCAGAGGCAGACACTGCCATCAGGCAAGAGGTCCAGCGAGGAGTCCCAGGGAGGGAGAAAGTTGCTGGTAACACATGCTAGGCTAGCAGGAAGCCCAAGAAAAGGGGGCTTGACTTGGAATCCCAGCCCCCACAACATTTGGAAGCACAGCAAAAAGCACAAGCAAGAATGCCTCTTGCCCTCCCACCCCGCTGAGTCCTTGATATCTGAGGAGCAGAGAGGAGGTCCAGTACTACAGTCTTTGGACTGCTGAATCTGATTTTGGAGACGCAGGGAAGAGGACTTACCCAATACATGCCAGCAGAATCAGGCTCCCCAGCCCTACCTGACCACAACAGTTATTCTCCTTCAGCCTGTGCACCCCTCCCACAACCAGCAGCCCTACCCCATGCCCCAACGCAACAAAAGAATCACTGAAACCTGCAAGGGACAGAAACAAAAACATAAGCACTACCTCTCAAAAATAAATAAGCAGCTTAGCAAAAAGGATCCTCCCATGGGGAGAAAGAAAATTCAGTATACCTCAAAATCTTTAGAAATTATGGCAACACAGGAGAACAGCCCATCAATTTGGAAGATGTAGATGATTGTCCCCATTTAACAGAGTTCAAAGTTGCAATTACAAAAATATTACATAAAAGAAAACTCATAAAAATAGTTCAAAGAACAACGAGAACTCAGCAAAACAAGTCAATGAGCTAAAAAATACAATTAAGGAACAGAAGCTAGAAACAAGGTTTACAAAAGAAGCTAACAGACTCATGAGTTAGAGAATGCAATAAATAACATCAAGAGTACCAAAGATAGCTAAGGAAACATAATTGACCAAATGGAAGTGATCTGAAGAAGAGAAATGTAGAAATGTAGAAAGAAGGCAATGGGAGAAGAGATAGAGGTTAAATATAAATTATTAAAGTCTAAGAATTATCTTAATCCACTAAGAAAGGTGTATATATGAATAATGGCTATCCCAAAAGATGAATAGAAAGAGAAGGAAACAGAACTTATTCAAAGAAATATTGAAAATTTCTCATATCTGGGCAAGGATGTGACCATACAAGTAAATGAAACCAACAAAAATCCCAGTTATCTAAATGCAAAAGGATCTATGCCAAAGCATGTAACTGTGAAATTACATAAAATCCGAAGAACTTTAAAGGCAGGGGGCAAAAAGCAAGTAACATGTAAAGGTACTCCCATCAGGCTATTGTCAGATTTTTCAGCAGAAATCCTTTAAGTCAGAAGAGAATGGAATGATGGTTTCAAAATACTCCATGATAAAAAACAAAGCAAAACAAAAAAACTGTCAGCCAGGAATACTGTATCCTGCAAGACTCAGATGATGGACAAATACGGGTTTTCTATGACAAAAGCTAAAGAAATTTGCTGCCACAAGACATTCTCTACAAGAAAGGCTAAAAAGAGACTCTTCTACTTACCAAAAGGAAGGGAGTTTACAAAAAATTAAAGAAATAGGTAAACAAAACGAGAAAACAAAAGTCAGGGAAGCAGTAGCAAGTACCCAAATTTCAATAATCACTCTGAATGTAAATGGACTGAATTTACCTTTTAAGCTCAGAATGGCTGGATGGATTAAGAAACAAAACCCAACTATATGCTGTTGATAAGAAACTCATGATCCAGAGACAGACAAAATGAAAGGGTGGGTCAAGGTACTCCAAACCATTGATGAATATAAAAAAGCATATATAAATAGATAAAATAGACTGCCAACAAAAAAGGTAACACAATATAAAGATAGCCATCATATAATGATAAAAGGATCAATACAACAGGAAGACATTATACTTAATATATATGCACCTAATAAAGGAGCACCCAAATATATCAAGCAAATATTAACAGATCTAAAGGGAGACAGTAACACAATATTAGTAGGAGATTTTTTAACACCCTACTCACAGTAAAAGACACATCATCCAGACAAAATAAACAATACCTTTAAACAAATAAAAGAGCTGATTTAACAGACACATATAGAGAGAGAGAGCATTTCCCCCTTAAATAATAAGAGTACACATTCTATTCAAGTGTCCATGGAACATTCTCAAGGATAGACCATATGTTGGGACAAAAATCAAGCCTGAATAAACATAAAGGTTTAAATCATATTAGTATCTTCTCAGATTACAATGGCATCAAACTAGAGATCAATCAAGAGAGGAATGAAGACAAAACTGCAAAGGATTGGAGAATAAACAGCATATTGCTGAACAACTATTTGGTTAAGGAGGAACTCAACAATGAAATTAAATACCTGGAGTTTAATGAAAATGAAGATGTAGCCTGTCAGAATCTGTTTGATACAGCAAAAACAGTAATATGGAAAATGCATATAGATATAATTATACCTCAGGAAACAAGAATTACAAATAAAAAAACCTCAACCGTTACCTAACGAACTAGAAGAAGAGAAAAGAAACCAAAATCTTGTAAAAGGAAGGAAATAATAAAACTTAGAGCAAAAATCCATTTAAAATAGACACCAAAAAGACTTAAAATCAATGAAACCAAGAGTTGTTTTTTGAAAGGATAAACAAAATAGACAAATCATTATCCAGACTCTCAAAGAAGAGGAGAGAGAAAACACAAATCACAAGTGAAAGGAGAAATCACACTGATAAATAGAAATACAGAGAATCATAAGAGAATATTACATACCCCCAATAGACTGGATAACCCAGGATAAATGGACAAATTCTTGTAACATTACAAGACTAAATCAGGAATAAACATAAATCCTGAATATATTGATCACAAGCAAGGAAATTTAAACAGTAATTAAAAATCAGCCCCCCCCCCAAAAAAAAAAAAACCCAAACCCTGGATCAGATGGTTTCACTGGTGAATTCTACCAAATGTTTGAAGAATAATTTCTAACCAATCCTACCCAAACTGTTCCAAAAAGTTGAAGAAGGCAAACTTCCAAGCATGTTTTATAATGCCAGCATTACCAAAGATATCACACACACACAAAAAGACCCATATGTTTGATGAATATTGAAGGCAAAAGTCCTCAAAAAAATAGTAGGAAACTAAATACATGAACTCATATGAATCCTACACCATGATCAAGTGGGTTTTATTCCAGGTATGCAAGGATGGTTTAACATAAGCAAGTCAATAAGTGTGATACACTACATCAACAAAAAGAACAAATCTACATGATCATCTCAATAGATGCAGAAAAATTTTTTTACAAAATTTTCAACACCCTTTTATGTTAAAAATTCTCCAAACAATGAGTATAGAAGGAATGTACTTCAACATGAAGTCTGTATGTGTTAAACCCACAGCCAACATCATACTGGAGAAAAACTGAAAGCTTTTCCTCTAAGATCAGGAACAGGGCAAGGATATTCACTCTCACCACTACTGTTTAATAAAGTGTTGAAAGTCCTGACCAGTGAAATCAGACAAAAAAAAAGTAAGTTTTCCAAATTGGAAAGGAAGACGTGAAACTATCACTATTTGCAGAGATCATGAGAATATGTACAGAGAATCCCAAAGTTTCCAGTAAAAACCTTCTAAAAATAATACAGTGAAGTGGCAGTTTGCAAAATTAATATTAGAAAATCTGTTGCATTTCTATATACATGTAACAAAATTGCAGAAAGAGCTCAGGAAAAGAATTCCATTTATAATTGCATCAAAAGCAATGAAATACCTTGGAATAAACAATCAAATAAGTGAAAGACCTACATGCTGAAAATTGTAAGAAATTGTTGAAAGAAACAGAAGATGACAAAAGAAATGGAAAAGCATTCCATGCTCATGGAATGGAAGAATTAACATATTTAAAATGGCCAGATTACTTAGAGCAAAATACAGATTTAATGTTATTCCAATTAAAATATCAAAGACATTCCTCACAGAAATAGAATAAAAAGATCATGACATTTATTTGGAACTACAAGTGATACAGGATAGCAAAAACAATCCTGAGGGAAAATAACAAAAATGGAGGTGTCATGCTCCCTGACTTCAAACTCTACTACAGAGCAATAATAAAGAAGTCAGCATGGTGTTGGAATACAAACAGAAAAACAAATCAATGGAACAGAATTGAGAGCTTGGAAATAAACCCACACATATATGGGCAATTAGTTTTCAACAAAGAAACTAAAGACTTAGAATGGGCAAAGATAGTATCTGCAATAAATGATGCTGGGGAAGATGGACAGCTACATGCAAAAGGTTGAAACTAAACACGCCCTAACAGCATACACAAAACTTAATTCAAAGTGGATTAGAGATTCATATGTAAGGCCAAGAACCATAAAATATGTAAAGAAAACATAGGCTACATATACTTTATACACGTTCTACAAAGCATACACTACAGGACATTGACCTAAGAAATATCTTTGGGTACTCAACTCCAATGTAAAGGGAAATAAAATCTAAAACAAATGGGACTACATTAAATTATATATCTTCTGCACAGTGAAAGAAATTCTCGTTAAAACAAAAAGACATCTACTGAATAGGGAAAGATTTGAATCTAATACACATAACAAGGTTTTAATATAAAAATATTTAAAGAAGTCATTAAATGACAAAAAAAACTCCTAAAAATCCAATTTAAAAATGGGCAGATGATCTAATAAACACCTCTCTAAAGAAGACCTACAAATAGCCAACAAGCACGTGAAAAATGTTCTGCTTCTCTTATCATTAGGGAAATGCAAATCAAAACAACAATGAGATACCACTTCACACCAATGAGAATGGAAGAATGGACGCACAAGTGCTGGAGAAGATGAGGAGAAAAGGATAAACTGTTGGTGGGAGTGTAAGATGGTACAACCATTATGGAAAACAGTCTGGAGATTCCTCAAAATCAAAAATAGAAATCCCATGCGATCCAGTTATTCCTCTACTGAATATTTACCCTGAAAACATAACACTTACTTGCAGAAATATATGCATCCCTGTGTTATTGCAGCGTTCTTTACAAAAGCCAGGAGCTGGATATGACCTAAATGTCCATCAACAGATTAATAGTTAAGGTAGATGTGAAATATATACACAATGAAATATTGAACAACTATAAAAGAGGGTGGAATCCTGCAATTTGCAGCAGCATGGATTGACCTAGAAGGAATGATGCTTAGCTAGACAAGCCAGAGAAAGTTATCAAATGCTATCACTCATCTGTGGTGTATATAGATATTTAGCAAATGAATAAACCATATTGAACAAAAATAGACCTTAAAAATGAACTAATGAAACAACACTTGTAATCACCACACCCCCAACTCAAAAAAAAAAAAAAAAAAGCAAATCGGAGGTTTCAGGAAGAAAAGGAGATTTGGGAGGCAAACTGGGTAAAAGGAATTCATTGTATAGTGAAGGGAAAACTGAAATGGTGCTGAACTTATGCCATTACATACAGATATTAATTTGCTATTACTATATACCTTAAACCTATTTAATCTTATAATGCAGTGTTCCTTCAATAAAATCAAAAAATCCAAAAGCCATGAAAAGTAAATATTGATATGGTCATTAAAAATAAGTTGCATAGCAAAATTTTTCATAAGCAAAGTTAAAAAGGTCTATCTGAAAAAACATACTTTGCAACTCATTACAAGGAGTCAGTCTTTGCTATATAAGAGAGTTTCTGGAACTAGAATAAATAGTGGTCCTTCACATGATGTATGCTATGTACCTGTGGAAGGATGTGAGGAAGACCTGCTACAGACTTGCTCTAGGACAGGCTGCTAAGTGAACAATGGTGGGGAGTATGTATGCATTATTCCATGAAAGGGTAAGAAAGGAACATTTATATTTTTTCTATTTGCATAAACACTGGAAAAGGAATACTTGATTGGAAGAGTGAGTAAGCCAGGAATTTAGCTGGTAACTTGAAAGTTGGGGTTGTTTTAGGTTATTTGTAGCCCTTCACTTACAATTTTAAAATATCTCCAGAAAATCTGACATTAATTAATGTTATTAATTAATACTGGATGATTATTAATGATAATCTTTTATTTGTAGGTGCTTGAATTGCTTAAACCTACCATGTTTTGGCCCTAGGTACAGCCTCACCCAGCCAAGGTAAGTGACCCAAACTTCCAGTTAGTGAGGGTGTGGGTTTAGCTTCAGATTTTTAACTTTAGTGGCTGTGTCATCTGGCATATTTTGATATAACCTAGGAGTTGCCCGGCAGGGATATTTAGTTCAACCAGTTTTATAGCAGCAAACTAACTCAGTCCGGCAGGTCCTCCACAACTGCAGCCACTCAGTGGATTTCAAATGGCATACAAGATCTTCATAAAGTCTTGGTCTGAGTTACAAAGTTAGTCTTTTCTCTTAAACTATAAAACAGTAGAAAGCTTGAAGAAACAGAGGCACTGGGGCATGTACACATGACTCAACAGCTTACGTACTAGCTAAGCATGTTTTCCTGGCCCTTTCTGATACTGGTGAGTCAGGGCTAAGGGGGCATGTGGTATCCAGTCCACACAGAACTGCCAACAGCAGATAATCCGAGCCTTCAGCACAAACTGAAATGTTATTAGCTGACATCATCTTGCCTCTCAATACCCTAGTGGATAGTGTGCCCCTTACATTTATTTTACTTTGCTTAATATCAGCTCAGAAAAGGGTTACAGTTTTAACAGAATGATATTCTTTCATTTAAAAAAGTGGACCATTAAACCACCTAAATCCTACCACTGCTTTAAACAATTTCTAGCATTTTCTTGTAGATCTCTTGCTATAAAGGCACAGTTGTATATATGCAAGTATATTATCTTGGTTAACATATGGCCTCAAAGGTTTCTTCCTTCTCTTAAAAGGAAAATGTAAAAAGGAACTAATCCTAACTTACGGGTATCATACCACTGTGTATGAACATCTTATTGAGGCTTTAGGATCAGAGCATGCTCCTAATTCGTTCTGTCTTGGGGTTGCCTTTTTTTGGTCTGGAGTCTGAGGTAAGATCCTTGGAGTGGGTCGCCATGGGGAAGCTTCCACAGAGTGGAAGCTGGGCTGAGGACAATTCTATATGGTTCTGAGCCTGTGAAGTGGATACATCACTAGCACCAAGCATATGTATACCAACAGTTCTAAGTGCTTTATTGTGCTAATTAATTCCAAGAGCTAACCCTGATTCTGAGGAAGTATGGAAGATTCTATTTTCTAAAAATTGCCACTGCAGAATTTCTGGTCCCTGAGATTTCTTGAAAGCCTTGCTAAAACTCTGAAAAAGCAGTCTTATTTTCCCTCTCCTGAAGCCTAGGTAGGGTTTTATGATTGTTTTGATTGGTGGAATCCATTGGAAGTGACACTGTATTCTGATTTGGTCTCTCTCTTCTCCCTCTTGATGCATGTTGTAAAGAAGCCTAGACTACTTGGAAAGAATGTATAAGAGTGAGCACTAACGGATCCAGCCAAGGTCTCTGTCAATAGCCAAAATCAGGTGTGTGACTAGGTGCATCTTCAGAGAATTCAGCTCCTAGTGTGAGTCTTCTAGCTGATGCCCTAGACATGGGGAGAAGAGATGTCACTCCTACTGTACTCTCTCCAGCTGCTTGACTCATAAATCCATGAACACAATAGTTTGATATCATTACATTTTGGGGTGATTTCTTACAAAGGCATCGTAACTGTAACAGGTAAATACTATTACCCCTGTTTTATACTTGTTCAGTCATTCAGCCAATTACTAAGTGGAGGAACCTCAAGTTAATAAACAGATTAGCTCTAGAGTCATTGTAGTGCTCTTTTCTTAATATTCTGATATTGTCACATAGAAACTACATCCACAATCTCTGCTATGAGACTAAATGAAGGAGTTTCCTCTTGCTTTGAGTTGACAGTAGTAACAGGGAGAAAATGGTTACTTTTCCAGGAAATAACATGAGGCTTATCATTATCTATGATGGGACAGGCTAGTGATGCAAAAATAATTCCAAGTTTTTCAGTGTATTATTACAACAAAAGTCATTTCTTGAAGAAACCGTATATGCATCTTTGCCTATGAGGGGATCTGCTCACTGTTGAGGGGGGTTATAATTACTCTGCAATCCAGGCTGATGGAGACACAATCCTAACACATTTCCATGACCATCAAGGCAGGGATGAGTCAAGTGGTGAACCATGTACCAAAACCTAGAGCTTCCACCCCAAAGGGACAAATCATTTGCTTTTGCTAAAGCAAACCATACCTAACTTCAAGGGGGCATGCACCAGAAAGAAAATTTGGTGGTGTGTGTGGTGGGGGGACAACATAATATTTTGACTCAAAATCTCAACTTCAGTCACCAAATATTCAGTTCACTTTCCTAAAAAATACACTCACCCTCTTTTCAAGAGTAACAACCCAGTAATTCCATATTGTTATGGCCATAAATCTAGAGTTTAGGATTTGATGGTGTTCTTTTTTGGAAGTCTATGTTTCAGGGTTGGAGGTGGTACTTCTTCATGAATTGAGAAGAAAATTTATCTGATCCCCACCTGCCCAGTATCTTCTAGTAGGGCAGGAATAGAATAGCTACAGACAACAGACATGCACTCCCATTTGAAATGAGTAGAAGACACACAGGAAACCCTACTTGGTAAGCAGTTCTGACAGCTTGCTGATCAGTCATGTTAGGGTCCTCACCTTGAGTCTCCAGCAGTTAAGACATCAATGTGCTGGCAGAAGGAAGCCGGAGTGAAAGAACTAGGTGAATCAATGGCTGAGCATATGAGAAATGAGGAGCACTTTGAAGGGGAAGACTGATTTCTAGCAATAAAGGCAATTTGTCTAACGCAGTGTAATTTCAGTTACCTAGTATAAGTTAACATTTATTGATTACCCTTCCTGAGTGCCAAAGACTGCTCTAAAAGCTATAATCAGTCTTCATAATAGCCCTGTGAGGTATATGTCGTTGAACTCACTCACATTTTATGGATGAGGACAGTAATACACAGGTATTATGTTGCAGCTGAAGTTCACAAAGTTAGTAAGTAACCTGAGTGGGATACTGACTCCAAGTTCCAGGATTTGGGAGGCTTTGCTCTCAACCTCTACTCTCTTGCCCTTCAAAGAATTAGAATATATAGTTTCATTCATGAAAAAATATATAACTCCATAATTTTTCTAATTCTGTATTTCAGTGGAAGTGTATATTCATTTTACGTGAAATTAAAGTTATTTAGCACATCTAATTTAAACATGAAAAGTTTTTTTTCTATTTTTAATATCTGTAATGAACAGAAACACATCACTCGTGCAATTTAGATCTTATGTGATTTCGAGCTTAATTTTCAACTGTCTTCAGGTTCTACTTAGCCAGTAAATGAATGCTGAGAAATTAAATTACAGACCTCTTTGCAACATAGAAGAATGCTAGGAAGAAAAATCATACTTAAATTATTGGTGTATTTTAGAAACTGGTTGTAGCAGTACAAAATATTGATTTCTGAGGATTAATATAATACACAAAACCACAAGGTGGCAGCCACAACACATGGTTTTCTCATTAGACATTTGCATGTATTTTTCAGAAGTAATGTTCATTTCTAAGAGTAAATAACAGTAAAGGAGTTCCATAGTTTGTGTGGGGAATTAGCAAGCAGTTTTAACTTGCTAATAGCCTATGGCTATTTTATGGACCAATATGAGCTTCTAAATGTGAACCTCCCCAACATCTTTCTCCTTCTTCTTTGATCCACCATCCTTAATATACTTGTTCAGAGTGTATCTTTAGAAGAAGTACTCTGAAAGGCAAGAAGAAATGTGAATAACTCCAAATCAGTCTTTGTCTTCTGAGTATAATCAAATCCACACATAAACCATCATTTTCAAAATCACCTACTCTAGCTAGCCCCGACTTACCTTGTTTATTCTAATCCAGCTAAAAGACAAATATTGTACTGAAAGCCCTTTATTTATACATAATACCAGCTAATATTTACTGATGACTTACTGTGAGCCTAACACTTATCTAAGAACATACTAAGTCTCTATAACAATCCTGAGAGTTACCCACTAATGTCATCACCCCCGTTTCATGAAGAAAAGGAATGTATAGTCAGACGCTTAAAGAGAAGATGGCCAATTCATGACCGATGGAATTGTCTGTCACTTATAATGAATACCACAGAAAAGAGTTCTGTTAGCAAGGTGAATAGATGACTCATGGAAACTTGGTGAGCCTCAATTACAATAACCAGCATCCTGTACAAGAGGTGCCTTCTTTAGTGATAGCTATCCATTAACCTTGTAGGATGCAGTTCACCAAGAAAGGTTTTAGTGGACTCTTAAATATTGACACAAGAGGTTTGAAAATAGAGGGACAAGGAAGAATCCCAGCGTTATACTGCTCTGTTTGAGGGAATGAGAAGAAAACAGTTTAAAAGTATTTATTATGTAAAGTGGCAGGTTTTCTGGGGCTATAGATCAATTCAATCAGATCAATTTTGGATCTTTATTAGACTCTGGTATGGGATCTTTATTAAAACACATCGAACACAGTATAGTAATCATATTATATTGTCTCCTTATCAGGCCACATTCCTTAGACTTGGTACAGGGCAGGTCTAGGTTGTATGGCTGTCCATGGCCACACGATGGAGCAAAATAATATACAGCAGAACGTGTTCCACAAGTTTTTTGAGGGAAAAGCACACACATTTGTGATCTAGCACTTTCTGTGTTCATAGATTAGATTTACAGCCCACCTTGTAAACATCTTTGTCAGATTGTAGCATGTGATGCAGGTTGTACCCAATCACCAAATTACACACTCAGTAGCGGAGAGGGGACAGACAGATGTAAATAGTGAAATTAGCTCTGTCAGGGCATGGATTACTGGGGCCAATGGAAAAGAAAGATCATACCTGCATATTGGGCGCAGCTCCTCAAGGCCAGCCCTTTAGTGCCATGGGCGACGTTGTCATACATCCCTTTTGTAACAGAATTCAAAAATCTAGATTTTAAGTAACTTTCAAAGAATTTCTTCGTTTTCATGGTTCTAGTCCAAGAGTGTGAACTCACCTACTCACACATACACACCAAATCTATAGCTATACATGGACAAATTTCTCTGAAAAATTCCCAAAAGAGGCTTAGTGACTCCTACGCATTGGGCAAATGTGGAACTACAACAACAACAAAAACTAAAACGGGTAGGAGAAGCTAATCAGTAGGGAAGTCACATTTTAGTTTCTTCCTGAGGAATAACGAGTTTAAATTCAGCACTTAGCCTCCCAACTTCTAAGACTTCAATGTGAGAGATAGGCCCCCCCAAACACCTACCTCAGAATCACAACAGAGCTTACCTCTAGGAGATCCACAGGACTACAACAAATAGTTCTTAACCAACTCCCAGTATCACCAAAAAGAAGGCCATTTACATATCTTTACAAAATTGCAGCCTGCGGAGCAGGTTCCTAATTGAGCATACTGCTGGGGATGGGGGAGGACATCCTCCTGGTCTCAGCCTCCTTCCAGATCGTTAGTGTATCGCTGAAAGACGCTTGTGTACAAGGCCAACAAACTAGTTTCCTCACTGTCACTGGTGAGATATACCCTTGGACCCTTGACTCTGGCGGCCGTGGGATTAGGATAAAAAACAACGCAAAAAATATTCCTTTAGTATTCAAAGCTGAGGCAGGAAACAGAAACACCCATCTCAAAGTCTTTTCCTCATTAGTGGCCAATATGACTATCTTAAAAATTGGTCTGAAAGTCAAGCTTCTACTGTAACACACTTTTACAGAGCTAACTGTGATCCTTCCTAGGTACTGTGGAGGCCAGTGGGAGCCATCTTTTGTATTCTCACCCTCTGCCTCACTCCAGGTCCCCAGTGTCTCCTTGAAAAGAATTTGTGCATATGTCTGATGCAGTGGCTTTTGCAGCTGCCACCAAGGGCATACACCTCTGGATCACTGGGCTCTGGTGACCAGCAGGCCTTGCATTTGCAAGTTCAATGAAACTGTAGTAAACAAATAGTTCTTCAATGGTTTCCCTCCCACCCACGCCCCAGGGTTTAATACAAAGGCAGTAGACCAAAACACCCATTTCTCAGCCTATCTATGAAAGAGATTTATTAGCCTATATATTTCAAAGCTACTGCCTGAGGGGTCTGATTTCTAATCAGTCTTCATCTAGGTTATCAACATATCAAAACTTATGAAACCAGAAATGTATTGTTTCCTGGGCCCTCTCAGTGCTTGGCTGTGAAGTTTCATTTGTAGTAGTCTGGGCCCTTTGGTGCCTGGTCTGCGTGCCTGCCTTATCTGATATTCTTTTAGGGCCTTGTTTGTTGGGGGTACCTGTCCTGTTCCAGCCCCGCTCTGACCTACTTAACAATATATTTGCAAATAAAATTCAACAATATCTTAAAAGGGCCATAAGTCAAGACCAAGTGAGATTTATTTCAGGAATTAAAGGATTCAACATCTGCGTCAATATGACATATTATATTAACAAAATGAGGACTGTAAGCCATATGACCATCTTACTAGAAACAGAAAAAAACATTTGACAAAATTCCACATCCATTCATGATAAAAACTCTTAACAAAGTGGGTATAGAGGGAATGTATTTCAACATAAGAAGAGGCATATATGACAACTTCAAAACCTATATCATACCTAATAGTGAAAGTCAAAAGTTTTTTATCTTACATCAGGAAGAAGACAAAATATGCTCATTCCCACCATTGTTATTCAGTATAGTACTGGGAGTCCTAGCCAATTAGGCAAGAAAAAAAAAGCATCCACATTGGGAAGAAGTGTGTTTGAAGATGACCTGACATACGAAAACCTGAAAGACTCCACCAAAGTACTTTTACAAGTGATCAATGAATTAAGTAAAGTTGCAGGATAAAAAAAATCAACATAAAAATAAGTCACATTTTGTGGGAAAAAAGGAGCCCTCCTAGACAGTTGTTGGGAATGTAAATAAGTACAGCCTCTTTGGAAAACAGTTGGGAGAGTCCTCAAAGAAAGAAAAATGAAACTACCAATCAATCCAGCAATCCCAGTTCTAGGTATATACCCGGAGAGCACAAATACTCTAATCAGAAAAAAAGAAAAGCTCTTCTATGTGCATAGCAGCACAGTTCACAACCTAAAAGTCTATCAACAGGTGACTGGATAAAGGATCTGTGGCATAAACACTCAATGGAATTCTATACAGCTATTGAAACAGAGGACACCATGTCTTTTGGAACGCCCTAGATGGAACTGGAAGTGATTATGCTAAGCAAAATAAGCCAAAAAGAAAAAACAGAAGTGCAGGATGGTTTCACTCATATGTGGAATATAACGAAGCAAGCAAATGAACAGACAAATATCAATTAAATTCACAGGACACAAAACTGTGACAGGGTGGAAGGATAAGGCGAGGAAGGAGTCAAAGTAACAAAACGGTGGTAAAGGACACTACGACTCTGGTAGTGGTTATGGTGTGAAATGCACACAATCTGTGGTTCAAATTCAATGTCCTAAAAAAAGCCTATAGCAATGTGAAATAATAAAATAGTCACATTTTTATACACTAAAAACAAAAAGAAATTAAGAAAACAATCTTATTTACAATTGCATCACAAAAAACAATATGTTGGGAATCAATTTAACCAAGGAGGCTAAAGATCTGTTCAGTGGAAACTAAAAAACATTGATGAAAGAAATTGAAGATGACACATAAAAATGGAAAGCTATTCCATACTTGTGAATTAGAAAAATAAAGCCTTAAGACTTTGTTTTGCTTGCTACTGATAGTCATTGAGTATTGAGTATCAAGAGTATTGATATTGAGTAGGCAGGAAAAACAACCCTTTTTTGTTTCAAGAATCCATCACTTGTGGAGAAAGGCATATTAGAATCCCAAACAACCATCTCACTATCTCAAATGGCATAAAGGATTTTTAAACAGGCAAAGGAAAGGGATTTGCAGCCAAGAATATGGGAAGGAAATGTTGGGACAGATGGGGGCAAAAGTGCAGGATTCAAGGGGCTATTTTTGTCATCCATGATGACTATTTCTTCCAGTTGGCACTGGGTTCTGTGAGTTACAGCAACTTAATCTTTCATTCCAGCATTCCAGGGTGTCAAAAATAAGATTAATTCTACGTGGTAGGTTTCAAGAGGGAAAAACTAGCAAAGAAGAGAAGTTGATAATTTTGTTAATTATTAAATTTGTGAGATCTCCTTCATAAATATTGTTAAAATATCTATGCTAGTCAAAGCAATCCATAGATTCAATCAAAATTCCAATGGCATTTTTCACAGGAATAGAAAAATATACTACAATATGTATAGAGTCACAAATGATGCCAAGTAGCCAAAGCAATCTGAAGAAAGAACAAGAATGAAGGTATCACACTTCCTGATTTAAACTATATTACAAAGCTATTGTAATTAAAACAGTATGGTATTATCAGAGAAACACAGATCAATGGAAAGGAATGGAACATCAAGAAATAAACCTGTGCATATGTGGTCATTTTATACAAAGGGCTCAAGAACATACAAATAGAAAAGGAATAAATGATGTTGGGAAAGCTGGGCAGCCATATGCAAAAAGTAAAATTTGACCCCAATTTTGCAGTATGCACAAAACTTAACTAAAAATAGATTTAAAAATGAATAAAAGACTCAAAGCCATAAAATTCATAGATGAAAAAAATATATATATATCACTCTTTGGTTTTTTGGATTTGAAACCAAAAGCAAAAACAAGTGGGGCTACATTAAACTAAAGAGCTTCTGCATAGCAGAGGAAACCATCAACAGAATGAAAATGCAAAACTACACAATGGAAGAAAATATTTGCAAATCATATATGATAAAGGACTAATATCAAAAATATATAAAAAAATTCATATAACTCAAAGAAAAATATCTTATTTGAAAGTGGGCAGATAATTTTCCAAAGAAGACATACAAATGGCTAACAGCTACATAGAAAAGTCCTCAATATTCACCAGGAAAATGTAGATTTAAACCAGAATGAAATATTTTACATTATATCTATGAATGGCTGTTATCAAAAAGATAAGTAGCAAGTGTTGGTGAGGATATAGAGGAAAACAAACCTTTGGTGGAAATGTTAATTAGTGTAGCCACTATGGAAAAAAATGTAAAATTGATCCATCAATTGTACTTCTGAATATGTAACTGAAGGAAAGGAAACCACTGTCTTCTATCTTGAAGACATATGTGCACTCCCCTCTTCATTAACAGCATTTACAATTGCTAAGCCATGGAAACAATCTATGTCTCCATCAATAGATGAATGGATAAAGAATATGCAAGATATGTAGATATATATACATACAGCAAATCCTCGGTTCGTGTTGTTTAATATCATTTTATAAAATGTTGAGAAAAAGAAACCCACTGATAGCATCTGAAAAGATATTATTCCAGTATCTGATTTTACTTTATATTACTTCACTTAAAGCCATGATTTCCAAGAATCTTTTAATGTTACTAAGTGAGGACTTTGTGTGTGTGCGTATGTGTACCCTGGTGACTCTCCTGAGTAAATCCTTACCCAGGAGATCTAAATAGAACAGACCAGTTTGGGGAACATTTTATACACACACACACACACACACACACACACACACACACACACACCACAATGAATATTATTTAGCCATAAAAAGAAAACCCTGCCATTTGTGATAATCCGATGGACTTTGAAGTCATTATGTTAAGTGTTTAATAAGTCAGACAGAGGAACACAAATATTACGTCTTCCTTACATGTAGAATCAAAAAAAAAAAAAAAAAAAATCCAAACTCATAGAAACAGAGAATGGATTGGTGGTTGCCAGAGATAGGGGTAGAGGATGGGGGAAACAGATGAACGTGGTCAAAAGGTACAAACTGCCAGCTGTAAGATTACTAAGTTCTGGTTTGCTTGGTATAGCATGAGGAGGACTATAGTTAATGATACTGTATTGTATATTTAAAAATTGCTAACATAGTACATTTTAAAAGTTCTCAGGACAAAAAAATATAATTTTTTGTAGTGATGGATATTAACCTTCCTTGTTCATCATTTTGCCATACATATACATATATCAAATATTATGAACACTATAATATTTAAGTTAATTATGCAATATACCCTTGAACAAGATGGGGACTTAGGGTCCACCCCACATTCAAAAATTTATATAACTTTTGACTCAAATTGAACTACTAATACTCTGCTGTTAACTAGAAACCTTACTAATCACATAGAGTCGATTAACATGTATGCGTATATTATATGTATTATATGCTGTATAACTAATAATAAATAAACTAAAGAAAATACTATTAAGACAATCATAAGAAAGAGAAAATATATTTATAGTACTATACTGTATTTATTGATATCACAGTTTTAATTATCTGTTAACAAGAAAATTTGCATTACATGTGACCTCATGAAATCCAAACCTGTGCTGTTCAAGGGTCAACTGTATATCAGTAAAATTGGCGACAGGGGCTTGGGGGGAGGCAGGGAATCTCTTGATTTTTTTTTAAATATTGATCAAAATGTGTAAGAAACTTCAGGTTAAACGAAACTTATGGTGACTATTAATCTGTGTAACTTAATCTCTGTATTAGACTACATTAAATAACTCAACACAGATCAGTAGCTCTTCTCTGACTCCTTTTCTTAATATAAAGGCCAGCACATTGTCATTTATGGGAAGTACATTTTTTTCAGTTTTATTTCACTCATTCAGTCATTGTTTCAGGAATCAGAATTAAATGCTTTTTTTGTGCCAAGACATTGTGCTACTAATGAAAGGTGGCAGAACATGAAACTTCAACTATGCCACTTTAGTATAAGGATTATTTTGAACCAAAGGCACTTGAAAACAGTAACTACAGGCCATTTTGACTTCTACTTATTCTTCCTGAAAAAAGAAGATAAAACTTCCATGGAGAAAATACCATCTTATATCAGGAGGAAAGAAACATTCTGACACTAAAGAGAGTTAAAATAGTTCTTACATTCCTTGAGTCTCACCAGACATTTTAGTTGCTTTTTCATAATTACTACTCTTTGTTCAATATAGTATATGAGCGCTTGGGTCTTTTTACTCTTTTAGGTCTTCATTTTCTTATGGACACTACTATGTACATGTAAATAAAATTTGTGTGCTCTTTTGTTGATCTGTTTTATATCAGTCTAATTTCTTAGTCAGCCACAGAAGCCTGAGAGATAGAAGGAAGTGTTCTCCTTCTTACTCTATATAGTGTAGAACAAAGATTACGTGAGTATAGAAGTCTGTCATATATAAGCATCTTGTTTCTGTTGTCTCTACATATAAACTTTATATATTTCCAGTGTTCAGAGACCACAGCTCTTTAAGTTTTAGCTGTGATATGGAGCCTAATTTGGATTGTCAGAATACCAGACTCTTAATAAATATATTGATCGACTTACCATTTTGTGTTCATTCAGAAGATATCGGCTATGTTTCTCTTTTACAGAAGGAAATAATTAAGACTTGTTATTTCTGTGGAATAACTGGTGAGAGCAAAATATATAGTCATCCCATTTTCCCATCCTTTCTTATTTGCTACTAGAATTGAAACCTCATTAGATGGTATGACTTTTAATGAGACTGTACTAAAAATGTCACAATCCAACTCCTATCTAACTTTCTTTTGGGTATCTCTACATATTCTCTTCTATTGTCATAAACTTGAATTCCCAAAATAAAACTCATGTTCTCCAAATCCTACTTTTTCTTTAATTCCTTATTTTGGTTCCAGATCTGAACTGGAGAGACCACCCCCTCCACCACCAGTCATAATAAGTCACAGAATTAGGAGGGAGCAATGAGCATTGACATATATCAATATCAGTCTGATGGGAAAGACACCGCCATAGACCATAATTAGTTCTGGACATTTGTAAGGCCTTCATTTTTCAATCTTGATAATATGATGGTATATTAAGGTATGAGAATAGAATGTTTTATTTAGGAGTTATATTTGCTTGATTTATCACTCTTGATCATTTAGATATATAGTATATGAAACTCCATTTATACTCTTTTCTTAGATCCTATAATTTTGGAAAGATCAAAGGTGCAGTAATAACAATTTTCTACTTGAACCCTCTGGCAATATAGTAGGAGGTCCTTGCTTGTTGTAAGAGATGTCTGAGGTTTTCTTTTTCAGGATCTAGGGACTAACCAGTGAAAAACAAAGCATATGATAGTTGGAGTAGGATTACCCAGTCTTAATCTCTGTTCCCTCTAGGTTCAAAGGCTTCCTGCACAGTCCCCTATTTGGTGGCAATGATGAGTAAGCAGAGGAGTGAGGACAGTTAGGATATAGTCACAAATGGAACAGGAGACTCTGAAAGGGTGTGTAATTCAAGGATTTGACACTTGCTTATTTCTTAGAGAAGTCTAAGGGACTAGGAGTATTGCAAAGAAAACTGGAGGTAGGGGGAGAAAGGAGGAACATGAGACATAGAAAGTGAATGCAAACAACGTGCATTTTTACTGACTTAGGGAATGGCCTCATGCTCACTTGCAGAAGGTTTAGGCAGTGAGGTCAACACTTTCTTAAGGTATAAGGGATGAAAAAACTAGAAGCAAAGAGAAACAACTACGTATCAGTGACTTAGGGCTAAGAAGCCATATGGGATCATAGGCTTGAAATGCAGAGTTGATGAACCTTCCTCTTTGCCTGCATGGTCCCTAAAATGGTGTATGTCACCTAATGCAAGATGCAAAGTAATCTATTAAATTACAGGAAAAGCAGAACTTCTGTTTTTTTCCCTTTAAAATTTCTGTTCTTAGTCATCATTTACAATAATTAAATATCTCCACATAGCATGCCCTAAATATTTTACCTATGATATAGAAAATTAAAAAATTAAAGACTGTGGTCCTAGTAAAGTCTAAATTTCCTTGACATGGTGTACAAAAATATGACGAGGCTGCATGCATGCCTCATCGTTCATGCTCAAGCAATTAAAAACTGCCCATAGTTTGGGTACACATCAGGAAGTGGAT
This sequence comes from Solenodon paradoxus, assembly GCA_004363575.1. Taxonomy (NCBI): domain Eukaryota; kingdom Metazoa; phylum Chordata; class Mammalia; order Eulipotyphla; family Solenodontidae; genus Solenodon; species Solenodon paradoxus. The sequence continues at coordinate 262,215 of RJWH01000988.1, forward strand.
ATATTATTTAAAGGCTCTCTGATTCTATACAATCCCTTTCAGAATTCCAATGACATTTTATAAAAGTAGGAAAAACACTCCTAAAATATACATGGTATTATGAAAAACCCCAAAGAGTCAAAGAGATCCTAAGAAAGAACAAAGCAAGGGTCACCACAGTTCCTGCTTTCAAGCTATACATAAAGCTATAGTCATCATAGCAGTATGGTGCTGTCATAAAAACAGATAAGCAGGTCATTGGGGCAGAGCCCAGAAACAAATTCGAGTATATGTGGTCAATCAAATTGCCAAAGAGCAACAACTTAATAAAAATAAAGTGCTTCTTAAAACAAATTGACAAAGGAGCTAATAATATTCAGTGGAGAAAAGACAGTCTCTTCAAATTTGGTGATGGGATAATTGGATGCTTAAAATGTAAAATAATGAAACTGGACAGATATCTTATACCACTTAGAAAAGTTAACTCAAAATGGATTAAGGACTTAAATGTAAGTCCTGAGACCATGAAACTCCTAGAAGAAAACATAATATTATAACTCCTTGACATGGGTCTTGGAATAAATTTTTTTGGATGCGACAACTAAAGCACATGAAACAAAGCATAGAATAAACTAACAGCACTATATCAAAAACCTTCCAGCAAAGGAAACCATCAACAAAGGGAAAGACAACCTACAGAATAGGAAACAGTATTTGCAGACCATATACCTTGATAAGGAGTTAATATCCAATATATGTGAAGACCTCATAAAACTTAACAGAAAAAATATCAAATAGTTCAGTTAACAAATGGGCAAAGAATTTGAAGGCTAACAGGTACATGAAAGATGTTCAGCATCAGTAGTCATAAGGGAAATGCAAATTAAAACCACAATGAGATGTTATCTCATGCCTGTTAGAATGACCATCATAAAAAAGATAAGCTATAATATGGAGAAAAGGAAATTCTTACGCACTGTTGGGAAGTTAAATTGATTTAGGGAAAGCAGTATGGAGGATCTTCAATAAATTAAAAATAGAACTACCATATGAGCCAAGAATTACACTTATGGGATTATATCCAAAGGAAAGCAAAACACTAACTTGAAAAAATGCCTGCACCCCAATGCTTATAGAATTATCTACAATAGCCAAGACATGGAAACAGTTTCCACTGATGGATAAATGGATAAAGAAGTTGTGATACACACACAGACACACATACACACACACACACAAGAATATTATTCAGTCATAAAAAATAAAGAACTCCTACCATTTTCAACATAAATGTATCCTGAAGGAATTGTGCTAAGTGAAATAAGTTAGAAAAGACAAATACTGTATGCTCTTATATGTAGAATCTAAAAAACAAAAACAAAATTATAGAAAAAAAGATCTGACTTGTGATTGCCAGAGGTAGAGGGTATGGGGCAGAAGAATTGGAAGAAGGCTGTCTCATGGTACAAACTTCCAGGTATACAGTAAAAACTAGGAACATAATGTACATATGATAGCTATAGCTAATACTGCTGTGTGCTATATAGGAAAGTTTAGAGTAAATCCTAAGAGTTCTCATCTCAAATTTAAGGAGACAATTAATTTTTTTCCTTATATCTACATGAGTATATGGATGTTAGCTGAACCTATAGTAATCATTTCACAATATATGTAAATCAAACATTATGGTATACACCTTAAATTTAATGATATATGTCAAATGTTTTACAATAAAACTAAAAAAAAGTGAAATGAGGAAAGCAGAGACTAGGATGGGAGTGGGGAGGGAAGCTAACAGGAGATAAAGTTTCTGTTAATGTCCAGTCTCAGCCTGTTCCCATGACAACAATGAATTGCATCACAAAGTTACCACCTTTAGCCAAACCTGTAGCTTCTTTGTTTATATTAATCAAACTCTTGGTCATGCATGCCCTTGAAATAAGGCAAAACCTCCCCAGTACTCCCAGATGTAGGAATTCATCTTGTAATAGCTCTTTCTCTTAACTGATAAATCCAAACAGCGCTCTTTTAGAAGTAGTGAAGATAGCTTTATTACGTGTGGGCCCGATGTAGAATCTGAGCCCCAAAATACTTTGGGGATACACTTTTATTGGTGAGGGAGAGGGGAAGGTGTGAATTAGAACAGGAATTACAAACAAAATTCAGTTATTCATTTGTGAATTCCTCCTGTCTACATTCCCCCATTTTGTTTTCAAACTGATGACAATTATCTTTGAAAGTCCATAGATGAGGAATTGGGGCGAAGACTTGATCTGGCTGCTTCCTGCCTGATGGGGCTGTAGTGAGAGGGGAAGGGGTTCAGCATGTTGGACCTTCTGAATATAGAACAAAGTATAGTTAGCATTCTTGTTTATCATTGGCAGGGTACGGGGTTATGCTGCCGAGCCAGCAGACATGCTTCGCTGTGACCTGGTGAATAACTGTGTTTATGGTAGACCGAATCAAGCTTATTATGACAGGCAGAAGACAAGGAAGCAATATGCAAATTCCCAAAATGAGTCCCATAATTTCCAACAAAGTTTTGAACTCACTGGCCCAGGAGAACCAAGAGAGCCATTTAGAGTTGAAGAGGAATTCCCATTTCTGGACTGGGACATGTGCTATTTTCCACTTACCTCTGGCAATATCCTTGACTATTTTTCCATTGTCATTTATTTGCAGGTAGCAGTTTGTCAAATTGAACTTAGCACAAATTTCTCCATCCTCTGCTAATAAGTAATCTAAGACTAGTCGGTTCTGGAGCATGGCAGCTCTCATTCAGGTAGCCTGATCTGCCAATAAGTCTAGTGTAGTAGCTGTTTGATTGGTAATTATCTCTACTACTGCTTATAACCTTATCAGTCGATTCAGGAGATAGATGGGAGTTTGGTGCCCCAAACTGCCATCTTGAGCCCAAGTGGCAGGGCCATAGACTTGAATTATTCTTTCAGGAAGCAATTCATTGCCCCATCCATTGGCATCATCAGTTTAAGTAAGACCAGTATCTATTCTTTGCTTTGGTTTATATAACTCATCATAAACTCTTAATTCCCAACGTTTCTCCTATAGAGTCTCCTAGGAGGAAGAACTGAGGCCTAATTATGCTGATGTAACAAGTGCCTTTCCAACCTTGGGGCAGGCAGGTATATGCCATTTCACCACAGATCCAATAGTGACCCTTTAGTGCATAAGCAATGGCTTCAAAGATCTTTTCCGGTCAGAGAACCAAGTGTAATAGCTCTCTCTCTTAACCGACAAATCCAAATGGTGCTCTTCTAGAAGTAGTGAAGATAGCTTTATTACACACAGGCCAGATGTAGAATCTGAGCCCCGAAATACTTTTGGGATACACTTTTATTGGTGAGGGAGAGGGGAAGGAATTACAAATAAAATTCAGTTATTCATTTGTGAATTCCTCACATGGATAACACACAGGATTCACATAATTGTAAAATGCATATAAGGTTTCGTTCTCAGAAAGGGGTCCCTTTTATCTGGTTAGTAGCTTCCAGCCAGTCTAGACTTTCAGGCGCCTGGTGGTTGGGTGGCCACTGTTGGTCCTTAGCGGCTAGCAACTGGGGTGCGGCTTCCTCCCTTCTGTAATCTGAGGGCAATTCTCTGCAGAAAGCCACTACCAGTGGCTTGCTTTCATAGCAGCTGGGGAACCTGGTATACCCATCTGGGATCCAGCAGACAAGGCACCCACAGCATTATTACATTTTCCCACATTGATATCTACACATGTGCAGTGACCTTTACAGAAATGATAATCACGTGACAAAACTGTATTCTTCTCCATCAACACCTTATTCATAAACTTGGTAATCTGTGTTTTCTTTTTCCTTTAAACACAGTTGTATTTTTGTTAGCTAGTGTTTTTTTTTTTTTTTTTTTTAATAAACCTAGCATTTTCCTCAGTACTTTAGAATCTAAGTATTTGTTTGAACTGGATAACTTCTTTCACTGCTGAGACTTAATCTCAGACATCAATTTCTCCTGGAAGCCTCCCCTGTACGCTCTAAAGCTGGGCTGCTTTACTGCTATTCAGTTCTCATAAGACCTCATATAATCCTGTATCAGTATGTTATAGCAGTGTTGTAGGATTATTTTACTGTGTCTGAATCAGCTAGAGTTAAGTCAGGAAAAGGTGTCACTCCATGTTTTCTAGTCATACAGAGTGCTAGATGAATTAGGGCCTTACCTCTCTACTGGAAAAGCTGGGGTAGTAACAAGTGCCATGAAGGACCTAAAAGGGAAGGGGCCTTGACACGGAAGATCTCCTCTCAAAGTAGTACTGCTGGTGTTTCTTAGAAACTTATCAGAAAGCTCCTGTGATTTTTAAGAATCTCCGAGAAGCACTCGTTAACAGTTTTTCGGGAGAAACCAAGCGAGCACTCTTTGGAAGTATTTTAGGCAGATTTATTACACGTGTGGTCTCAGCTGGGATTTCTTCCTCAAAGAGCTGAGCCCCGATTTCTGGTTAGAACATGCTTATATAGGCTAGAGCAATGCAGGAAGAGAGGGATGTACATTAGGGGGAGGGGTTTCAAGCCTGGGAAGTTCTTTGTCTGCTGGCTGCTTTCCAGCCGGCTCAGGTTACAGGAGGTGTCATGGCTTTTCTTTATAGTTGCTGAAAGTGGTACTCAAGCCTTTTCCCATACTCTCATGCTGTCAGTGTGTAGCAGTGACACAGATAGTGCCCAGGAGTTCCCCAGGGAGTCACTGTATTCCCTTTTATCTACTCATCAGTTTGGCTGCTGTTACCTCTAGTGATTACAGCTTCTCTTTTTCTTCCGCTTTCCAGATCTTGAGTAACTTCCTTTTATGGGCAGCTCCACATCCCAGGGCAGAGGATTCTGGGAGGAGACCTTAAAGAGGATGAAGGTGAGGTGGATGACCACAAGTCATCCAGCACAGAATCACATGATAGGTCATGAGCTCCTCCCAACAGGGGAATGTATCTTATTTATCTTTATGTTCTTGGGTCTTAGTGCAGTCCCTGGAAATTATAGGTGCTCATGAAATGATTAAATGATAAATAAGTGAATGATAGGTAGCTACTTACCTGAACTAGGTAATTTTGGTTGTATTACAGACATCATGAGAAATCAGTGGACAATCAAAAGGACCTTATATTTGGTATAGTAGTGACAATAGCAATTCAGGATATCTAACCAGAACTGTCACATTTCTGAAATCTAAAATCCTAAGTGAAAAAGCTCCCTTGTAATTCAGTGCAGCACTGAAACTGGTGAAACATGTTAGGCCAGAGATTCAATTTCCACAAAATTACCCCTCTTAGTTCTTCCAGTGCTGGAAAATCATGTGCATAGCAAGTAGATTACCACTAGGTGGTAGTCTTGCTTGTTTGTTGTAGTAGGTTGTTCCCTCTGCTTTGTGAGAAAATTGACTGTCTCTAGACCCAGGCTTCCTTTTAAAGCATCTAAAATGTCCCTCAAATTATAACTACTAAATTGATAGTAGTTAACATAAGATAGATAACACTATAAACAAGGACCAAAGCAAACATAAAAATGGAAGAGGCTAATATCCTTGTCTATAATGTGCTCACTGTTTCAAAATTATAATACACCTGATGCTAGAATCTTGTTCTCTAAATTCTCCCCAGGAGCTCTTCTCTCCAGTTATCCTGTCCCTGATTCCCAGGTAAGATGGGATATTAGAAACTTACTGTCTTGCCTTGGAAGTTTATGGCTTGGGGGTGTAGAGCAGTGGGGATAGTGGTGGGAGGTGGCAGGATATCACTCCCCCAACCCCCCAGCAGGTAAGTAGACACTTAAATTAATTCAAAATATGACTAAGAAACAGTTCATTATGACAAATAGAGACAAACTTACAGCAACATGTGTAAAAATCTTTCCTTTTAAGATCTAAAAATTTATTTCTAGCTAAATTAAGACTTTTCTTAAGACAATTAAAAGTACAAAAGTAATACATATTCCTTGTATAAAACTCAGAAAATAACAAACAGAAAGAAGAAAAATCACTAGTAGCAGCCCCAATAACCGATAAATGTTTTCATTGTCTTTTATTATTTGTTTATGTATGCTTAGGATTAACCCTCCCAAATGGTTCAGATAGGCTTTTTCCAAGATGTCTAAAGCAGGCTTTTCCCAGTACATATCACCTTAGCATATAGAACTAGTGGTTAATTGAGACCTGTAGCCGTTACCCTTGCCAAGATAGGAGTTATCTTCAGAAACATTTGTTAGTTTACTTGTTTTTTAAATATGAGAAATGTATCTTAAAGCAGGGCAGAAGTCTGGAGGCAGGATTTTTTCATATGATTTTTTCATATTTTTTCTCCTCATGTAAAGATCCCTTGCTCCCCTTGTCACCCCCTGACCCATACTTCAGCACAGGAGGTAAGTCTTTGATCTGTCCCATTTACCTTTCATTTACAGTATGTAAATTCTCTATATGTATGTCATTAAATTTGGACTTTTCTCCTAGTAATCCTGCCTGCTGTTCATTTGTTTGTCCAGCCCATGAAGAACCTCAGAGAGATAGGAGAATTTTTCCCATGCCTCAGAATGAGTGGATACACTCTTGTTACACATGTTCCAGTCTCCATGCTAGGCTTTGAATTTGCAGAGAAAACCAAGATAGACGATCTCTCTTTACAAGAGAGATTTAACAGCTCTCACGCTCTAGTAAATATACATATAGATATTTACATGTGTGTTTTACAAACACTGTATTATATTGCACACATTTTATTGTATTGTGGCTTTTTCCTTTAAAGATACACTAATAATATTCTCCATGTCCTTAAAATTTTTTTCAAAGGCATTATTTTTAATTCATAATATTTTATTTTGAAGATATACCATAGTTTATTAATGTAATTTTCCTGTTCTTAAAAACATAAGTTGTATCTACTTTATTAAAAAAATGATGTCAAAAAATAATGAGGAACTGTGTAGACAAATCTTTGCTAACAACCACAATTTTATTCCTAATCCAAATTCCCAAAAGCAGGGTTGATAGATTAAATGACTTGTGAAAGTGTAAAGCTTTTAGAGCTAAGACTAAATTTCTTCCATAAGGGCTACATCATTCATCTCTATTAACTCACTTGTTTGAATGTTCAATACTGAACATTTTCATTTAAATAAAGCTTTTAATTCTGCAGATAACACTTTTTTGTTACTTTCATCTATATGACTTATGTCTATAAGATTATTAATGATGTTAAATGTTTTCTTATGTTAGTAATAATTTTTCTTATTTTTGAATTGCTTGCTGATTACCTCCTCCCTCTTCCTGCCCACCTACCTGCTTGCCCTACTTGCCTTTGTTGCTGCCTGTACCTTTCCTTAAAAAAAAATATATATATATATATGTATATATACATATATATGTGTATATATATATATGTGTACTTTTTTAAAATTGTCATATGAATGGAAGATTCTACCAGCACTTAGAAGAGTGGGATTCAGGAATGCTAAAATACCTTGTAATGAGTTTCCAGTAGTAGTTGTCATTGAGAAACACTTGAGTTTATCATCCAAATAAATCTTTAAAAACATACCAATTTTGGAAAATGTTATACCAAAAAACATTTTAAATTGAGATATGATGGTATTTTCTTCATAGTATATTTAGATGTGCAAAATTTAATAAGTTGGAACACAAATTCCCTGTTCTAAAAGTAGGTAACACAGGCTTCAGTTGAGTATGGTGCAACTGGTTGTCAATTTGACTTGTCAATTAAGTTATGTTACTGATTTTCTCAGAAAATGTTGCAAAGGTAGTTGAAGGACATGAATTGGATTTGTTCAATAGTAGTAGCAGTTACAACCCTAGTGATTCTTCAAAAACAATTCTTTTGGGAAACACATTTATTCCTCATGCTCATCTTTCTTTCCATTTGTATTCTCTAGTGAAGATTGTGACCTCAAGGTTGCCAATGCAACTGCTTTTGGTCAATATTATTCTTCTATTTGTTCTGGTGTTACACATTCCCATGCAAATGTCGAGGACAGGAAATAACCAAGTCTGTTTTTATCTGTTCGTGCATTGTTCCTTGGAAATATAATTATTTTGTTCATTTAAATTTGTCTTTGATCAAATAAGTTGGTATAAACTAGAGTTTTTTGTTGCCTGCAGATTGCAGTGACTATTAACTTGTTATTCTAAATCCAAAATGTTGGTTTTATCCCTAGAATTCTAAAATGCTATATTAATGGCAAAGTTTATTGTGTTTTAATAAAAATTACGAAGACTTACATGCTGCCTTTGGAAAAGACAACTGACTTTATATGGCTAACATGATGTGATTAAAAATATTAGATAAACAGACATGGAATCTAAAAAGCTTATTAAATTAACATACTTCACTTAATTATGCAAAACATTGAATAGTGACAAAAGAGTTTAAGAACAGGATTTGATTATTGTGGCTGAACACCAGTAATATATCTCATAAAATTAGATTTTAACATATACTTAAGTTATGAAAATTTTTTGCTCTAAGTTTTGGCTCTAAAATAAGATGTAGCAGTAATGGTTATTCCTCAAAGATATATCTTGGAATGTAGACAGCTAACTTTGCTATCCAAATGGAAGAAATCATCAGAAAGACAGTGGAAATAAAACTACAAATACCATCTTTCTCTTATATAAGTTCTTGTGTAATATATACAATTCTAAAGTCAAGAGGAAAGTATAAAGGAGTTGCAGATAGCTGGGAAGAACCCACTTAAACGGTAAAAGGAAATGAGTAGCAATTATGTGAGGGTTACTAAAAAGGTAAGTCTTTACAAAAATGATAAAGGAGGAGTGGGAATGTGATCAGAATTATCTTTCCAAGATTATGAACATTGATTTAGCTTTGAAAGGGATTAATGTTGAACATATAAAAGGACTGCTTCCATTTGTGGACCTTTATGAAATCTGCATGTCAAGAGTGTGTAAGATAGAAATATAAATATGTTCAAACTGATATACCCAAATATGTTGTTTTCAAATAAGTTACTAAGAGAAGAAAATGGAAGTTTTAAGGATATATCCCTGTTCTTATGAGACTGAAGTAGCTAAGTGAAGGCAGCTCTAACTTTCTGCATACTTCTCTTGGTTTTGGAGACAGACCACATCATCTGGAAGGACTTCAAGTCAAACTATCTGCCAATACTGCAAGCTCTCTTCATTTCCTTTGTTTCCCTCTCTCCAAGCCAAGATTTCCTTATTATTTATTCAGTAGGTATTTATCAAGCTCTTATTCCAAACCATTGTTACAGGCCAATAGTGATCTCTCAATATGTGTTTATTTAATGGGTAAATTGTGATAATTAGTAGTAAGACAAAGATCAAAGGACAGTTTCCATTCCCACATGGGCAGAAAAAAAATAATGAGGAAGAGAGGAGCAGATTTCAAGTGATGGGATATAGATCTACTAAATGAATAGATAATATGTTGTAAATTTCTCTGAGTGCTGGTTTAACATCATCCCACAAATTTTAATGTTGCATTATAATTTTCCTTCTGTTTAAAATACTTTCTAGGCAGTCCCCAGTGTTCTAGTGGTTGAATTCATCAGGCTTAGTCCATCTACATCCCAAGCCCCGCCGCACTCCCCATGTTCAAGATCTGGGGCCTGGGGAAACAACCAAAATGAATGACTAGAATGACTAAATAAATAAAATAAGTGAAGTAAATGTTTCTTCTTCCTCTGTCTTCGTGCCTGCCTGCTCGTCTTTGTTCCTGCCTATACCTTTCCTTAAAAGAAGCAAACAAACAAACACCTTTCTAATTTTCTTTTTGATTTCTTCTTTGACCCATGAATTTCTTAGATGTATGTTATTAGTTTTCCTGTAGTGGGGGAGTTTCCATATTGCTTTCTACTGAAGTTTTTCTAGTTTATTTCCAGCATACTTTGTATGATTTTTAATGACTGTAAGGAATGAAACTATTTTCAGATTTGGGTAATCGTTTTGTATATTTTCAAGCTAAGTAAAACAAGTTGCTAGCTGTTGTAACTAGATCTTCCAAATCTCAGTGCCTTAACATAATAAATATTTGTATCTTTTTCATAGTCCAAAGAGTGTTTGGTAGATAACTTTTTCTGTGATGATTCAGGTATGCAGACTCCTTCATTTAGTGACTCCATCATTCTCTAGAGTAGTCTGAAATTTCTACACTGGAACCTCTCCATTCAGCTGCCTAATGAGTAAAGACAAAGATCATGGAAGATCAAGCCTGGCAGTGCTTTAAATTACTTCTCACTGCCTTTAGCAGGAACCCAATGACATGGCCCAACCTGATGGTAAGCGGGGCAACAAATATTTAGGGCTATTTTCAGGAAGAGGAGAAAGAACATGGGTATTGAGCATGCTAATATTCTCTCTCATAGTAAATTTAGGCTCATCTAGAACCAGGCAGCCTTAGATAAAGGTATATATTCCTCATTTTTAAAAAATCTGTTGAAATTATCTATTCCTTTCATCTCTAAATAAAACATCTCAGCATACCTTCCTGTATAATTTCAGAAAAAGATAATGAAGCCTTTATAGGATATCTACTTGTCATCTGTCATCCAATAGCTCTTTCCCTGGTTTTTAATGTTTCATTTCTTCTACTTTAGGTTTTTCCAGTCCACTGTAAACATGAATACAACCTCCTTTCTTTGTTCTATAACCATACCAACACAAGACAGACAATGAATATCAGTGTTTACTAGAAAAACATTATTGAAGTCTTGGTGAACAGTTCAGTCAGGATCCCAACATGGAGAAGAAACATAACTGACTTTGCTGTTTCAAACCTCCAGCAACCAGCTTCTACCATTTCTCAGTTTTCCCCAGATCTTAGTATCTGGCCTAATGACATGTATCTGGAGGCAATTCTAAGACTGTTTCTCAGTTTCTTTTTGTTTTACTCCCAAAGTTTTCCTCTAAGCATACATGCAAACGAACAAAGAAAACAACCATTTCTCAGCTGCCTGATGAATCATCAGAATGTTCACTTAAAGAAAACCAAATCTATTGGTTAACCAATTAAATAAGACCAGTAAGAAATATCTTCTTTCAAAGGGAAAAACCTAATTATATTGAGCAATTCCTCCCCCTCTTAGACTCAATATTTCCCATACAAAGTAGTGTTTGGTTTTAGCTTTGTTCATCTAAAAAAGTCTTTAAATAATTTCCTCAAGTAACAGTTTTCTCCCTAATGTGATCTCCTACTTCCTAGAAAAACTACTTTATTTGTCCTTGCAATTTTTTAATTCTCTGCATTTTTCTCTCTGTGCCAGTATTGTATTTGAATAAGGCTTTCATAGTTTTAGGACATAATTTTAAAAAGTGAGAAGAAGTTTTGAGTTTTCAAAGAATAATTATGAAATCAGCAGTTACTCTCAATTATGTTTGCATATTAGAATCACCAAGGGAACAACTAACTCTTGCTCCTCAAACACACTCCATGCCAAATGGATTAGCGTATATAATATACCAAAGTGGCATATTTGAGGGTGGTATGTTAGGAACTGCCCTGATTGTCTAGCTTATTGATGTTGTCATTACGTTAGTTAAGAATTATGTGTCTTCAATATCGATCTTGCATTGCTGCTCACCATCTTCCATTTTGCTCTTCATGGTGAACAGAAGGGTTTTTTAAAAGTTCTTGGAGGAATAACGTATCTTATTGCTTCTCGTCTTCAGCTTTGTGTTTTTCTACTTCCTCGACTACCTAATCAATACCTTCCTTGCTCAAATAGCCATTATCAGCTTGTTCTCTTTGTATGTACTCTTGTGTATATCAGACATATAGAGAAACCAGAGGCATCTATATCAAATGTTTCTTCTATTAAAAACATCTGAGTTCATCTTGAACAGTATATTGTTATTCTTGGTTACTGTACATTCAACTTGACAGACCTGAGTGAGTGCATCCAAGCTGATTGCTAAAGTAGGTAATAACAGTGTATGCCTACTTGGCAGAATGACAGTATCGGCAGTTACAATATCAAGGAACAGCAAGAGCCTCAAAAAGCAGCAAATCTTAGAAATAATCATATTTCTCTCCAAATAAAATGGTTGCCTGAATAGCTGTACCATAGTCAATGACCTTATTGGTGATATAGACCAGTTTAGATTCTTAGCAGAGTTGTTTTAATGGCAAACTAGTAAGATATCAACTTCACCTCCTCTCTAAAGACACATCAGATCTTCATCTGTTGAAGAAATATGGACTTTGATAAAGAATGGAGAATTGAGAGGCTAGTATATCCACAAGGCAAAATGATAGAGGACATTAGAAAGGTGTCTAGAAAAGCTGAAATACTATCTCAGTAGGAATACTGCCTGGGCATGATCCAAGATTGAGAGGATACCAGTGATATGGAACCTCTCGATAGAGTGTAATGGGCTCACTCTCGCATTGATTACGTCAGCACTTCAGAAACTGCACATAATAGAGGAGTATATACATCTTGATGTGGAAAACAGAAGGGCATATTCTTAAAAAAGTAGAGAATCTAAGAAACAGCTAAAAAAAATTAGTCATATACAAAGGAACCCTATAAGACTATCTGTAAATTTCTCAGTAGAAATTTTACCCGCAAGAAGGAAATGACAAAATAAATTTAAAGTGCTGGAAGAAAAGGACTGCTGCTTAAGAATACTCTATCCTGTTAGGTTATTTCTTAGAATTGAAGGAGTGATAAATAGCTTCACAGACAAATAAAAGTGAAAGAAATTCATCACAGCTAAAACTGGCTTTCAAGAAATACCAGAGATATTTCTAAAATGAAAAGATCCCCATTTTGAAACAGCAGGACACCAAACATATAAAATATGGGGGAAGGAAGATAAAAATGTGAACTGTCAGATGAGCTTAGCATTAACTAGCATATAAACTTATATGTAAACCCCATGATAACCTCAAAATAAAAATCCGGAGAAAAAAAGAAAATGAAATCAAAGCAAACACAAAAGAAAATTATCAAAGCAAAAGAAAAAAGAATAAGATAACAAAAGAATAGCATACATTTGCAAAATTCCCCAGAAAACAAATTTTAAAATATCAGCAAACTTACTAAATAATAATTACTCTAAGTATCAGTGGACTGAACTCACCAGTTAAAAGTTATAGAGTGGCTGGATGGATTGAAAAACAAAGCCCAACTTTCTAAAGACTTATCTAAGCTTCAAAGACAAACATGCTCAGAGTCAAAGGTTGGAAGACCTACAATCAAATGGTAACCTAAAAAAAGGCAAGGGTAGCCATACTTGTATCAGATAAAATAGACTTTCAACTACTTAAGGCAAGAAGAGACAAGGATGGATATCATATAATAAGTAAGGGGTTAATCCAGCAAGAACACATAACACTTAATATTTATTATATATATACACCAAACAAGGTTGCATCAAAATACATAAAGCAATTAACAGAACCAAAATGAGACGTAGACAGCAATACTATGATAGTAAGGGGCTTCAATACCTCACTTACAAAATAGATCAACCAGGCAGAAAACTAACAAGGAATTAATAAACCTTAAATAACAAACTGGACCCAGATGGGTTAAATAGACATTTACAAAACCACTCCAACCCAGGGGTGGCTCCTATTCCCTCAGAGTTGTGCAACATTTCATTGTTTGAATATATCTGAATTTTTCCCCATTTTCCTGTTGATGTATTTATTATTATATTTCCATTCTTCCCATTATTGTAAACAATGCTGCTTTGATTATGAAAGAAAGGATCAGTTACCTCAATTACATTGAAATAAATGCTGCATCAAAAACACCCTACAGAAATAGAAAGAACACTCTATTGAACACATTTTCGGCACATATAACAGCAGAGGATTAGTATTCAGGATGTATAATTATTACAAATCAATAGGAAGAAGATAAAAACACAATTGAAAAATGGTAAACAGTTATGAGACAATACAGAAGAGTAGAAGAATAAACCTGAGTAACCAGTAAAACTCCCTCTTACTGCAAATCAAGAAAAATGAAAATAAAACCCACAATAGCTACACCCAGGATTCTGTTAAAATTTTTAAAATGCTATATCCAAGTATTAGCAAATATGTGGGTTGATGAAAACCCCTTTTACCTGACTTGAAGTTTAAATTGGAATGGCTATTTTAGAGAGCCAGCTGATAATATTCAGTAAAGTTAAAGACGACAAAGTCTCCTCGCCAAGCACTTCCAATGCTGAGATTGTATCCTAGAGAAACTCTTAGCTAGGTATTCAAGGAGATGTTTACAAATGTTCTTTACAGTCTTTTTCAATGAGCATTGTTCTGCTAGTATAATTTAGATCATGCAGGCAGGTCATGCTAACTCCTAAATCAGGATGGCTTAGCTGTCTCAGAATTAAATTAATCATTGTATAATAATAAAATAAACTGATGATAAGCAAAAATACCTAGCGGTTCTAATTCATTCATTTATTTTCTTTTACATTAATGTGCATAAAAGGTGCTGGGGTAGCCACTGGCTGTTCATGTAAGTTTAAAAAAATACTCAGAAATTCTTATTTTGCTCTTATAATCTCTCTCCCAGAAGGCAGGTTATAGCTTCTCAGAGAATGCACATTTTCTGAGTTAACTCGCCCCTGTTTCCTGTTGTCTATTGTCTATTTCTTGTCAAGACCATAGATGATATTCAATACCTGCTGGTTGATGGTGATCAGTGATAAAGTTTTTGCCTACCTCTCTGTGGGCTTTCATCTGCAAAAACACATTAAAGACATCCATTTAGTCACTAGCAGGAAATGAATAACAGATAAAGAATGACTTGCGAAATTGCGACATAGAACAGACAAGAACAATTCCCTGAAGTTCCATCTTTCAGAGTTGTTCCATTATCAGCTTCTAAGATGCAGAGGAAATAAGACTAATAAAACATGATAAAGAAGAAAAGAGAAAATATTTCTTTCTTCCTCTTAGTACACTCTCTAATGCATTGGTCCTAACGCAGAGTGAAAATGAAATGTGTTTTTCATTCTTTTTTCCTTTAAACCAGAGAATAATATTGGCAACATTTGTTGTCTACTTATCAAATATGGTGTACTATATATTTGAGGGTACAAACTGATTTTTCTATTCTACATGTTTTCCAAATTGGTGACTGTTTCTCTCTTGTGGGTAAATTGGATTTTAGTATGTTAAGCTTGGTTTCAGGGCTTGCAGTGCTCACCACACTAAAACTGCCAGTGGGGTGGAAATATTGCGGGAAATTATTGCCTTACTTCTATTTAGAGATGAGTAATTTTGTGTGAATTTTTGGGGAAAGTAGTTTCACACTATAGACAAAAGGAAAAAGTTTCTACTTTGACAAAAATGATCCCTGTCTGTAGCATACGTGATCCCAAAGATCACTTTAGACTGATTTCTCCTGCTTAGTGCAGAAGCAGTGACGAACAGAGGTAAATTTTGCTTCTCTTTGATTTTTCTCCAAGTAAATTGGCCAGACTCAGGGATGGTCATCAGCATCCAGAGGAAAAGATTGTTAATTTCATAGCATGCATGGCAGAGAGGGAGATACATTTTGTTCGAGTTTCATCTTCTCATTAGAACTTTTGGGAGAATTATTGCTACCCATAATGACGTCCCTTTGTCCTATTGCGGCTAAAGAGAACTACTTCCTGAGAATGTCTCTTTTATTCCAATATGCTATGTGTTGTTACCACTCCGCAGAAATCGAGTTGGCCCCACATAAAATTTTGTTTCTATGTCAAGATTGATGATGCCAAACACATAGGGTATGAAAAGTTTATTACTTATATGATGAGGCTTTCTGGGGAAAGCAGGACTTGAGAGTCAAAAAGAGGAAACTGGCTTGAGGTTTTTATAATGATTACAGAGGTGGGGCTAGGGTGAGCATGATTTCATTTCCCAGCACAGCAAAAAGAGAGGGCACTCAGTTTTCCTATCAGCTTTGCCCACATGTGCGCAGAAAGGGAAGAGGCTTAAAAGTTGTCTGCAAACATAAGAAAATAGAATTGGACGCTATTACATTATGTGTATCCTCTGCTAGTGTCTGAGCAAACAGCGTTCCGTAGATATGACAGGGAGTAGCAACAAGGAATTGGAAACAAAATTTGAGATTATATTCATTTTTATGTTCACTCATTTATTCATACAACATATCCTTATAAAGTGCTTATTATATACCCAGTCCTATTTTAAGAGTAGGAAATAAAAAGATGAGGAAAATGGAAAATCTCCCTTCAAGGAGTAAGTGATATGGTCCAGTGTTTAGCAGAGGGCAGAGATAAGGTCTTAACTTGGGGCAAGTCCCAGGAAAATCAGGCAACAGAGAATGAAGCCAACATATCCCAAGTTTACATTTACCCGGGCTCTGGGACAAGGGGAGCTATGTTTTTAATCGATAAGGAACTTATTATGGATTTTTTTTTTCTGGAAATGAAATATACCTTTAAAGACGTAGACCTGCAACTTATATGTCAGCTTCTCTACCTCCTTAAGAGATAAGTGGATGTAGAACTTAGGTTTTCTGTAAATTCTCAAAGGCAGGAGTGGGAATGGGGTTAAGATCACTGCCTAGGGAATCATAAATCCTCATGCCGACTCTCATATGAAACTCCACTCTTTCTTTACTTCCTTCCCTTATCCATCAAGCATTCTTCACATAAGAAGCTATGAATCCCTAATCTTTGGCAAAGAGAAATTATTGCCATTTCTGATTTAAAATAGTGTTTCTCCAAACTGGCTGTCTTGATTTTGGGGGCTAGATAATTATTTGCTGTGCATTGTCATTTGTTTAGCAATATCTCTGACTTCTCTATCTCTGACTTCTCTATCTCTGACTTCTACCCACTTCTATCTACCCACAAGTAGCAACCTCCTTTCCCACCCAGTTGTGACAACCATATGTTCCCTGAATGTCAAAATGGTTCTCATTGGAGACTCACTGGCCTACAGCAATCACTCTTGATCTTGGAGCAGGGTTTTACACAACACGGGTGGGGTGGTGTGGATGTTGAGGAATGTGGAAGACATTGTCAGTTCAGGGCCAGTCGGTCACACAAGTCCAGAGGATACCTTTCACGTTGTGATTTATGTAATAGTACCCCTAGCATATCTTCCCTGTGCTTGCCACATCTTGAGGTCATCACAGAAGCACCATTATGATTGTCTAACCAATGTAAAATCTCCCCTCTTGTTCCTCGTGATAGAGTCATGCCCTGAAAATCTAGACTCATTAATCCAAGGAGAGATGTGAATCAGGCAAGTTTCATTAATGTTTTCAGCTTTCTCTGTCTTTGGCTGCATCAGTTTTTCCCCACCAACTGCCACCCTTAGGTTTCCTTGCCCTCCTATAAAAATAAAGTTCTCTGGTTGTCACCAAAAATCACTGTGAATTAGTATAAAAGGACTGATAAAGGACTGAATCTCAGTGGAAATGCAGGACCTATAATAAATACCTGGTTGTGGTAATAATTACAGCATTAACTAATGCAATGACCATTTACTACATACCAATTACTATACTAAGCACAGTGTTTGTATATTCCATTTAATTTTAACTGTCATCTTTTGAAATGCCATGGTTATTCCTACAAAGCAAGGCTTGGAGAGGTTAAAGAACTTTCCCAATAGGTTAATAGGTAATGGATATGAGAATTGAACCCTGGTGTTCAATTCTAAGGTTTAGACCCCTTAACCATTTTTCTATGAAATGGTCTCTCAAATTATTACACATATACACAATCACTGTGCAGGCAATAATTTCCGATACCTGTGTTTAAAAATTTTATTTAAAATATTTATTGAGATAACTTTGATTTATAAAATATAAGCACATAGGTGCAGGTTCACCATTCATTAAATGTATGTTAACACACCACATCCACCACCAAATTGCCAAAAGTCCTCCACCACTGCCCATTGAACCACACTACCACTTGCTCTCACCATCCACTTTTCCCCGCAGGGTAACCTCAGTTCTATTGTCAATGTCTAAGAGTTGGTTTTTGTTTTGTTTTTCCTTTGCCTTTTTTTTCTTTATAATCCACATATGAGTAAGATCATCCGGGATTTGTCTTTTGCTTTCCAATTTATTTCATTTAGCATAATCTCCTCTAGTTTTAATTATGTTGTTGTAAATGATAGGATTTCATCTTTTTTAGGGTTGTGTAATATTCATTGAGCATATACGCCACATCTTTATCCATTTATCTGATGATGGACATTTAGGTAGTTTCCAATTCTTGACTATTGTAAATAATTCTTTCTGCACCATTTTTTAAGGCTGGCCTTTTCTCATCTGACCACTGAAATAGAGACAGAAGAACTGAAATTAAAGCTGAGATCTACTTTCAGGAAGAAAGGCTAGTCCTGGGATAGTCTTAGGATCAGACTTTAATAGATGCCTATATTTGGTGTAAATCATATAAAATGATGGGACTGGGTCATGTCTGAAATGGAAAGCATCCTACCAGACCCAAAGTGTCAAACAGAAAACCAAGCAAGAAGTCCACATCTGATAAAATGCAAACCCAGAATTGAACTACCTATCCTGGGAGCTGACTGTCTGGGAAGTTGGGCCTGAGTTAAAGGCACAGTGATAAGATTAACTTCATCTGTCTGTAATATCTTGTCCTGTGGGAGCATGGCACAGTCTAAGTTTTCTTGTATTGACAACCACAAAAAAAAAGAAAAAAAAGACAAAGAAGCTGGGCTCTGTCCATCCCTATAAGGTAAACCCACTACATAGCTTCAGGAGCAGATGGTCTTATCAGTTACTCGGGGGTTGTGATTAGTGGAACTGAAGAATCACCTTTAGCATCTCTTATCCCCAGTGTCCCAACTGCTCTGTATGGCTTATAAAATTTCACCATCAAAGTTTTATTTATTTGGATTAGAACTCATGTCTATGGTGTGGACAATATAATGGGGAGTTGTCATCTTCCATTAGTACCTTGTGAGAAGACAAGTTTCCATTTGTGAAAATGGAATGAGCCCTTGTGGATGAGGCATAGAACAGGTAGGTTTTAATGACAGTATTGAAGGGAAGGACTTATTCTGTGTATTAGGAAATGTTCAATAAGAGAAAGGCCAAGTGGGCACGGCCATGGTAATTCATTTAAGTAGGGGACAGAATGGGAGCACAGGGACACTGAGAGATGGGGACTGACTAGGAATAAGAAGAGAATAGAGAAGGGAGGGGAGTGTGTGGTCAGAGTGGAAGGACTAGTGACATAGCAAAACCTGACTTGTTAATTACCTTGATATTTGAGAGTACCAATCATTTGATTGGGTTCTTTTCAAATTGTTGAGCTATATTTTGAATTTTCTCCACTAACATAATTTTTTTTAGCATGTTAAATTCTGTTTTGAAGCTTTGTGTTACCCTGTCTTTCTCTGTGAATATTGGGTGAGACATATCACTCAGTTTGAGTAACTGATATCAGATTTTTTCCATTCTTGCCCATTTTCAGGAAACTCAAACTTTTCCAAAAATCAGAATGTCCTATCACAGTAATAGAGGAGTGTTAAGCAGCAAAAAAAAAAAAAAAAAGCTTCTTAAAGATGATATATTGTGATGCCACTTAACCAAATGTCAGTTCAGCTTTGATTATTGTGTAGAGTGTGGGAAAAAATTCCAATGGTGGCAATAAAACTGGAGCATTTTTGCACTTAAATATTAAACAATAAAGTTGTAGATAGTTAAGTAAAATATCAAGTGGGAAATCAAGCAGTGTATATAACAAGAACTACTCAAGGAAACTATTTAGTCACTCTGAAGACACCATCTGAATTTCAGTCATAAGAACATTCGGTAAATACTCATTCTGGGAGGAACATGTTATTAATGCCATGTCACTGGTCATTTCAGAAATGCCCTTTTAAAAATGGCTCCTGTAGCATTCCATAAAATTGAGATGTATGAAAGAAAAGTGGAAATGGCTAGAACAGGCTATCTGGGGCCTCTTAGGGCAGCACCTGGCTGGATGAGAAGAAGCTATGGGATGGAAGTAGCTAAGGGAAAGGGAAGGGGACCACTGGGAGTGGTATTATCTGACAGCAAATGCAAGGAAGGAGGAGTGAGGCTCTAGGTTAAGGGGGTCAGTGTTGCAGGAACATGGCCACATCTGAAGGGTTCCAGACGAGGTGTGAAATATGTACTGGGGAGATGGAAGGGAACTTATCTTGATCTTTAAAGAAGAGTCTTTTCACCAGAAGACCTACCCTGCTCATAGTACCCTGTGTTTATAATGTAGATTCCTAATCTTAAATTATGAAATACTTTTGATATACAAAAAGGGATTAAAAGGCTAATAACTATGTATATATGCATCCAATTTAAGAGACCACACGACACACATACTATGGAATCCTGTCTCTGGAGGTAAGCACCATCCTGAATTTTGTACTTACCATTGCTACTAGTGTTCTATTTCTATACATATGTCATATTTCCAGAACCATACAGTATACAGCGTTTCATATTGGCCAGCCCTGTGTCAGAAATGGACTCTGTTCCCTACAGGACATCTTTTTCTAGTCACTCATGACTTTCTGTTTTTGTTTTTTGGCTTTCCCCAGTGAATTTCTACCCTAATCCCACTATGTCCACTCCAACCAACCAAAATTATCTCTCAAAAGATACCATGAAGAGAGGGAGAAGATAGCCACTAACTGGGAAAATGTATCTTCAGAACATCGGTTAACTAACAAGGGGTAAGTATCAAAAACATACAAAGACTTCTTATGAGTTAATAAAAAAGGCAGTCAATCTAAAAGAGAAAATGGGGCAAAATAATGAACAGAAATGCTATTTAGTATAACAGAAAGATTCCATCAAATCAACAGTAGTTAGAAACATTGCTAATATGAAGTGCTGACAAAGAAGCAGACTGTTGGAACTTGTCTGCTGCTGGCAAGAATGCAAATTGATGGATCCCCTTTTGAAAAACAGTACTACCTAGTAAAGTTGAACATAATCATGTCTCACCATGCTGCTGCCAAGTACAGTATATGCTCTTGGGAAACTTTGGCATATGTTTACTAGGAGACAGTACCCAAATATTTACAGCATTGCCTATAATAAGAAAAAAACTGGAACAACCGAAGTGTTCATAAACAGTAAGAGGGGTAAATAAGTATGGAACAGAATATTTTTCTTGTAAAAGGTTACATTGTAATGAAAATGCATCAACTCCCGTACATACATCAACATGGATGATCTCAAATACATAAACTTGGACAAACGAATTAAGTTATAGGAGAAGAGACACAGTATATTCCATTACAAATGTTCAAACATAGGTACACATAGGTTGTAGAGACTGAAAGAAAAACTAGAGAATGATTACCATTTAAGGATAGTGGTTACCACCGGGGGTAAGGGGAGTTCGATCCGGGAGGGTGCAGCGTAGTTTCTGGGGATGATAATATTCCATTTTTTGGCATAGGTAGTGGGCATATAAGTGTTTCTCTTATTGGTCTTCAAATTGTACAAATGTTCTCTATACACACTTGTATCTAAGCTTCATTGTATAATTTTAACCACAAGCACCTATAGACCAGGCAGCCACTTCTCTCAGATTTAATGTCGGCTTAACTCAACCTTGATACCACTAATTTCGCTCTTTCATTTCAGACCCTCCTTTTCCACTCTGCAGGATTCTACTTCATGCCTTTTTAGTTTTAATGTGTTCCACTGTCTTCTTGACTCCTAGTACTTGGCTCCCATGCCATCAAACTGTCAACTTATCCCAATAATGTGCCCCCTTGGAGAACCGTAGCAAATGTAGTGCGTGCCCTGGGAGAGAACAAGTGATTCACACCTAGTCAGGAACAGAATTAAGTAATTTGATAAGTTAATTCATTACCTAATTTTGTTTTTATTAGAGAGCTGTTGTATGCCAAGCTATCTGCTAAGTGTGGGGGATTTAGCCCTAGTCCCCAGTAGGAAAGATTATTATAGTGCCTTGGCAAGCTTTCGCTGGTTCACCAGTGCTGATCAGTTGGCAGTGGCTGCTGCTGATAGGGTTGTTTGAGGAAGGTAGGGCTATTTCTATACCTGTCACTAGGGAAGAGGCAGCACCTGTGTAGTAGGTTTGCTGTTCTTACATCTAGAGTCCAAGCACATGAAAGATGAAGAGGATAAGGTTTGAGTCTAGAAATGCTGTTTGAATGCATCAGTGTACACATGTATGTTAAAAATAAGAGAGATGTTTAACACGGCAAAGAGGAAGTGAAAGTTTGCTCAATATAACCTCGCCAGGAGAGATCTCTCCTGTGAACTTCCGCCATACTCTTTTATTTCCTTTTTATTTGGCATTAGCCAGGAACTGCCCCCCTTTTGTCTTCTTTAATATGGTTTTGCTTTGTTTATTCAAGTCAAATATTGGCTCTAATGAACAAAAAAATTTGCATTTATTTGTTCACGTGGAAATTAACAGATAATCTTGCCTATTATATGGCTAAGTAAATACTTATTGACTGGTTAGTCTACCAAGCATTTATCACTAGGATTGAACCAAATATTTACTATTAGTTATATGTGACTGCCTATAGTGAACCAAGTTAACCTTGCAGGTTTATTTTCTTAAGGGAGTGGTTTAGATTGATTATAATTGAAATAGCCTCAGACCCTGAAATTCTAACTTATAAGCTAATGATAAGTTTAACAGTTTAATAGCATTTATTTAATTTTGTATCATTTTTTCCTTAAAAAAGCTTTTTAAAAATTCAAAATAGTTTAACACTGTACTTTGTATAACATTTATTGTACCAAAAGAAAACATTCTTTTTATAGCATCCCACCTACAGAGTATAATTTAAGAGAAGTGCTTTATTCCACACTTCAAATACAGGCTGTCATCTTACTATGTATCCTTTATTTGGTTGCTAGGTGTTTTTGTACTACAGAACACCATAATAACATCCCTCTTTTGTTTCAATAACATGTTCCATTGGACAGACATACATACACAAGTGATAATAGAAATCAGACTTAGAGAAATAATACATAGTTTAATTATATTAGACAATGTTTTATTTTTGATAGCACATGAAGATGTTGGGAAAATCATGCCTTTAGGAGTCAAAGAGGAAGTGACTACCTGTAAATAAAACACATTTGCACAGTTGAACTGCTAAGAATTTTAAGCAAAGAAAAGCAGGAATTTTTTCTGTTTTAAGAAAAAGTTGAAGTTTAAAAGGTCAAATATATGAAGGACTGATCTCATGTTGCCTAAGTTTTGTGGTTCAGGCATATCTGAATTCTGTTGTGCTTTCTAAAACCTCTTCCCCCATCTATTGGTTGGTGCTCTAAATCTCTATGACAATGGACAATATATTCATTCTATTTTTGGATTCAAAATCTAAAGTGAAGTTGCCCTGGGAGACTATAACACAGTGATTGAAATGCAAACTAAGGTCTCCATTACTGATGCTAGATCCTTAATTAGATGTTGGTAGAAGGACAACAGAGGAGAGTGTAGGAAGGATTATAGAAAACATGAGAAATCCAAACTGTATGTTCTGTATATTGTGATTTAATAATCAAATTCAAATGGCAGCTACTTCTATTCTAATATGTCATTGTCATAAATAAAAACTCTAATGGTTTAATGTAGTATGAATATATATGCACATATATGCATGTATATATATATATACACACACACATGTAGCTAAAATATATATGAGAGACAACTTTGCTTCTGACATTGCTGGTGGATTCCTTATCATACTTAGCCCTGAGAATCATGCTGGATATTATGAAAGTATTTCATAGATGCTCTATAAAAGAGACAGAATACAAATCTCCTCCTCCTGCAAGTCTGTGCCATGGGACAGAGGTTGACATCAATAGACCATCAGTAGACCATCTACTTGTTCTTTTGTGGAAGCTCTGTTGGAGTGATTCAGTATTGACTATACCAATTTTATTGTTATTGTGTATAAATATAGGAATTGGTAGTATATAATTTTATCAGTTTAATTTATAACATAATTAGCATATAATATAGTATATGATAAATGACATGGTTTGATGTTAGTTTATAATGGGCAGAGTTGGTATAAAAATGTTCCCTAACACTGGTTGGTATATTGAGAATATTGAGAAAAAACTTGGTCTGCGGCAAACAGAAAAACCACCTGTTTTTTTCAGTCTTGTGAAATCCAGTCCTAGAATGTAGGTTCTAGACAAAATCCATTTGCTGCATCAAGGACAGTTTAACTGTGTATAGTAGAGATATTTTTCTTGGCTATTTTCTATAGGTTTTGAGAGAAACTTCTCAATATTATGTAAGTAATGGTTTGGCTGTGGAAATACAAGAAAATAGTGTTAAATTTCTGCAAAGGAGAATTGAAGTTAGACATTAATTCTATTAATGAGTAGTACAATCTGAAAAAGTGCATGAGTTTGAAATATCCTGCCTGGTCTGCATGTAAAGAACTAGGAAGTAACTACTTCATTCTAACAAATCAACTCTTCTTGGATCTTTAAGAGAGGGGAGGACACAAGAAAAATCGCTGCCCTCAAGGTTGGGGAGATAGGAAATACAGGAAGTAATAACTTAACCAGAGTAGACTCAAAGGCAGAAATCAGTGCCAGCAAGGAAAAGCCAGACTGTAATTGATAAATTGCTGGAGGCTCCCTGTGAATAAGCCTGAGAGTTTAAAACTCCAGGGGAACCCAGTCATGGTAGTAGGGCAGGTGGGATGGGGATGGCTCAATACATTGTGAGAGTTACCTCCAGGAGCTCAGCCAGATTCTCACAGTAAATATCAGACAAAAATTCTCCCTGGCTCCCAGGAGATGGTGGTAAAAAGAAACATTTTGAAACATGTCAAGAGCAGTCTAGACTCAACAAGCTTCCCCTCAGGGGAAACTAGTTAACCATTGCTAACTTAATGGAATGTTATCAGAACATAACGGACAGGGAGGGGTGGTGATGGTGAATCCCAACTCCAGTCCACTCTAGTCATTTCATGATATGGGTTGGAGCCGGCAGGGTTCTGAGAAATTTATGAGGCTCACAGTCCAGAGGCATAGACTCACTGAAAGACAGAGACCAAATAGGACTGGACTGCAGAACACTTTTCCTTCCTCATTATTGCACCAGCAACAATCTGTTTCCAGCACTTTCTTCTATTCAGTATGCTGTGTCAAGAAAAAATTACAAGGCTTACCAAAATGACTCTGGGGCACTGGTGAGGGGCCAGGAGAAAGAAAAAGTCTGAAATAGAGTGGTAGCCACATGAGTGGAGAGATAGGACAGCTGCCAGTAACAAGCAATTTATTTTGTCTGTTTAATGAATGTATTTGTTTTTACTGAGATTTAAAATCATTATAAAAGGAGCATTGTCCTTGCAATATGAAAAGTCATTATTTGCCATTATTTTTATTTTCATGATGGAGGGAAGAATCAGAACACAGTTCCTTTACAGGAAAAGCATAATTTTGAATAGTTAATATATATATAATCTCAAACCGGAAATTTAAAAGTGTTCCTGTTTCCCTCAATAATCATTTGCAGTTTAGATTGGGTCTCTCTTCCTTACACAAGACTGTGAACCTCTAAACTTTTAATTTAAAATTTAGTGAGTGAGCAAGAATGTTTGTACTCACTAATCTCCCTGCTCACAATCTCAGTAGCATTGCCCAGCAGTGTGCTAAACCCTGATGCATCTTCGGTTCAGTTCAGTGGGGCTCACAGCTGGGCCGGTGCAATGACAAGCCACTGAACTGCATGGATTAATCCTCTGGTAGCAGAATTCTAGGTGATATCTGCCCTGGAGTATGAGAGTGACCTATAAATGTGTGGGCTATCACTCTCATGATTAGATGTTATCATATGGCTTTAAACAAAGAGATTATTTTGGGTGATCTGACAATCTGTTGAGCCTTTCAGAGAGACTGGACTTTTCCTGGAGAGATTCAAAGTCTGGGAAATATGAGACATGAGCAGATTGAACCTGAAAAAAATTCACTTGTTGGCTTTGAGCGTTAGGAGACTTTGGCAAGGAATATGGGCTGTCTCCATTAACTGAGACATACCTTAGCAGAATTTCAGTGCTACAACCTCAAGGAATTGAATTTTACCACAACCATTTAAGTTTGGAGGAAACGCTGAGCTCCAAATGAGAGTGCAACTGATCAAGACCTTGATTTCAGCCTTGTAAGAAACTGAGCTGAGTCTCTCATGTTATGTCTGGATTTCTGACCTACAGAACTGGGAACTAATCAGTAGATGGAAGTTGTTTTAAACCATAGTTCATGGTTATTTGTTTACATAGTAATAGAAACTAAAGCCAATTCTAAGCTTGAAATTTGCATGGGTTAAAGAAAAAACAAATCCTGTTCCCACAATTACAGCTCATAATCTTGGAAACTAAGGGGAAGAAAGCGTACTCCACACTGCTTCTGTCACTGAGGACTACTGTGATTTCTCAGGATATCAGCTTCTTTAGTCATAAATGAAAAAGTTAGGTAAGATCCTATCTGGCATCCTAGCTAAAGCATCCTATAATTCTCCTGTGGCCTCTAATTATAGCAGACAGAATGAAAGCTATTGCTGAACAAACAATTACATTCTCTGCTTAAGTACTGTAGGGGAAGCGAGGGATTGCTAGAAAGAATGCTGAAGTGCTTACTAAAGATACAGTTGTGACCCTACTGCTCTGTGTGTCTATTGCTTCACAAAGAAACACTTCTGTGGGTCAAAAAATTTGAAAGACATTACTCTAGACCAGTAGTTCTCAAACTTTCATGTACATGAGTCACCTCTGTATCTTGCTAAAGTGCAGATTCTGATTCAGTAGGTCTGCACTGGGGCCTGAGATTCTGCCTTTATAATGCTGTCCTGTAGTCTGCTTAGGTAGACTACAGACTGAGGAGACCAACAAACAAGCCCTTTCCATGATTCTGATCCATACTATCATTTCAAAACCACCATTTCAAAACCAAAAAAGTGGTATTTTAATTAAAATACTGATTGCTTGGTGATGAAGTTAATATATGCAGATATTAATTTACAGTGATGCACATTCGTAGCCTATTTAATGTGATGCAATGCTCCTCAACAAAAATTAATTAAGGTGGGGCAGTGACTGCAAGGCTAAACTCAGAGTTACTGAGTAGGTTTAGCAAAGACCTTAGGAATCTGCATTTCTAACAAAGTCCTAGGTGATGATGATGCCACTGGTCCAGGAACCACACTTTGAGATCCACTACAGCGCCCTGGGTTGTTGGGCTCCAAACTTCGTTCCTGAGCTGGAGTTCCTACTTTTTACCAACCTTACGTGATTTGTCTTAATCTTTTGTAGCATCTTTCCCCAACCTGAGGAAGTAAGCAGATCTCAGCCTACAGGATTAGAATTGGCATAGAAAATGCAATATTTCCCCCAGAGTCACAGGTATGAACCCTAAAGCTCACAGAGAGACCCAAGTGTTGTGCGCCCCTAGTCAACAAGCAGGCTGAGTTCCAACAGCTCACAGATAAAAAGATAGCTAGTGGCTGTTGTTAGGCCCTCCTCTCTGAAAGTCTTTCAGTCCTCCAGAGAAATGACAGTCCCAGTCCCATTAGGGTATAGTAACCACACCCTTAGGCTTGGGTGTTGGGATTGCTGGCAGGCTAACAATGTAGCACCTGTGAGCTAATGGTAAAGGGGCAAGCACTTTTTCCCAGACTCTTGTCCTAGTGGCAGCCTTCTGTGCCTTCTCCTTGTGGAAGCTGCCTCTCTGTTTACTAGAGCAGTTGTCCTTTTGCTACTTGACTCCTGAGGCTTCACCCTAGTTAAGTGACTGCAGGCCAGCTCCAGAGTGCTCATTGCTGGAGGGTGTGTGGAATTCACTAAATTCTTCCTGTCACTTGGAGTCTCAGAATAGAGAGATGTGGTGCTGAGAAAGATTGGCCTCTCCCACCTTTTATGGTGGCCTATGTCCCCTTGCTCTGCAGAGATG
Source organism: Solenodon paradoxus (assembly GCA_004363575.1). NCBI lineage: Eukaryota > Metazoa > Chordata > Mammalia > Eulipotyphla > Solenodontidae > Solenodon > Solenodon paradoxus. Next base: position 290,129 of record RJWH01000988.1, read on the forward strand.
CTGGTCCCATTTCTTTTCACAAATTGTTATAGCCAAAAAGATGTTTTCTTCGTTGTTCTGTGGAGAGGAGGGAGCCTGTGATCTTAGCGGTCTGCCATCTTGGAACCCATTACTTCTGAAAATATTTGAAATTTTTTTCCTGAAAACCCAACTACCAGGATTTGAGGAGATTTTCGAGGTTGATTTGTTTTCTGGGTCAACTGGAAAGAGAACAGAGTATTTTAGATCGCTACTGAATGATGAAAGAAATACATAATTATTATAGAAAGACATTATACGTAAAATATAATCTATCCTGGACATTAAGAGAAAGACATTGTTATGTCTTCACTAATGTTTGAGTTTGAAGATAGGTCAATAATATAGCTTGATGAAGATACAAGGAAAATCATATTAACCATCTGGGTTCACAGGTAAGACCCCTTCCTAAGCCATCTCATACTTAAAAAAATAGTATTTGCTTGCTCCATGGTATATGTTACTGCTGAATATTATGTTAGAGATGTTTGTCTACTCTTTGAAGATTTTAGAAGGCTATTTTCCACAGTTCCACAGTACCTGAAAGTACCTGAATGTTTTTCATTAATAAAAAATTCTGGTCCTCTTCATGTACTTATTTGCTATTAATGACTATTTAAAATGATAATTTAAGACTTTCCGGTTGTTAGTTTGTTCTTACTGTTAGCTCTTATTGAATTGCTGGCAACTCAGACCTTCTTTTATGTGGTTAGTTAGTACTCAGTTCCACTGAACTTCAGAAAAAATGCCATTTCAAATCCTTACATGCTGTTGGTGAAAATACAAAATGGTCCAGACAATAAAGGAAAAGTGTGGAAATTCCATAAAAATATAAAAATAGAACTACAGTATGATTCAGCAGTCCCACCTCTGAGTATTTATTTAAAAGAATTGAAACCAGCATCTTTTTTCTTCCCCAACACTGGGTCTCAAACCCAGGTCCACAAGTTTCATGTCCTACGTTGTAGCCTGAGTCAAAGAGTGAGGCTGAATTAAGATTTTAAAGATGTATTAGACTCTTATGTTCACTGTAGAATGATTCTCAACAACTGAGTCATGAAAGCAAGTTAAATGGCTAAGAACAGATGACTAGATAAACAAAATGTAGCCTATACACACAACGGGATACTTCACAAAGGAAGGAAATTCTATAATATCCAATAACATGAAGAATCTTGAGGACATTACACTCAGATAAAATAAACCAGTCAAAGAAGACAAATATTGCATGACTTTTCTTAAATGAGATATTTATCTAAAATAGTCAAATTCAAAGAATCAGAGTGGAATGTTGGTCACCAGAGGGTGGGGAAAGGGGGACGTGAAGCTACTAGTCAGTGGGGATAATATTACAGTTAAGCAAGATAAATAAACTGTAGACTATGTTGTACATTATACCTACAATCAGCTCTTATATATTTTACTTATAAATTTGTAAGAGGATATACCTCATATTAAGTTTTCTTATAATAATAAAATAAAATTTAAATCAAATTACTAAAGTAAAAATTAATGTTCTATTACTGGAAAAAAATTACATTATAGTGGGTAGTTAAAGATTTATTTAAATAAAAATGGTAATGTGACCCTTTAAACCACTCTCCTTTACATTTTGCATGCCTTGTAAATTATGGTACCTCTTTAAAATATTCAATAATAACTTTGCTAAACTGATCTATTTGCACATTTAATGGAGACAGTATCAGGACTCTCAAATATCAAAGTCACTTTTGAAGAATAAATATGTAACCATTGTGGGTGTTTGTCAGGAGCTGTTGCAAATTCTGGAGGCAGAGTCCAGAGTTCCAAGGGTATAATGTCAACATTGTGGAATTAAGTGCATAGCACTTTAAGGTGACTCAATTGAAAAGAACAGCATTCATTTTTTAGATGGATCATAGTTCACAAAATGTGTCTTAGTTTCTGGGTCTTCATTTACCTTTATGTTCATGGATGATTTCTCAAGTGGTTATGACAGGACAGTGTGGAGAGGGAAGTTTGGTCTCACACCAAGGCACTTACTGCTGAACTGGAAAAGAACTGAAATATAACATTGAAAATAAGCTCATAAGCATGACCTTGGTTCTTGAAATCTGCCTTTTTATCTTTCCAAAGCCTTATCTTCCATCATCCAAGCTCAAGTTGCATGGCTTCTTCTCTCATTCATTAATTTTTCTCCCTATCAGCAGCCTGAGTACCTGTTATGTGTCAGGGCAGTATCAGGTTTGAGGGATTACCAGGGTGAGAGGGAAATAGTCATGGGTAATCATACTTTATCCTCTCTTATGGTAATTGTTTCAGTTTAGTTATTTGCACATATCTCATACTCCTATAGAGAGTGAATGATTTAATGTAAGAATTATTGTCAAATTCACTTATCATAATATCTTACAAATAACAATTGATGTGATGAATGAATAAGTGGATAAGTATGAATAAATAGGTGAATGAATTAATCGATCTTTTTGACCTATGCCCAAGTAACATAATTTTTACTCTTCTGAAATAATAGAAAATAAACCCAACCTCCATTTTTATGAGTTCAAATCGCATAAAATACTTGGCATAAAGGAGACCATTATGAAAAAAAAAAATCTAAAACTGCTTCTGTGGAATTACAGAATACATTTTTATAGCTTAACAATTGAATCAGAGTTAGAAAAGAAAAGGCTGCAAATGCAGAATGATGTATTGCCTAATAAATTTAAGATCTACTTAGATCATTAATCTGTATTATGAAAGACTACCATATTATGAAATAGTGGTAGAGGAAGTTCTTAAATTCCCCTAAATATTTCTTTATGCCAAATAATTACTCAATGAAGTAAAGATTAGAAATTGCCTCTATACTTTGGTTTATTTTAGAAAATGATTTTTTTGTATGTGTGCATAAATTAACTTTGAGGAAAGAGATTATACAGATATATATTTTAAAGAATTGAGATTAATACCTACAAAGTTTAGGGCATGAGCCAAGGAACCATCTGTAGGAAATGTTCTCTACCAAGCTCATCCCCTCCTTTCTAAGGCTCTGCCAGTTTTGTTTGTGTTGATTTCTCTTCTTAGATTTCAGTTTTTTTCTATACTTTTTGCCTTATCTTTCTTTCTTTTCACAAACCTGACTTATTTTGAAAAAAATTATTTTAGTGTATGAGTAGATTTATTTAAAGGGTTTCTATTATAAAGTATTCACTTAGCTCAACCTTGTAAAATGTTTTTCATTTTTAGGGGCACAGGGCAAAGGTAGGAGACTATTTCAAAGTTAGGGGTTTGCCCAGGAATTTGATGTCAGAGTCAGCCAATAAAAGTAAAATGAATCTACGTTTCCTCACATAGTCACACACACTTGTTTCACTCTATCAAGAGGCAGATTTGTTTATATAAGGGGAAGGCAAATATTGATCAGCATCACTGTTGTAAATTTGCAAGACTAGTGTCTGGAAGAAAAGTTTCAGATAATAAATCATGAGAGTTTTTTTCTTGAATCCTGTTAACTTTTAATATTTGTATGTGTATGTGTGTACAAATGATCAAATGTAGCATCCATATAAAATAATAGTTATATATGTGTGTATATACTTATGTGTATATACATAGAAGAAATATCATAAAACAAAAGCTATGTATCCCTTACCCATGTTAAAATAATAGAATATCCCCAGTGTTTTTAAATAACCCTGTATGCCACTCTATTCCCTCCCCCAACAAAGGAAATTGCTATCCTATCTGTTAATAATTTCCTCCTTTTTCATTCGTTTTCCCACTTAGTGTGTTTCAGTAAATAATATGTTGTTTAGGTATAGTTCTGTTTTGTTTTTTAAACTCTGTAGCAAACACAAATCTACCTGTAAGGAAAGGGGATTATTTCCTATTAGAAAAAGGTTCCAAGAGAAAGTTAAATCAATCCGAATCTCTGGTCCATGAGCAGACCACATCATATTTTGGAGTTTACAAGTGACACTTTTAGGAAACCAGTAGGTAAAGCCATGAATTAGTCCTGAAAACATATTTGGCAGAAAGGTGGGGCTAGACTTGGAATCAGATACTAAAAAGAAATATGGTCAGAAGGAGGAGCTTGTTTCCTATTTTCTGCTTGACAGCTCACTCTGGCTTGACTCCAGCTCTCTAAATTCATACAGAACTCTATCCTTGGATGATCCAGGTATCATGACTTGGAAGGGGGAGTAGGAAACTTATCAGTGCACAGGTCAGTTCTGAACTTCCTGTCCTATGATTTCACAAAATGGTACAATGTTAGCAGGGTATGACAATTTGCATAGTGATGACAATTTGCATTATATTCTGCATGTTGGTAATAGTTCTCCTGTCTAGACAGGAAGCTCTGTCTTCTAGGGTATAGCTGTCACTCCGAGATCCACCTTAACAATTCTCTGGGGAATTTCTTTCACTTCTTTCCTGTGTTCTAAGCTTTTTCCTACTATTTCTTGCTTTTTCATTGTTAACTATTTCTGATAAGCACAACCACTAAAGAATATTTGAGAAAGGGTCTATGTAAGGTAAGTTTTTTTTTCAAAAAACATGGAATGTCTTTTAAGTTATCTTTCATCCACCATTGTTCTTGAATGATGGCGTGGCTAGTAATATAGAGCTTAGGTTCTCTTGAAAACAGAAAACTCAATATAATGGCACTGCCGCTTTGCTCTAGGGTGCAGACCCCTCAGAAGACAGCCAGATCTGGCTCTAATGTGTACAAAACTTTGCTGAAATCTTTGTAATGATAAAAAATCAAAGGAGAATTTTAAAAAGTTATAGAACTAATCACTCTTAGATTCCCAAGGTCCCAAGCCAGGTCCCTACCTAGTCCCAGTGAAAGGCAAACCAACCTCCACTGAAGAAAGTCTCCAGAGTTTTTTCCTTTTCTGCTCGTATAAGAAGAAATGATCTCTTTTCACCTTCTCAGTTTCTTTGTCTGTTCTAACATGCCAATGAAACATATTTTCCTTTTTTAAAGGAAATGTGCAGGCAGGAATGAAGGTGAGTATGGAGGCAAGAAGAGTGAAGAAAAGGAAGCATTTTACCTTTTTAAAAAAATTTCAGTTGTTCTGCCTGGTTGCCCCTCAGCCCATGAGTTGACCCAGGGGCATGTGGCCTGTGCTCCTTCAGAGGTGGTTGACCTGTTACTCCACCAGGGGTGTGCAGGAAGCGTATTCTTTTGAGAGAAATTTAGAAGAGGGAGTTGGGAGAGAAGTCGACTGCAACCCACAGGATTCATGGCTCAGTGAGACAATAAAAACCTTATGTTCTTCCTGAGTCTGGTTTCTGAGTCTGTTTTGTTTTATCGGTAATACCACATGTGGGAGAAGACCATGCCCTAAACAGGGCATTTCCTTTTTATAACTTTGCTGCGAGGTGAAGCAACAAACCTTAGGAACTTCCTGTGAGCAAGTATTTGAAGAAAAAAATGTTCATGGTTTTCAAGAACAGATGTTACTTTCCAGGCATAGGGTAGTCAAAATGGAGAAATGCTAAAGAAAAATGCTAACTCTGAAGACAAATGGTTCTCCTAAAAATGTATGGAATGTGCATCATCAGAATATAACTTAAAAGTGTTCATCGATGGTTGAACAGATAAAGAAGTTGTGATATATAGATATAGATATCTATATATAATTCATCATTAAAAATAAAAGGATTAATTCTTACCATTTGTGACAACGTGTATGGACCTTAAGGGCACCGTGCTAAATGAAATAAGTCAGACAGAGAAAGACAAATACTGTGTGATCTCAGTGAACAGACTGGTGATTGCCAAAGGGGTGGGGTGAGGTGCAGTAGGTAAAATGGTGAAGGTGGTCAAGAGTTATAAAATAAATAAGTCAGGGAAATGTAGCTTACAGCAGGATGACTATAATTAAAAATACACTTGAGGATTTGAAAGTTGCTAAAGAGTAAATCTTATGGTTGTCATCACAAGAAAAAAATTATAACCAGTATGGTGACAGATGTTAACTGAACTTGAGTCATTATTTTGTACAACTTTAACTAATATGCTGTATATCAATTATATCTCAAAAAAGAAAACTACACAACTTCTTAGTCTGAAACATCAAATGCAGGATACAGGTGACTTCATAGTAATGGTGTATAAACATATATTAGCACACCCACCCCCTTTAGAAAGAAGGATTGGGAGAGAGGGAAGAAAAAGGGAAGAAAGGAGGGAAAGGAAAGCAAGTACAATTCTCTAATTTTTTTTTTTTTAAAGGAAAGAAGGCAGGCACAGATGAAAGCAGGCAGGCTGGAAGGAAGGAAGAGGGGAGGAAGCAGCATAGTATTTATTTACTTATTGTTCATTTTGCTTGTCTCCCCACCCTCTCACGTCAGGAGCCCATTCCTTGGCCTTTCTGGGACTATGCCTCAGGCCAGCCACCGGGGTACACCCATTTATTATTAATAAAATGTTAGTAGCCCTATTTAAAGTTTAAGAAAATGTCTAAGTACAATTTTTTTTTTTTACCAAACTTAACTGTTCTCATGTTCCTAATTAACTAGAAAACAATAAAGCACAATCTTATACTATGTTCATATAGTCACTATTATTTTCAGTGTTTCAAAACATTACTTAGCTAGATTAGATAAATTTTTAAAAGAATGATTATTGTGAACATTCACAGTGCGACCGATATTGCAACAGTAGATGCAAATGATTCAAAGATGATTTTTTTAAAGCTTAAAGATGCTTTCTATCCAAAGTCCATAACAAACCTCCATTTGTATTGTATCTCAATGATGTTCAGAGGGCTAAGTCTTTGTAGTGGTTTCCATACGGCCCAGGTTCTTCGACATTTCCCTTTAAAATCTCAGTGTAGATGCTTTTTGTTGGATAATGCTGTTCTTTCACATGACTTTAAGTTCTATGCTTCCTTAGCATTTCTGTAATAAAGCTTCCATTTTGATGACATTTGCAAAACAAAGCAAACTTTCTCTCAAGGTGCACTGAAGTCTTCATATCTACACAGAGAAAATTGTAACTCTTCTGTGACATTTCTCCATCACTGGAACTAATTAAAAATCAACGATGTATTCTTTCAGACTCAATATGGAATCAAGACTGATCTTGTGTAGTCTCCCTTAAGCCTGTTTCTCTTCTTCTTTCACCACTTATTTTGTGCTGTAATCATTTTCAAATATTCGCACTTCTTGGAACATGCCCTGTTCTTTTACACCTCCTTGTCTTTGTTCATAGTTTTTCCTTGCTTCAGAACACCCTTCCTTCCTGGTTCCCCTCAAAACTTCCCCTCCTTTAAAAATCACCTCTGTCTCATAAAAGAATCATTCACCCAACCTCCCTTTGCATTCCCATAATACTTTTCACTTTTCACTTTAATCATTTTTCACCTGTGTATTCCCCCCACTAACAGCTTCCTGAGGTCAAGGACTGTGATTCATATATTGTTTAGTGATAACTGAGCATAATTATCACATCTAAATTTCATAATAATTCTTTATTGTCACCAAATAGTGTCCAAACTTCATGGATTGTTTCATCATTTAAATTTATGTGTTTCTATAAGGGTTAAAAGAATATTCATATATTGTTATTGGTTGATGTACCTCCTAAGTCTCTTTTCACTTATAAGTATCTCTCCATTTGCTTTTCTTTTAATATTTAACTATATGTGTTAAGGACCTGAGTATTTTTCTTCAGAGACTCTAACAATCCGGATATTTGTGATTGTAACACCATTGTCTTTGTTCAGGATGCTACCATAGAATACCATGAACTTGGTGGCTTATATAGCAAAATTTTATTCCTCATAGTTCTGAAACCTGGGAGGTATAAGATCACAGTATCAGCTGATATGGTGTGTAATATCTCATGACTGAAATGTATTCCAGTATTCATCTCTCTCATGTATATGTGTTATATATACATATATACACATATGTACACACACATATATATATAATGTGAGATCGGATAGATGGATAGATAGATAAACAGACAGACTTCATATCTTATTCTTCTTTATCCATCCGTAAGTGGACATTTAGGTTTTTTCCATATCCTGGCTATTGTGAATATTGTTGCAATGAGCATGGGAATGCAGGTATCTCTTCGACATTCTAATTTCATTTTCTTTCTAATAGTATTCACAAATGGGATTGCTGGATCAAATGGTAGTTCATTATTTATTTTTTAAGTAAAAATACCATTTTCCTTTGTAATTTCACCAATTTACATTTCACCAACAGTGCACAAGGGTTCCCTTTTCTTCACATCCATAACAACACTTGTCATCTTTAGTCTTTTTGATGATAGGCATTCTGACAGATGGGAGGTGAGATCTCATTGTGTTTTCGATCTGCATTTCACTGATGATGAGTGATGTTGAGCACTTTTTCATGTACTTTTTGGTCATTAGATGCTTTATTTAGAAGAATGACTATTCAGGTCTTCTGCCCAAGTTTTAATCTTTTTGTTGTTGTTATTGAGTTACATGGGCTCCTTATGTATTTTGGATATTAATCACTTCAGATACATGATTTGCAAATATTTTCTCTTATTCCTTTCATTCTATAATTTCTTTTGTTGTGCAGAGCTTTTTAGTTTAATGTCATTCTATTTGTTAATTTTTGCCTTTGTTCATCAAAAAATCATCGACAAGACCAATGTCAAGATTTTTCTCTCTCTCTGTTTTACTCTAAGAATTTTACAGTTTTAGGTCATACATTTAAGTTTTTAATCCGTTGCAAGTTAATTGTGAGTGGTGCAAGTTAGGAGTCCATTTCATTCTTTTGCATGTGAATATTCAATGTTCAGAGCACAATTAATTGAGAGTGTTGAGTATTTGGATTTCTAGTCAAAAATTAATTTAGCATGTATATGTGGATTTATTTTGGGGCTCTCGATTCTGTTCCATTTGTCTATGCATTTAACCAGCTTTTGTGTAAGTACTATATAGTTTTGATTACTGTAGTTTTGTAATGTAGTATGAAATTAGGAAATGTGATGTCTCCAACTTTTTCTTCTTTCTCCAGATTGCTTTGATTTTTGGGGGGTCTTTGTGGTTTCATACAAATTTTAAGTGTTTTTCAAAATTTCTGTAAAAAATGCTCTTAGAATTTCTGTAAAGATTGCATTGAATCTGTAGATCACTTTGGGTAGTATATATTTTAACAATATTAATTCTTGTAATCCATGAATATGGGATATGTTTCTATTTAATTGTATCTTCACACATAACTGATTTCAATTTAGAAATATTTTTAAGTGATTCATTTGTTGTGATGTTTCTTTTTCATCACATCCTTCTGGATTTTCTTTTTTTCCTGCTGAAATGCATCATCTCGTAATTCATTCAGAGAAAATAGCGGTTGTATACATTTGAAAATGCTCTTAATTTGCGAGAGAAGCTAAAGGACTGAATTTATTCAATGAACCCTAGCCTCCTTACCACTCCTACTAAATCCAAATTGACTAACAGCTGCTAAAAATCTTAGCTCTAATTTTGTAGTCTCCAACTTCTGCCCATGAGTGATGCAATCTTTAGAACTTCTGAGATTGTTGGTAACCAGTAATCAGAGTAGAGTGGAAATTTGACCTTCCTCATATGAGTTCTAACATAGGAATTCTTTAAGGTATGCACTGTCCAGAAGAACAGCTGTTTGTGATGGTTTTAATAAAGGCTTATGCCAATAGTTTTTAGCTGTTTTTTTCTTGTAATAATTCATCTTCATTGTCAAATGCCAATCTGGCTAAGTATTATTTCCCTTAAGAATCTGGAAGATTTCGTTCCCTTATCTCATGAACCCAGTGTTTCTGATAAGAATTCTGTGTTATGCAGAGGTCAATTCTCTGTTCTGAAGTTGGCACCTTCCCCTGCAGCTGCAAAATTTCCTGCTATAGCCACAGCTCACTACTTGGAATATCTGCGTGCTTTTGTTTTAGGGGTTTGTATAATTTCTAGTTCTTTTCACAAATCCCAATGTTCTTATTAATTTCCTTAAAACATATCCTTAAATTTGTTTATAATGATTTGGTGGGAGATTTCAGCTCAAGTTGAAATAAGGTAGTTTTGTTTGTTTGTTTCTGTTGGTCCATAAGAAATGCTATTCCTGGGGAGTAAAATTCAGTGTCCAGAGAAAGACTTTTATTTTTACTCTTATTTCTTTATTTGAATTTCTGCTCATTAGTTTCCTTTTCATTCAAAATAGTAGAGTACATGATCTATTGGATGGGCATCTTTCTTTTACACCTCCAAATGCACCCACCAGCTTTTTCCACCTGCTCTGGTATCCTGGAAGTGCACCTTACCAGTGTGCATAGCACCACCAGCTCCTGGCCCTCTGTTTTCTAGTTGAGTTTGCCCAATGGGAGGCATTGGCAGGAAATCAGACAGTGGGAGGAGAGTAAAGTGGGATTTTTGTTCCCTGACCTCCTCCATGCTCTTATTTCCATGCATAGCTATTACCTAGTGAAGACAACAGCTGCCAGGTGGCCCTTAATATATACACCTTCTCCTTCAGCTCTAAGGGTAGCAGTGGCTCCCAAGAGTGCTAACCTAGAGAATCACATTCCATAGTTGATTTCTCTACACCCTGCCTACATCTTTGTAATTAGTCCCTGTATGAAACTGCCCTGAAATTACTCAGCTTTAGTGTCATTTGTTTTTGCCCGAGACCCTGATCCAAACAATAACAAAAAACAGAAGCAATAAAGCATTCAGGTAACCTAATTATATAGACTGGTCTTTTTTTGCTACTTCCTAATAGGCTAAAATATTTAAGAAAGAATACAGGAAAAGGAAACTTACTCTAGTTAAAGGAAATAAGTCACAAAGGGAAAGTACTAGTAAATATTTAATGAGAACCAACTTAAAGCTGCAGTTTCTCTCCTTTTTCCTACTCATGCTACTGCTGGGTTGCTGGGCTTGGAGGGAAAACAAGTCTGAATGAGGTCTCACGGATGCAGATCTTTACTGAGATACCAAGCAGTCACGCTGGGGAGATTTATCGAGTCTCCCAGAGGGAAGGACTGTGGGGACTATCAGGGGCAGTGATGGACTGCCCAATACGCTGCACAATTTGTGACGCAGCCTTCAATTTATGTGGCAACTCTAAGAAACCACTCCCACGCTTCTGTTTCTTCAGTGTACCTATAAAAAACACATTTTAGTAGCTAAAATATTGTGCTGATTTTCTCACTAGCGTTTGGGGAAGTAGCTAATGATGCCAGCAGGTAAGATTCACTGAATACTCATTTTGTGTTGTATAGTGTACCAAAAGCTTTACATGTGTCATATCCTTCATCTTTATCTAAGATCTAGAGTGGATTGTTGTGTTTGATAGCAATGAAAACTATCAGTAATCTAATTTTACTGGTAAGGAAAATAAGGCAGAAAACTTAAGGGACTTCTCCATCATCCTATGACCATTAATTAATGAGCAGAGATTCAAACTTGAGCAGTTTGACACTGAAACCACACTTTATCCATTACTTTGTTCCTTTTTGTAGCATCTGTATAGAAATATGTATGTATATATAATGCAACAATATTGCTTTGTGCCTAACAAAATACCATATATATTTTTCCATGTCACAAAACGTACTATAATGTCATTTTAAATGATGGCATACTATTCCATTGTATCAATGTGCTGTGCTTAATCATTCTCTTCGTTACATATTTGTTATGCTATTTCCCTCTAAGTATTCCTTTGTAAGCATGACCCTACTATTATAATCCCCAACCCTGGGGTGTAACCTGGTGAACCATGAAAAGCTCAGGGACCAGGGTTTATAATCCAGAAATGGGGGGAACAATCAAAATGAAAAATAAATATACTTCCTCCATTCTTTTCCTTCCTGCCTGTTTGCCTGCCTGTCTGCCTGCCTTCTTTAAAATAATAATAATAATCATAATAATAATCTGATCCCAACACTTTTTGAGCTTCATATTCTCATTTGTAAAATGATGGTGATAATAATAATGATAATATATCCCTCAGTGGGTCATAAAATACATAATGTTCATTTAGGGTTGTTATTATACATTACAATGACTATTATTCAATAGAATATTAAGCATTACCATTGGGAAGTGGGACTCTAAATGGCTCTGCTTTTCTCCATTTTGCTTATAATATAAATTTTAATGGTTCTATAATGTATTGTATAATAGGGAAATCAGTTTGTTGGATTTTTTTTTAAACAAATTGTTCACTTAAGTATATAAAGTTTAAAATATGCTTTAGTTTTCCTCCTCCACAAATGCTCTTCACATTGATCAACAACAAATCACAATCCAGGATAAACTCCTAGAGTTTTATTTCACGGAACAATTCTCCTACATCATATCACCACCGTCAATATTTCACACTTTCTGTGCAACCTGAGAATGGTTTCAAGGACACATCAGTCATTCTCCTTAAATAAATACACAATTGCCCCCTCTGTTCTGTATTTATTCTTACTCTGTATGTATTCACCGGGTTCCAAGCAGGTATGAAATTGTGTCGTGCTAATGTTTTAGTTATTAAAGAAATATGCAGTAATATTCATTGTTTAAATAGATTATTACTCTATTTGTAAAAAGCAATCATTGGCATGTATAAACAGAATTTAGCCTTTACACTTTGGATTCCAAATGTAATTGTTTTCTCCACGAATGATCACAGGTAAAATGACTTAGCAAAAAAAAAGGATGCATCTGAGAAAGAGAAATTGACACTATATCTTTAGTCGTTTTCCTTAAGAAAGCAAAAATAGCTGTGTTTCATTATTTAGTAGCCAAAACACTTTGAACATATTTCATCTACTAAAAGAAAGGTTGCTGATTTGACTTATTAAAGAATAAGACCCAATTCTCAAGAGAGTTCTTTTTATTTAAAATGTTAACTATCACAACACATTATACAATGAAATAAAGACCTTAGAATCACATTAAAACTTGTAAAACATCTCTATATAGTCACAAAACAACATGCTGCAGGGATACAAATACAGTTTGATACTAAATCTCAGTCAGTACATTTTCACCATAAAAACAAATGGAGAAGCACAAGCTGTCTGTGAGTTTTTTCCCTTGTAGTTGCTGACATGACTGCTTCCAAGAAACAAAAAAGATTTCTTTCTTTGAAGACGACAGCATTGACGGTTTTTAGAGTTTCACTGAAGACTGTTGAGATATTACCACCAATTTGTACTTCTGAGAGTCATCATATTAGCATTACAGCACACTTTTACAATACGTATTGGCACAATATGAAAAATAAAGACTTTCTGAGTTTTCAACTCAAAACAATAATTATCATTAAATAAATAATTATTCCTTAGAGAGTATGTCTCATTTTACCTTTCCTTGGCCATTGACCACAAATGAAGCTCAATAAATAACACATTAGTAATTTATTTACGTCTTCTTTCGTAATTCTGCATTGCACTCCTTTCATAAGCCACTGAGAATAGAGAAGGTAAAGTTTTTTTTAAGAGAATTCACTGAGGAGGCTAAAGTTCCACAGTATAGTCATTTATTTTAAAAACTCCTGACGTCCCTCCAGCCCCATTGAAGTATTTCTGAGTTTTATTTGTCCATCTTCCAATTCTACCTCAGTCTCTATCCTGATAGGAAGTAATCTAGTTACAGAATTCTTAGTTAATTTAATTATCCAAGTGACCCAGAAGTATATTTCCACAACATGTTGACATGTTGACTCGGCAGTGTTCTCAGGCAGTGACAGACACCATGGTGAATGGATAGAAAGGACAAAGTCTACAGTAACCAAGAATTATAGTAAGATGAAAGAAAAATGTGTCACTTTTATTTTAAGACAGTCAACAAACTACAGGCCAAGGGCCAAATTAGCTCACCATCTTTTTGTTTGTAAAAACCATTTTACTGGAACACCACCTCTCCTATTTATTTGTATATTACCTGTGGCTACTTTAACATCAAATGGAAGATCCGACTAGCTGTTACAAAGATTGAAAAGTTCACAAAACCTAAATTATTTACTATCTTTACTTTACAGAAGTTTGCTGATTCCTATTATACCTGTCTAGGGTATCTAATGATGTGAGGGTCTTTTTTCTCTTGAGGAGGGCTCCCAATGACGACTTGTTCTTGAGACCAAAAACATTTTCTGTCAGTAGGTCAACTGTGCCATCTAAATACCACACAATTTAACTTACCTCCTAGCATGCTAGGCTGAGAAAGCTTAATCATTGCTTCCACAGGTACTAAATATATAGCTAGTAAGTAATTTAAGTACGTTGATTATTGGGATCAAAATAAATAACCAAAACTATTATGTTATGATATAGTATGTTATGTTATAGTAATGTGTTACATTAATTAATTATACCATAATAATTATATTTTACTATATTATGTTAATTATAAACATATATATATAACTACAAAAGGGTACAGATTTGACTGTTGTGATAAAAATCAGTATTTTTATCATTTTAACTAATCTTTATAAACTTGGATTTATAGTAAAACTACTATGTTTTTTAAATTTCAGTATTCCTGAACTTAATATAGCAGAAACAACTGCGATATAAATGTAGAAACCATAGATGTCATTCTAAGCACTTGTCGGTGAGTGGAATTGAAAGAGAAGGTAAGTAAAGTTCCATTGCTATCATGTCTGTCCTTTACCACTGAGCAGATGATGTTTAGTATCCAGCTCTCCATTAAGTGAGGTTAATAATAAGATGAATGTTTTGTGTCAATTGTTTATGCTCTTTTGGGATGGCACTGGTCTGAGCCCCAAAATGGGCACTTCTGAAGGAAAGAAATAGCTCGTATCTCATCCTGGTTTGTTATGAGCTGTTGGGAGAAGGCAGAAGGATGGCTTGCACACGTTCAGTTGCTAACAAGCTTTAGGTCCCATGATTCTGTATTTCTGACAAGTAAAGTGAAAGCTAGTATAAACTAATAAAGCATATTAGTGAATTAGCTGGAATGTTATGTGCTCTGGGTTTCTTTTGAAGAGGGTTTCAGATTTATCAAGTTGTGATAAATAACGGGTAAGGATTGTTGGCTGCAGGGGAAAAGTGATAATTTTGCCTCAGCTGAGTATATGAAAAGATTTCTGATTGAATGTGAATTATATTTGTCCATTTTGGTCTTTTATATTTTCTTAACTAAACTAGTCATAAATTCATTCTGATTCATGACAGTGATTCTATTTATTATTATCCAGAATTATGTTATTATTTTAAATACATTTAATAAAACTTAATCAATTCTAAATAGTACAGAATCTATATTATTTGTAAAGTTTAGCTTGGAAATTATATCAATTCTGGAAATGGAGAGTTGCTGACTAAAATGATTATCAAGAAAATCACAGCTATATAAAGACTGTTGTGCACCCTCTGATACAATTAAAGGCAGTGTGTTTTAAATTTATGTTCCATTTGTAAAAAGCTGGAAGATAATACATATTAGTAAAACAATTTTAAATTTTAAATTAAGACACACTGGTAACTTCTTTAAAATTCAAACTTGAATAGCCTAAAAATTCTCGATGTAGTATCTAAATTTGAAAGGTAGAAAGCCAATATAAATAATAAAATATATCATTTTTGCCTGACTTTTCCAGATAATTAAGAAATATCTAGTTAGTATATCTAGTTACAGATTTCCTAGAAACTTGAAATATTCTAAATTGATAAGACAGCTGCTGATAACTTCCTAATTAATTACAGAATTAGTATTTTAAATCTATTTTTTCATTGAAGGTAAGAAAAAGAGAATTCGAATAACTTTCCAAGAGAACCTAAACTACTAGTGTGATAACCGAGTTAATATGAAATTTCAGCTATATGTAGATGGCACTTACATAGAAGATAAAATCTTAAGAGGGGAGAAGAACTAAGCAGTCTTTATATCAAGTGAAAAAGAGTTGTTCAGAATTAAAATGGGTTACATGGAGTACTATGGTACCCCTTCTCTCTCAAGAGTTTTATAGCCAGAACTGATAATAACCCTCTAGAATGATTTGATTATGTTCCTTTTTGAAGGCACTGGAATGGACAATATTATTTTCATATTCTGAAACATCCATTAGGATGTTTAGAGTTTGAGCTCGTATAACTTCATAAAGAGGGAATGATTTGTATAAATAGATTTGTTTAGATTATTTCTTTTTGTGTTAGAAGACTCTCAGATGTAACATCTTATAAAAACCTTTAAATTTCCTTGGTAACAAATGAAAATCAGTTTTATTCCTGCCCCCACCCCAATCTTAGTTTAATAAGGTTAAATGTGATTTATTTAACAGATATAAAGAAAGACTATTAGAAAAATCCCCAAATTTAGGTTAAATAATGATTAAATAGAGCATACAATGGAAAGACTGGGTGATCTGAGAATGATATTGTGGTGACAGTAGTTTAACTAGCTATAAATCTATTCTTACTTATTGTAATTAGTTTAGAATTTTCTTCACCATAAGTATTCATTCAAAATTTATTACTTTTGAATACTTTGAAAACTATTCTTTAGAAAGAAAATAATAGAAGTAGATTTAAGAGACTGTCTGTTTTAAGCTATGATTTTATACATACCAGAATTTAAAGCTCTTTTGCCCATTAGTCCAACAAAGGAATCTGTTTTATGCCCTGGAAAATACATTTAGGGGTATTTTAACATGTATGTCTTTGAGGAGATAAACTGTTAAAACTACTACCATAGAAAGCAAGTTTACGAATATGTCTATATAATAAATAGATATCTATTTCAAGTTTTGGTGAGCCTGAAGAATAAGTCTTATAAATGACACTGAAACAATACAATGATAGCACTTTTCTCAACTCTATTTCTATTAGCAAGTACTCTTTATTCCAATTATATTTCATCTGTTTATAAAGTTTCCAATACTGTTGCTATTCGTGCTTAGAGATTTAGTCAATTTCACATTTGTATGACAGAGAAATACCCAAATTTGTTTTCTCATGTTACTGAATATGTTGTATTTCTTATTGAATATGTTGTATTTCTTAGGAATTGAACCTCGCTTAGGTCATATCCCTATATCTGCAGATTTTAAATTTCTAAAACATTTCTATATTTTATTGAGTCTTTGGAAATACTACTTTGGAAATGTTTATTAGTTTTGACATTAATAGAATGCACTTATTTTCCTTACATAGAATTTTGTCATATATAATTTCCTTGCAAGTCAAATCCTCAGAAAGTAAATATGAATAAGATTTATTTTCAAAGATGAACCTTTTGAAAAGGTTATTATTTTGACTCTAGAGAGAGAATACCTCTTGGTTATACTGTGTTAGTTGAGAATAGGACTATTCTCCTAATGTAGCCTATTCTGCCATCTGTGAACCAAAATCTAGGTCAGGCTAAGTGCACAGCAGTATGACTAAGGTGAACCCTTAAGATTTCTTATGAACTCTAGTTCCATTAACTGAGAATCTGAGACTCAATGACTGTCAAGTGCCACAATTTTGCCATCGTCACTGCTCTAAGAAATGTTTCATTGTGTTTTGATGGATTGAAGTTTCCCATTCAATTTTGGGTTAAACCGCATTACTAGCTATCTTTACCTTTAGTACAGATTCCCTACTCAGACATTTACTCAGTAATCTCTACGGGTTGCTGGATTATCCTAATAAATGATGTCACTATGTATTCAACATACTAAGAAGAGTTGAAGAATGCCTATAAATGCTTGTTTTGTTTTTGGCAGTGTAAGTGGTGGTGGAGGTAGGGAATGTGTGATGAATTTTTTCACCCCTAAGATTGAAATTCTTCTAAAACTATAGACTTTGAAGGATTCCCCCCCTACTTTTTAGCAACTTTAAACAGCAATAAACACATTATTTCAAAGTCTTTGTGTGTCAAGAATTCAGCAACAGTGTAGCTGAACATTAAAGGATTTTTAACAAAATGCATCTTTTGGGACTTATTATACAGTTAAATGACAGAGCTCTAAATAATCATGTTCTTGATGAGAATGGATCTCCTCCATTATATTGTATAAGTTAAACATGTTAAGTCCTAAGCTATGACAGAAAATAAGGTAGAATATTATATAAAGTTGAATTCAATCTAATACACATTTGTATTTGATAAATGTCAAAATAACTTTGAACTTACTTTTATGAGAGATCTGGCCATGTCCTAGAAGAAAGAAAATGAAATTAGCAAATACAATAAATTTGTTTTAAAGCTGCTATGTCATATCTTTGAAAGAAAATTATAAAATAAATAAATTTAAAAATGTAACATTTTCATTCATGTACCATCTTGAAGAATACAGAACCATAAATGCTAACTAAATGAATAATTATAAAAATATTTTAACAAATAAAAGGAATACTTGTTAAGTGCTTCCTATGAGCCACAAATTCAAATCCATAATTACGAGACTCCTGAGGCCTGTTGATAACTGATAAGCCATCACTCTATTTTCTTGCAAGAAACATATTCAAGTTGAGTCATCCATCTTCTGCACAGAAGAGAGATGTAAATTTATGTCTTTATTAAACAGGCATAACCAAGAATCTGCATTTCAGCCCATAAAAGACTTTCAAGACTTTACTAAATGTGCGTTCACAAAAGTAAAATAAAAATTTATAGAAATGTTTACCATAGAGAGCCTTTAACAGGGCCAGTTGCTTTTCGATTGAGGAATCTGACAAGAAACAATTGACATTCACTGTTTACACATTCCACTGATGGTGTAATGAATTCTAAGAAACTAAACAATTTTATTGGGAGGCACGGGGGTTGGGGAGTGGGGGGGGGCAGGTAAGTCTGATTCAATCCGAACAGTATAAAATCAATTTTCACATGCACTAAGAGCATTCTGAGTTCTACTCCACGGGAAGCCCAGTGTCACCCACTTTGTCAGTTTAGCCCTTCAGTCAAAGGAGCTTTTGGCCGAGGTGAGCTCCTGTGCTTCGTTTGGGTCACTAATACTACGGAGAGGCTTGCGGATCGGATCGTGGCTCTCCCTCCCTCCGCGGACCCGTGCGCGTGTTAGCCAAGTGAGGTCCGGAATGGCACCCGGGTACTTACACCCCTCTTAGGGTAGAAATCTCTACCCGAAGACCAAGAGAGGCAGTGCTCTGGAAACCAGTGAGCACTCTGGGCGAGTTGCCCAGAGAGACAGAGAGGGATGGCTGCCCATCTCACCAGAATCCCGTTTGCCCATTAGGCCGAAGAACTGCTGAGGCTTTGGTCTCCGTGCGATTCTCTGCAGAAGATGCTCAAAGGGCTCGGGCAGCTCCTCCTGCGGGACAGACGTACGGACAAGTGGGTGTGTAGGCAACCAATCCCAGACACCTGGAAACCATAGCCACTGCCTTGGCGCACTCCAGCCGGGGGCAACCTCTGCTGCGGGCGGTGGGGCTTCGAGGGCCGGAGCGGAGAAGCCAGCTCCTCAGGGAAGCGAGAGGAGGATTGAGTGGGGTCCATCCCGGATCTTTTTTCCACGGATCCCCACGAAACTCGTCTCCAGCGCCGCCCACTACCCCAAACTCTGCCCTGGCGAATTACCAGGAGGCGCGGCGTCGCCAAGCTCCGCGTTCTTTCGGCCCTCCCTACCAACCTGGAGACCCGCACTCAGCTGCCGCGCTCCTCCCGACTTTGTCTAGTCTGGCGTCGGCTTTAGAGATCGCTCATCGCCTTAAATGCACACAAGTGTGTGGGGAACTGGGAAAGGGTGACAATGCTTTACAAACGACTTGCACCGAGCGACTGCCACAGTTCCCGTGAGGCGCGCTTGCTCCAATAACCTGTGAGCTACCTAAAGGAAAACTTGCGGCTGCATCCTCAGGTCTTTAAAATAAATGTCAAGGCAGGAAATTAGTTTCCCTCCCAGCTCTGCATCTCTAGGCACCCAGTAGCTAGTCGCTTGTCCCTGCTCCAGGCTGCGGCCAGCGAGCCCTACTCTGCCCCTGCCAACCGTGTCCAAACACTCCATCCTTGAAGCTGGAGTCCTCGAAAGCCCCACTACCAGGAGATAAAAAACCCTGTGAGGTTTTCAGCCTCGTGAAGACTCCGGGCTCATCAGGGAAGGCACCACTCCTCCAGGGATTTCCTGAGACCCGACGTGCAGCCCTGCAGAGGATACTTGGATCTTGAATGCAAAATCTCCCGCGGGTCCCAGGGGTATCCATCCTCTACCCCCACTCCTGCGCCTTCCCACCGCCTTTGGTCCTGGTCACCGTACCCTCTGGTGCTAATGCGGGGAAAGTGACAGCTCCCCAGCCCAAAAGAATAGCGCGGGCCAATGTGGGACTGGATCTCACCTTGATCTGGTCGCTGTCGGACCAGTCGGACCAATAATTTAGATCATCATTAGCTCCGATTTCTTCTGCTAACAGTTGGGTAGAGATGAGAAAAAAGACTGCCAAGGCCACCAGGATTTTCATGTTGGATTTCTGGTAAGAGTGGGAGAAGAGACCGAGAAGAAAAGGAATCTGTATCTCTTTCTATAGCCAAGAGAAGCGGGGTGCGGGAGGGGTGTGCTATGGCTATCTGGCTACCCAAGAGAGTTGGGGCAGGCAGAATTTTCCGTCCCACAGAGGAACTCAGGGTCGATTTAAGTAAGATAAAACGCCTCCGGGCTAAAGTGCCAGTACTCTAGAGGAAAGGAAATAGTGCACCGAAGCGCTTTAAATCACCATCCCCGCTGGAACCCCACTTCCTCAGCCCCACAACCCACCAATACACCTAGTCGGGAGACTCAGCAGTAGGAAGAAAGAGGTAACTGGCATTTGGGAAACCGGTCTCCACCACCCTGGGTGCAGGGACCTCCACCACTCTGGGCCCCACTGGCCGGCGCAGAGCTGTCGACCTCCACCGGGGAGCGACGCAAGGCTGGGAAAAGCCCACCTGGCACAGCCTAGGCACTTACTGCGGCGGGTAGGCCCGCGGGGTTCCTCCGGGGGATTTGAGCGCGCGCCGGGCTCCGAAGCAGTGGAGTAGAAGGTCGCAGCGCGCTCTTTTGGCCACTAGCTGCTGAGCGCTATTTATCCGAGACTCCACGAGTCTCGCGACCCACGTGACACGCTCCCCACGCGACTTTCTGCTCAATATTTAATTAGCCGCCTCCTCTCCTTACGCTTGCGTCTGATTGAGAGTTTCCGAGACGGTAGGCCGTCGGTGCCGGTAACATCCGCACCCATTTGGGTTCGAAATGACGCAATTTTAGGAATCCAGATCTTGCCATCCAATCCCGAGCGGTCGGTCTTCTTCCGTCTGCAGATCTGACGCCCCCTCCCCTCTCTTTATCCGGAACAGGGTTCCGTGACACCTGAGATTACTCATCAAGACTGAGCAAAGTGACTCATTGCTCGGACTTTGGCAACTTTTCGTCCCTTGAGAAGTCAGAATAAGTTTTACTTTCAAGGATGACTTCTAGTGTCGTCGGAAATAAACTAGTAGAGGAGCGCTTTATATCCGGGAAGGGCATGTTTTCACTTCGGTTTCGTCTGCAGGGTCTTATGTGTTTCTGAGATTTTCATATGGGCAGAACATCCTTTTTCCAGTCAGCTGGAAGAATACTGGCGTTTTATCAGCATTACAAAAGGATTTTCAGACGCTTAGTATTTCAGACGATGGAAAAGATTTATTGTACATTTCGGAAAAAAGTGGAATATAAAGATGACATTGAACGTAGATCTTTCATATCAGTGTCATTCTAGGATGTCTTTTGTTCCAAGGTAGTCAAGCCCTCTTTCTTGCCACATCCAGGAGAAAGGGTTGGAAGAAGACGTTTTCTCTTCTCTCATGCCCTTTCTTGCCCTAGACCAGGAAACCAGCAGGGTTCTGGGCAGATATCACTAAAGGACTGTACAGATATTATAGATTTCTCCCACATGTGAGAAAAGTGTAGTGAAGATGCTAGTTGGGCAGTCACTAACACAACACGATTAGATACTTAATATAGGTACAGAAATCACAAATTCCCATGAACTCACGGTTTGCCTTGTGTAGACACATTTCTTTCATCTCTGAATGAATGAAATGACAGCTGTACATTGGGTGGAGTTATTTTCTCCATTTAGTACTGTATTTTTCAATGTATTCCGTTTTTAGTATAGTGCATAAAGAAAATAAAAATTTGCAAGTCATTTGATTGTATATTTTCCTCTAATTGTCCTTCCTTAACTAACACCGAACTTTGAAATTCCCATATATGTCTTTCATTTCTGTAGGCCTAGTATTACAACGTGAGGCATTTCATTAGAAAATTTTCTTCATATGGAAAACATACAAAAGAGAATATCATCCTCTTGAAACAACTTGTAAGTTCCTCTCTATTGGTTATTTCAAAGCAAATCTCAGAAGTCCTACAAACAGTACATATTTCAGCATGTACTAATGTACTAATGGTAAGGATTTTTTAAAATAAAAATAGAACCATGCCATTATTCCACCTGAAAACAACAGAAAATAATTCTGTACAGAACTAAATATGCAGTCAATGTTTTAACATTTTTTGTTGTTGTTGTTTCCTATGTCTCTCTCCCACACAGCTTGTTAGTTACAGCCAGAAATGTAAAGTTTTAATGGGAAGTCCATACATTGCAATTAGTTCATATGGTTCATATAGCTCTTGAATCTCTCCTCTCTCCTGTAGTCAGTCTCTCTCTCTCTGTCTCTGTCTCTGTCTCTGACTCTCTCTCTGTCTCTCTCTCTCTCTCTCTGTCTCTCTCTCTCTCTCTCTCTCTGTCTCTCTGTCTGTCTGTCTTTCTCTCTCTCTCTCTCTCTCTCTCTCTCTCTCTCTCTCTCTCTCTCTCTCTCTCTCTCTCTCTCCTCACAGTTTCTGTATAAAATTGCTCAGTTAAATGCATCACATTCTAGAGTTTCCTGATTACCTTCTAATGGTTTCTTTTAACATATTCTGCTGTCCTGACTATTTCCTGTTAATTGGTAGTTGTATCTAAAAGTTTGATTTCATGTAGGTTGGGTTTTTGGGGTTTTTCTGACAGGCTACTTTACATACATTGATATCTGTTTCTCCTGAGATGTGAGTAGTCATTAATAATCATTTTCTAAATCCGTTAACTCATTAGTACCTTCAAAATCATATTGTTATGATCTTATCATTTATTCTTTATTTATTAGCTGGACTATTTCTTTCATATAAAAAAACTTTTTCCCCTCAATAATTATTTAGTTACTATAAGACATAGTTAATATAGATGTGATAAGCACTTGATTATTTCCCTCTACCAATTAACAAAGTAATGAACTGGTAAATTAACATATTTAAATATGCCCCTCCCTTTTAGGATTATTTTCACTTTATGGATTTAAATATAAGAGGGATAGAGCAGGCCTTCTAATTGATGTTCAATTTATTCCATTTTTTTGGTCAGCAAGTGACTTTTCAAAATGGCTCCTGAGACTTTGATATGCTTTAAATAAGCTTTAATGAGTTCATTTTTTTTTCTGGTATGAAAAGATATTATAGGTTTAAGTTGTATATTTTCCAGTTTAAATTGTGATTTCAGACTTACAATCTGCATTTAAAGAGTCTCTGTTTCCTTCAAATTATAAATGATAATTAGAGATCATAATCTGGGCATTATGGGTGCACATCATTATTGAGTTTATTGTTTCAAGATCTTTTCAATAAGTGGAAATGAAAATTGTGTGTTTGTGTGTATGTAGAATCATGAAAGTATACTGACTTTTTCTATTTAAATCAGATACTATAAGGTTTTTCATCTTTTCTATTTTGCATCTTTTCTTCCATGATGAAAATTCCCAATTCCCAGTGACATCAATGTGTTTACTCGTTTGCTTTATACCAATACACAATGCTAACACAGGCAACAATATGATTTTTACAAAAAGAATAAGAGTTTTTATTTGCAATTATCTTTTGTCTTTAGGATATCTCACAATAGGTATGTTGAGTCAAATGATGGTGTTTTAAAGTCATTTTAAAAGTTCTTCTTTGTGTGACTGTAGTACTAACTTTTATACACAAAAGTTCATTTGAGCTTGAGTTTTAGTGATTGTTTTTTACTTTAACTGTAGAATTATGTGAAAGATGTTGTTCCAAACTCAAATAATTAAAACACAGTGCATTCAAAGAAGTGCAGTTTCAATCCCTGTTCTGCCACCCTCTTGCCCCTAGTAACCATTTCTTAATGGGTTTGTAGTTTATCTCTCTGCTGTTATTTCTTTTGCTGTTATTTTAATATATACAAATATGTATTCATCTCTTTTCATCTTACAAAATTCCGTATTTAAAGTGCAGTATTTTATATTAATTTTCTGTTTCTCAATGACTGATACAGTTTATCGAGTAGCAATAAAAACAGCTGTTTCATAATTTCTTCCCTGTTATTGTAATGAAACAAGTTGTATAATTCTGTTTAGATGTCATATTTTATAAATGTGCATCAGTGTATACTACAAGAATTTTTCATAAAATTAAGTAATCAGCAATTATGATATAACAATTCATCAGAGGTATATTTCCCCATTTTTTCTGCATTCATTAATTGCTAAACTAGAGATCCTAGTAATATTATGTAATTTTAACACACTTTCTCCTTGAACATTGAAGGGTTTGAAATATTTAAACTTTGTTTGGGGATATTTATACTCTTTATTTGTTTTGTTTGAAATATTTATATTCTTATTTTCCTTTAGTGGCAGAATATCACATTTATTAAAATATGCATATTAATAAAATATGTGTGAGTAGTATGGTGAGAAAGTAAGTAGTTAATAAATTATTTTTATGTTTGTAAATTTAAAACCCGCAGAAGTACATAGAAAAAATTACAAATACTCATTTTCAGAATAAAACAATTTTAACATCTTGATATAATGCTCAGAATTTTTAATGGAGAAATGTCACTTGATTGTTTAGTAAAATAAGATATACTCTTTATAAAAAGTTAAGAAATATAGAAAAATACAATAGCATTTATAAAAAATCTAAATTCAAATGGCCACACTTAAGGGGACATCATTGTGCAAATGTTTTTCATATAGTTGAAATAATAGAGCAATAGGAAAATAGGATAAGACCCTAGAAGTATTTGTATTGAAAGATAGTTACTTATATTTTATTTAACTTTAGATGTAAAACAAAATTAAAGTGAAAAATGTTTTTCCATCACAGATATTTTTCCACAAAAGATTCCATTTATGTTAAAAACAACAACAAGATTTAGGAATAAACATTAAGAGGCTAATATAAAGCATTAAAATAGATATTGGGATTATAACTATTAATTCCTTTTTTGAGAGGTAAATTAGCACTCTTAAACTTTCTTCCTTCTCCTCTGCCTCCCATATCTCATATCTTGTAGTTATGTGATTATTTTAAAGTTATTCTGGTTTATGCATTCACTGGGTGTATGTCCACACTTTCACTAGTTATCTACTGTTCATTCTGTATTTAAACAGGCTCATTGTTCACCATCAGTCATTGGAACCCAGCTTTGCCATTTTTGAGTTATTTTTAAATCTTCTCTTATTTGACTGGATGTCACTGTCAAGAAAATTTTCTCTTTTAAGAAGAAATCATGGATATTGTATTCTTTGAATTCTTTTATCTTACTGAATATCTGTCAGTGATTTCTACACTCAAATGATACTATTTATAATACTTTTATATTAATGTTTTTCATTGCTCTCTGGACATTGTTCCATTTTCTTGTGGAACTGAGTATTGTGAAGAATTCCAAGGTAGGACAGTTATACCTTCTGCTTCCATATGATTTGCTTTTTTTGTGCTTGAGTGAGGAATTCTCTCTTTATCCTTAACTTTCAATAGTTCAATTAGGTTATGTCTCACTGATTATCCTAAGCTATTTTTCTTGGAATGTCATGAACTGTTCTGTTTTACACATCATTCTTTCTTCATTTTAGGGGAATTAGGGAACTTCTATTATATCTTTGAATAGATCCTTTTTTTTTTTTTTTTTTTTAAGGAAAGATGCAGGCAGGAATGAAAGTGAGTGGGTAAGAAGGCAGCAAGAGAGGAAGCAGCATTTTATATAATTATTTTTATTTAGTTATTCACTTGGTTGTTCCCCCCAGGCCCAGGACATGAACCCGGTTGTTGGGATTTATGTAGACTGGACTTGGGTGGAGGCGGTAAACTTAACTGATATTCTACCAGGACATATTTGTCTTTGAATATATCTTAGAGAAATTTAGACTTCAAGAATATTATGGTCTTTTTATTTGGATCATAATATCTTTACAATATACATTATTATATCTAATTATATATTTTAATATATATTTTAACCTATGTCTATAATATTCTTCCAAATTGCTTTCTTTGTACTTTTCATCTGTATTCACTTAGATTATTTCAACTCTTCGTTCTTTATGTCAGTAATTTTCTTTCATCCATTCTGTGTCTTGCTTTTTCTGATTTATCCTTTGCAAATCATGTTGCATAGTCCTCAATTTGTTTTCATAGAATAGTAATTTCTCCTATCTGATTTAATTGATTTATTTTTTTTATCTATAGGCTCTTATATTATTGAATTCATATTCTTTTTAAGATGTTCTTAATGTGGAGTTATTGGGGGAAAATTTCTTGTTTTCTGAGCTATGTTTTCTTCTAGCTCAGTGATAAAAATGCATTAAGTATTGAGCAAGAACTGTCAATTTTAATACTGTTTTAGTCATTTGCTACCAGTTGGCCTTGAAAAAGGTACGGAGGTACTTACTCTCTGCTTCCAATTTTTATCTGTCAAATAGGATAATAAAACTTGACTCCTAAGATTACTGTGGAGATTAAATGAATAAAATAATTGCGAAGTGTAAAGTATAATGTCAGCACATAGCACATGCAATATATGTTAATTATTATTATCCTTGGTGACTCTTTTTGTGTATGTTTGGGTGTGTGTGATGATTAACTTGATGTGTCAACTTGATGAGATTTTGATGTCCAGTTGTTTGATCAAACACCACTCTAAAGGTTGTTGTGAAGATATATTTTAGATGGGATTAATAATTAATTATCTAATTAAAGTAGATTTTGGGTAAAGCCATTACTATCCATTATGTGGATGGTTTTCATCCAATCAGTAAAAAGTTTTAAGAGAAAAAGAGAACCCCCAAGAGGAAGCAATTCAACCTCCAGACTCCCTTTGGATTTAAGACATCAACTTCTTGCTGAATTTCCAATCTTCCAGGCTGTCCTGTGAAATTTGTATTTTTGTATTTACCAACACACGCAACTGATCCAATTCTCTAAAACTCTCCATTCCCCCTTCCTCTTCCCCCTCCCTCTCTTCTTCTCTTGTCTTTCATTTCTCTACACAGACACACACACACACACACACACACACACACACACTTCACTACAGTATTGGAGATGTTTTCCCTCTGACTAGAAGTTTTGTGTTCTATTCACTTTTCTTAGACTGGGAATGACAGAGGGATGGGGAACTCTAATGAGATGTGATACAGTCTAGATACCTAGACACTATTTTCCTGGAGATTTTGTACAGTGTCTTGTTCCATGTCAATACCCAAATTGGATGGTCTGTTCCTTTCTTGACAGAGACACCCAGACTTTGATCTCTGTGTGGCCTCTACTTCCCTTAAAGATTTAGTTCTGTTGTTTTCTTCCTTGCTGTTACTAGTTTCTCTCAGCCACCTGTGTCCATTGCATTTTGGAAGAAAATTAAGACCTTTTCATTCAGTTTTCTTCTTCCATGTGTAGCATCATTAAGTATTTCATGATGTTGTAGATTCACAATAAAGTTTTTTGAAGGTGATTGTGAGGTTAGGTGGACAGGGGCTAGAGTCAGGCAGTGATAGGTCTTTCTGCTTTGTTCCAGAATTTTGTTTCTTTCATTGGCTACACATTTTTAGAGATTATTGTATTACCTAGATATGACTCATAACTTGCTTAGTGGCTGGTTATGACTTTTAATTTTTTTCCTGCAATTAGAAAATTTTACTTTATTTTGTAGGTATTGGAGAAGGTGTAGAATACTGCCATGTTCATATTACCTGAGTAGTAAACATTTGTAGAATTGTTGAATATCATCTATACTAAGTGGATGCATCCATTTTTAAATGTTTTGTTGCTCCAGACTCTAGAAATTCATAAAATCCCTGGGAACACAGCAGTTGCTACAAATATTACTTAAAGAATATGTTGTCTGCAAGGTGAATCTTCCCTGAAACATGGGTTTACCTTTTCACATGGTATTTACCTGAGAAATCTTGCTACTGTGATCACTTCTTTTTTTATTCATACTTTATAGGAATTCTAACTTGCTTTTTAAATTTCGCCATCTATTTTTACTTGAGGACACTCATGTCAATGATCTTTCAAAATAATAAAATCTTTCCAGTTCACATTATTACCAGAAACTGAGTAATCAAGTATTTCCCTGTGCATGATAAATGACTGCATTATACAGACCAAGGTAGAATTACAAGGTTCTGTACCATCTGAAGTAGGATACAGGAGATTTTAAGAATCCTACTGAAACCAAGTAATATAACAATCATGGTTGCACCAGGGAGTACTGATCCCCTATACCTAAATCTAATTACTGTTTCTATATTTCATGATGCTATTTCTTAAGAGTTTATGTCTGTATCACTATCCCTTTGTCCAGAGAGCCACTTCTTATGAGAAATGAACTTAGTTTATGGTAACATAATAATGGGATGCTACAGGAAAAAGAACACATTATTCCAACCCTCTAGCCTTCTGCATTTGCCATTAGAATTAATTCAATAAAAAGTTATTGAATATTTGGTATTTTCCAAGCAAATATGACACTGGAAATACTGAGAAGAATGAGTACTAATCTTTGCCCTAGTAGGACTCAAGAACTTCAGAGAGGCAGGACATGTAATTAGGCTGATAATATTTCCTTGAGACAAAAATGGGACACTGGGATGGCAAAAACAGGATGGGATTATGGGCTGGTGACTAAGGGGAGGGGAGGGGATAGGTGGAGCAATTGGAGCAGGAGCAGAGCAGTCAGGCCAGCAGCAAGTATATACTGTGTGATGCTGATTAATGACATGTGGTCTGGTAGGACTTCATACAAAAGGCAAGGAATTTTGGCACATTAGGTAAAAACCAGCCTTGGTGCCCCTATAAATCCTGCTCTAAATGAACTACCTAAAATACATGTGCTTTATCCTAGTGCCAGAAATGCCCCATAACCCCCACAATACCAGAGAAACCCCCATAGTGTCAGAAATAACCCCCATAGTGCTTACCTGTGGCTCCACCACACTGTGGTGTTCTGCTCCCTTAGAAGAAACAGTCACACATAGTGTTTTGGTTGGCAATCCTCTTCATATGGATCTTGCTTCCTCACAGGGGGTGGGAACAGCAGCAGCATTGTGGCCCACTGCAGTTAGCACCTGAAATGGCCATTTTTAATGTGGGGTTTTAGGCCCCTCAAAAGATTGGGCCTGGGGCAACTGCCCCTTTTGTTCTGCGTCAAAGATAGCCCTGATTTATTAAAAATGGGACAAAATTGACATTTATATTAAAATGATGGGAGCTGGGAAATATGAAAAAAATAGTACTATCCCATTTAAAATGGTACAGATGGTCAACCTACATATAATAGATACTACAACAAAGGAGTGAGTATTGTATTATGGGAGCATGAAATAAAATCCCCTAGATGGGAGGCAGTAGAATAGAAGATATTTCAAGGAGACAGAGCTTAAACAAAGGCAGAGAAGTAAGAATATGCACCAGAGAAGTCAGAACCAAGGTCACAAATGTTGGAGGGAGGCAGGAATCAGAAGGGGTAAAACAGGATGGAGTCAACTGACATCAATTCTCTGTTCAGGCTAAATATCAACAAATTCTATTAGCAAGCAACTATACTTGCTCTGGAAGAAGAACAAAATAGCTACTGTTTTTTCCCTTACAAGCTCCTAGTCATTTTTGGTTCTTGAAACAAAAAATTAGGAGTTTAGTGGGTTTTTCTTAACAACTAACATATAGACAAGGATAATAGTTTTTAAAATACTTAAATATGTTTTCTTTCTATTGCTTCTAGGTGCAATAATAAAATTCACATTGTGTATACTTGCCAAAAAACTAAAGATAATTTCCTTATTCAACATGACTCTGCAATCTTAAAATAATAAGCCAGACTAATAAATCTACTGAAACTACTCCTAATCAGATATCAGTGTAGCTAAGTTACATACTTAAAGGTCAAAAATTCAGTTAAAATTAGGCACAGCCAGCCCAATTGTCTTTAACAAAATGGAAAGTTTGTAACATGCCATAGGAACACTAGCTAAGAACCAGGAAATAAATCATTTGGGATTAGATTTATGATGAGAACGCTTACATTTCAATTCCGGGGTTATTCATAAAACAGGGAACTATGTTTTTCAAAATCAAGTTGAGAAACCCAGTGGTGGGGCCATACCTTATTAATCGAATCTTCTAGACAGCTGTTTAGTAGTTAAAGTGTCAGACAAATCACTCTGAACTTTTTGCCAGCTCAAAGTATTGTTTACACAGAAAACTTCTTTCTGATTATCCCAGTGCCTGCCACACCATGCATTTTGGAATCCACAGCTACTCTGCTAACACTGCTTCCGTTAATAGCTCTGTCAAATGAATTTTGAACTCAGGCTATTTGGTTCCAGAATCTATGTCACTCTGTTGTTTTGCACTACTGGACTGGCAATGTCACTAAAACATTGAGGGTTTGGCTGGGGGTTAACTAAGGGAACCACTAACCATCTATTCCTATAGTCTACGTTTCATTTCTGAATCTATTAAGTCACTGTAAAACTTAACTATTTAGATTTCATTGCTCCTAGTTTTTGTAAAAAGAACACTTCAGGTCTATGATATAATATTTTGACTTTAATTGACTAAACAGCAGCAAGATACGTTATAAGAAATTTTGCTTATGTGGAATATATATGTACGTACATATTTATCAAATAGCTATTTTAGCATAGTTCACTGTGGCTTTTAAAGTTATATAAAAGATTGTGAGATTCATTTCTTTTAGAATTCAGTGTATTTTCCCTGGAAAACTGATATATGTACATTTTCACCTCTTTCCCTTGTTTTTATTTTATTTTATTTATCCTGGCTGTTAGAGAATTCAGAGCTAATTCAGGAGAGCACTTTTTCTAGTATAGTCTATATACTCGATATTCATCTTTAAATTTTAGTTTTTGTTATTCTTTTATTTTAATGCTTAAAATCAAATTTTATATTGTTTACTTATTGTGAATAGCCTCAAATCTTCAACTAAAAGACCTATTGAGGTTACATTGTTACCATTCATTCAGTACTAAATAACTCTGGACCAAGGCTTCATTATCTCCTTTCTGCATGATTTAAATAGTTTCTTAATAATTATTTGCCTGACTCCTGACACACATACTTCTGTAATCCACCCAACACAACACAGTTTATGGTGTAACACTCATGGTATTCTGCTTTTCAAAGCTCTTCAATAGTTTCCTCTTCTCACTAAAACAAAAACAATCTCCTTAAATCATTATTTATGGTATGGACTCAAATTAACTTTCTGTGTTTTTCTTCCTCTAGTCTTCCTCTTTGAAATTTATAATTTAGTACACCTTGTTACCTATGATCAATCCAAATGCTCCAGACAGAAACCTGAGCATCAAAGTGTATTTCCTCCTTTCTTTCATTATCAGGTTCCCCAAGCTCCCACCAATCCAATCTATCATTTAGGATCCTGACTTAGAAGTTCATCTACTTTTTTGTTGCCACCATATACATGAAGACTACAACCAAAACTCCAGAACTCCTTAAGAGTCTTTTAATACATTCTTTACAGAGCAATTATAATAGGTTGTTTTTTGTTTTTTTTTTTTAAAGAGCACCTGTTTATAAAACATTTAAAACTCTAAGTGGTTTAAATGCCATTTAATTAAAACTTAAGGTTCTTAACTATATCCTTCAAAGTACTACATGATTTGACCCCTGCTTACCTGTTCCAGCTCATTTCATGCCCCTTTCCTCCACTTTAGCCATACAGTTGTCCTGTCTGTTCCTTGAACACAGCAACACTTGCCCTATCTTTGACCAGATTATATGTCCGTGCAAAAGTTGTCAAACTAGAGCCCATAGGCCAAATCTGGCCCACTGACTATTCTTGTCAATGAAATTTTACTGACATACAACCATGATCACTTGTTTATGTGATGTCAGTGACTACTTTCATGCTCCATTGACAGAACTGAATAGTTGCAACAGAGAATAAATGACCTGTATATATTTGCTTTTTGTCCCTTTGCAAAATGTTTGTTGACCTCTAAACTAGAGAACTCATCACTCTGATTTTTGCATGGCTGAGCCTTTCTCTTACAGTGTTCTCAAGTTAAATATCTCTGCCTCAGAGAGGCTTTCCTGGTAACTGTATCTAGGTTACCTTTACATCATTGTACCAAATTTGTGATTTCATTTTATTTGCCACAAGTTTTGTGTTTAAATATTGTGTTTACCTGTGACTGATTATTTTACTGGAATATGAATTTATTAAGGGCTAGGGACACGTTCGTTTAGTTCTTCACCTTGCGCTTACACAGCTCCTAAAATAATACCTGATTATAATAGGTAATACATAGTAAATGAATAAATGGCTTACTTTCTACCTCCATTAAAAAAATATTTCCCTTTTGCCTAGTGAGCAGTTTTGAGACCTTTAAAGCAGCCCTTTCAACTTATCCTTCACTGGAAATACTATTCCTGGATACTGCACTTCCCTTTTGGGGTCCTTTGCAGTCTAATTCAGTCTCATGAATGCTATCAGACAAGTCTTTGTTGTCTTGAGTTGTTGTGAGGAGAATAAAGTAGAAGCCCAGAGAAACTCTTCTCTATTGAATAGTTACATTGAAATAAAAATTGAATAACTTTGACAGACAAAAAGAAAACTATGAAGAATCATTCAGTCAAACCCATACGGTGAGATAAAATCACATTTGTTTTGAGATCATTTTCTTATTAAAAATTAGAGAAACAGCCAATCTTTAAACCAGTGCTAGATGAATGTTTAGATAAATTCTTATATATAAATATATATAAATGTATTTATATTAAATATATAGATAAATTCATATTTATGATATATATCATATAGTCTTTCAATACATTCTTTACATAGGAATTATAATGAGATTTAAAAATACATGTGTACACAAAAGATAAAAAATTCCCTAATATAGCATGTCCTTAGTAATGAAATTCCATTATTAATCGCTCTTGACTTTCTACTGTGATCATAACACTAAGATTGCTGATTGCCCAAAAGGAAATATAAACTTTTCCATTAAGAATTACAGATTTGATCAGAACAATTTCATAAGAAGACTCCAGAGGTGTTTGATTGCTCTGTAATCATATGTCCTTCTTTACAGCGATATTTTGATGTGCCAGGAACCATGTATAAGGCTAATTATTGAATTGATTAGTTGTGAAATCTTGGAGTCCATGATATTTTTAGTAGATTAGCCTGAAAGGAAAAATGAGTCAAGGAATACATGAAGAATAGTGTTCTGAGACACCCTGGCACAGTAACTGGGGCAAACTTCAGTAAAAGTGGAAATTAAGATAGGGAAACTTGGTTAAAATGATAAGTAGGAAGTTTTGCCCAAGACTTTGAATATGAAGGAATATGGTTTGTAAACCTAGTGAAAATCTAAGAGACTTCACTAAACATCGAAAATGATTTTCATAACTTTTAGCAGGATCTAAAAGAAATTAAATGGTCTTATTTTCGAAAATATCTAGCACTGTGATCTTCAGAGTTTAAGGAAACCTGCAATTAATAATACATGAACCATGGAGAAGTCTAGATGCTTATTCTATAAACAGAAAGCAAAAAGGACTTTAGTTTTCCATGCTTCTTATATTACATAGACTATGAATCATTGTTAGTGGTATATCAAAATCAGTTATAAAACTATCCCTGTAATAGAGTTATCCTGGACGCAATAACCTGAATTAAGAATTATGTATAAATAATAATTTATTATTCTGCATATATTTAGAAGAATCAATAGAATTGTGGGTAATGGATTTTTAATTACAAGGAAATAATTTAAATAAAGGCACATTGATTTCTCTTCTCTAGTAGTCAATTGAATTTAAGATATTTGGGATTGATTCTTCTAAAATTAACAGAAAGCATTACCAATAACTAGGAATTCATAGAACACTTTACATTTTATTGCCAGTCTCTTTTCCACTTGCTTCATTTTGGATTCCCTCATTACCTCTTTGTGGTAAGTTATCAGTTTAGAAGAAGACTTCACAGTAGATAAAGAAACTCAATAATTTCTGATTTAAAAATTTTCTTCCAATGGAAGATTTACTTCAACCAGCATTTCTTAAATGCTAAGCATACAAAAGAAAAATCATTTTAATTCTTATCCATTTTAGCTTAAAAGTATTTGCTCCTTTAAGTCATATAATGCATAACTGTTTTAAAACTTTGAGATTCATATGTGACTAATACACACATACTTAAGACTCCATTAGAGTTTATAAGAACATAGATAATGGAATGAAACACAGTAAGATGGTCCTATTTTATAGTTTGATTTTTATCAGATACTAGCTCTTTGACCTTGGACGTATAACTTAACACCTGATTTTGTGTGTGTGTGTGTGTAAGTGTGTGTGTGCTTAATATTCCTACATCATCAGATTGTTGTAAAAATAATATAAAATCATAGTATAATGCCTGTGAAATACTAGACAATAAATTACAACCATGTAATGATAGTATTCAAGTGATTTTAGGGGAAATGTAGTACTTCACTGAAAGACATCTTGGTATGGAAAGTATTTTAGGGAACAGTTAACTCTGTGTATGTAAATAAAATTAACTTACTCAGCATTCACATTATGCAAATGAAACCATATAAGATATATATCTTTACTTTTCTTATTATGTATGTAAGCCTGTGAATTGGCCTGTATTCTGAATATAGGCTTCATGAGTTTAGATAACATAATTAAGGCATATCTCACTTTAAACAAAGAGGGATGTAAAAGATACCTTGAAAGCAAGATAAAAGATTAACTTTAATATTACCTTTTTGTCCTTACACAAGGATCCATGATAAATGTCTTAGCTCAAGCTGCTCCAACAGATATTTGTTTCTCACAGTCCTGGAGACCAAGAAGTCAAAATCCAGGTGTTGGTAGATTTGGTGTCTGATGAGGAGCCCCTTCTTCCAGTTTATAAACTGTTGTTTTCTTATTAGTTCCTCACATGGTAGAATTTTGCTCTCTGGGGTGTTTTTTGTAAGAATAAGTCTCATTCGTGAGGGTTCTGCCAAAGACTTCATATTTTAAATTCAACACATTGGGGATTAGATTTCAACAGATGAATTTGGGAGGGGCCAGAAACATTCAGTCCATAGCAATGGAATCTTTGAATTGAAAGATCTTAGGTATCATCTTGTCAAATCTTTTTATCCCAGATGATGAAACAGACAATTAGAAAGATACTTCTATGGTCACAGGGCCAGTTATCACAGAACCAGGATTAGAACTTGGGCTTCTGACTTTCAATCAGCTTTTCTTGTGCCTGGCTCTGTTTTAATTAAGAACAATTTCATAAAAGAGAGGAGATTTGCATTAGACCTGGAAAGCAAGCTTTTCCAAATGTTTAAAACATGATTTTATTTGTGAGAAGTAATTCTTGTTAGACTTTTGGGGAACACTGACATTGGTGGTGGGTGAGGAAGTATGAGTGAGGTGGATGAACCAGCTTCCTAACCCCAGGCATGTTGAAGACGAATACTGCTCAGGGTTCAGAGAACCTGCTCCTGCTGCCACAGGGGAGCTGCTGTGACGTCCACAAACATGAGGCAAGCGGGATGGCTGTTGGGAAAATTCAGAAATGTTTCCATATGTTATGTGAGAGGATTCCTCGTCCCCAACAGTATAAAATCTTCTGTAAAATGCTCATCTTATTACTACAGTTGAAGCTGGTTTTGGTGGGCTCTGGATGTGGGATATTGTTATATTTTGGAGTGTTGAAGCTTTCATCCAGATAAGCACAAGGCAACAGCAGTAACTGCTGGCCATATAAGAAAATAAAAAATAGTGCAATGATGCACACCTTAACCCTATATAATGCTAGGACGCAATGTTCCTTCAATAAAATTTTTTTTAAAGAATATAAAGAATGAGGATGATATTTTTTTGTGACTGAGTGCTTACCAATGCCAGATTTGTGCTAAGTGGCTGAGTGCCTTATTTCATTTAATTATTTTGATAACTGTATAAAGTGAAGACTATTTTATTGACAAGGCAGTTGAGGCATTGAGAGATTAATTTAACCAAAGTTCACAAAGAGAGTGGAATAAGGAGATAGAATCCATTTAAGATCAATTTATGTCTACAGGGCAGCACTTTGACTTGAACTACAGCAAAACCCGTACTGTTATATTGTCAAAAATGATTTATCTTTGCATCAACATCAATTTTTGTCTCCAAGGAATGCCAAACTCTGACGAAGGGATGTGCTGATGTGAAGTCTGATCATTTGACTTTTTTCCTTCGTGTTTTAAAACTTTTTATTTGCATATTTAAAAAAATGTGCACTCCAATTATTCAAATCATTTGAAGAACAACCACAAAAATGAAAGCACTGTGATTAAACTGCATTTTACAGCCTGTAGGACACCTTGGACCAGCTTGGGTTTTCCTTGAGATTCCCTAGTCTCACCCAGATGCTTATGCACCAACAGCCAGTTCTTTTCCTTTACACCTGCCATAGGGTTAGTCGTCATTAATTCTTCCATGTGAAAAGGAGCCACCCAGTCATCCTCTTTGAATCTAACAAAGTTAAACAGCTAAAAGTAAGACAAGGTGACGCTTGTGGAATGTGCTCTACACACTGAAGGCACACACCTCATTCGGATTCACTTGCTTGCTTCCATAGTTTGATCATTTCTTTTGAAGGTAATGGACTTTTGTCTTGCATTTCTGCCTTTTTCAATTTCAGCTTATTGAATTTCTCAATCTCAGTCAAATCGAGTTTGTCAAAAGTGATTGCAGACAGAGGACAGCGGGCAAGCCAGCAATCTGGTTTTGAGTCTTTTAAGCACTTGCTATTTCAATGGGAAAATTGGAGAGAAAAGAAACAATCTTAGGCAATTTAAGACAGTGAGCTGCAATGACTGCCTTCCTTAGTCTTAAGTGCTGACTTCATATACCTAAAGCATGTTTATCTAGTTGTATAATGCAATAATTAAGATGTAACACCAGGAAGCAGTTTTTTCTTGATAGGGAGGGAGAGAATCCTGAATTGATTGAGGAAATCTGGAATCAATTAAATAACTTCTGTCAGCAGATGGAATGAGAAATTGAAATAGAGATTCAATTGAGTCAAAGCGAACTGCATTTCTTGTACTACTGATTCACACTTTCGTGCTGGTCAGTTGGGGAGGTAGCAGTGGAACAAGTAGTGTGGCTCCCAAGTACTGCTCCTAACCAGCCACCACTGGACTGGGGACAACAGAAGGTAGATACATTAACTTAGCTGGTAGAAAGAGGTAAGCACCAGAAGACAGATGGAGAAGTATTTTTGAGAATTTTGCTAAGGTATCATGGATTATTTAGAACTGTGAATATGGGGAAATTTACCTGAAAGAGATACAAATTGAGTTTGACCTTAAAGAAATGGGAGGATTTAAACTTATTCTAGGCTTTAGACAGAAGCTTCTAGACAGAAGCCCAAGTGACATTGTTTATGTATCCCCTTACTAAGATTAAAAATAAAAAGATTAAAATATATGTATAAGTAGAATTTTGAGCCATTATTAGATAATACATATATATTCCCCCAAAAGTTACTAAGATACTGCTTATAAAAATGCTTTTAATTGGAAATGCTCATGGACTTAAATACATTGAGAGCATTTGTCAGTGATTGCAAATCAGAAAACATACTACCAAGTCTTTAAAACTTCTAAAGTCCACACAGGACACTGGAAGTTTGTTTTAACTTTATAGATTTCTGTATCTTGTGTTCTATATTTCTGTTTATACCTGGCATAATTTGTCTATTGAAAAAGTGTTTTATAGAGAGAGAAGAAAATTACGATTTCTCTTTATTTTAGGGAGGAGAGTGGCTTTTATTGTATTATTGAGGCAAGGAAAGAGAAAAATGCTACGTCTGCATTCCATTTGGTACTCTTTCCTCCCAGCAATAAGAGGGAGAAATGGAAAAGTCACTGAGTGCTGGAGATTCTGGGCTGCCTATGATGAAAGTCCCTGGGCAATTTGAAGGAATCCAGGAAAATTATGGACTCATTAAGTCTTTTTGCTGTTAGCTCTCAATCTTAGCCAGGAAGACTACTGAGCATATGTAAAGTGGTATCTGAGAATGGAGAAAGGCTGGCTATATTTGATGCTGAAATTGTCAGGTAAAATGTGACAAATACTAACCAAACTAGTATGTCTCTCTTTCCAGATTCAATTGTACTTGGATGTTTTGAACGTTTGAAAATCTCCTTAAATAGATTGGGGTTAGTAAAGACAGCTGTGATCTTGCGTGGTTAGTGATTTCTTTCCCTGTGTTTCTTTTCATTACACCTTGAGCCCAATAACGTGCTGGGCACCAGAGATACTGCAAGTGGGCAGACAGACATTGCTCTTCTTACTTTGATGGGACTGATATTTCAGTTGGGAAACAGAAAATGACAAAAAGTAAAAAAAAGAAATGAAGCAAAAGCAATTAGATTGCGGTGAGTACTTTTCAGTAAATGAACAAAAAAGTATGATAGTTCTTAAGAATTCCTTGAGGATATTCTAGCTGACCTGTGAAAGATCCAAAGCAGACTGTGGTAGGCAGTCTGGGCCCATGGTAGTCATATTTGAATTAGACCTTGAAGGAAGACAGATTGTGAAATTCGATGTGTGCAGAGGAGGGAATAGATCTTTCCAAACAATGGGAGAACATAGGAAAAGATGGAGAGGTGGGTATATGGGAAGCCTGTGTACGAGACAAGTTGGTAGTGTGTTAGGGCTATGAAAAGTGTGCCAACAAGCACTTACCAGACTTAGATTTTAAACTTCCCTTAGTAGATAGACATGATCTGGGGTTAAATCTATTGAACTTTATGAAAATATAAAATTTCAATAAAATGAAAAGGCGTTATGGGGTTTAATTTAAACGAAATAACATGGCCCGCACCTTAGCCACTGAGCTAGGGGGATGCACCTAAGCACAGTTAAAAGAGGTAAGAGCAGCAGCGTGAAGGGTGCAGTGAAGGGTACCATGGCAACCTGAAAGTTTGTCAAACATATTCTTTTCTTGTCTTTGCTTATTTATGCATTTTAAAAGCTTCTCCATTTTCCACTTTTATTTTTTTAAAGGTAAGGTGCAGGTAGGAATGAAGGCAAGTAGGAAGACAAGCAGGAAGTGCTTGGAAGAGGAAAAAGCACTTTATTTTCATTTAATTGTTCACACTGATTGACCTTGCGGCTTCTCTACCAGGGTGCATCCCACTTTTTTTTTTTTTTTTTTTTTTAAGGTGAAAGGGACAGGAGGAAGAAGCATTTAAAGAAGAAAGGAAGAGGAAAAGGAAGCAATTTTATTTATTGATTTTTATAGTCTCTCCTGCCCCCTGCTGGTTCAGGAACCCAAGACCTAGGGCTTTACCTTGTCTAAGCCCCAGTTGCTGGCTTAGCGCCTGAGCTACCAGGGTGTACCAGTTTCTGCTTCTTTTGATACTCAGCGTTTAAAATTTGGAAAAACTCCTTAAGACTAAGAACCAGATTTGGTAAATGTTTGTTACTGTTGGAAGTTATGTGAATGATCTGCTTGAGACAGAATAGGAAATGAGTCCTCTTTCCTCTTTATATATCTTTTCGCTTAAAAAAACTATTTTATAAAATTCTGCTTTTTCCTTGCAACTAAAGAATAGTTTCTGGCATATTTATAAGGGAGGCCAGTTATAATGAATGACAGTATACTCTGTTATGGTGTTTCATACTCCTAGTGACACCAAGTCCAAATACCGTCCCGAAGGGTTCATCAGGTGTCTGCTACAGTCTGGCATCTAATGACAAGACCAAGATATATTATTAATCCATACTCTCTCGGAGAAGAAAGATCCTACTATCCTATAAAAAATGTGTTCTGTGATTGTGTTTGCTTTATTCAACACAGTGTTTTTAGAACCTTGCATGTTAAGGGCTTTCAATAAACACTTGTTGAATGATCCGGTGGAAGAATACATAGATTAATGGGTGAATGAATAAAATACATATGAATACATTCCTGACTAATTAGTTCTCCCCTACATCTAGATAGATAATTTATTGAGAATGTCAAGTTGTTTTTATTGCCTTTTGACCGCAGTGCTTTCCCAATATCTTTTATTTTTAAGTTTTCTGGAATGGTAGACCTCTGTAGTTAGAATGGTATCTTTTCATTATCTCTTTGAGGCCCCCAGATAGCCAAGTAGGAAATATGACTACCTTTTCAGCATTTCCCAGCAGGAGATCTGCCTTCTATACAGTTGCACGTTGTATAAATTTGTAGCAACTTCTAAGAATAATTAAGTCAGCTCAAAATAATCATTAATATGATAGTCATGTGTCTAAAATATAAGAATTCTTGCTCCCAGAAATATTTTGAGTACTTAAATTTACATTCAGGTTTTTCTTTCCTCTTCAACCTCCTGCTCCTCCTCTCTCCTCCTTACCTCTCCTCTCCTCATTCTCTTTTCTTTGTCCATTTAACAACCTATATCTTATCGCTGGATCAGGTGGTTTATTTTTAGAATATGAATATTTCCTCCAAAAACAATTGTCTGATGGGAAAAAAAACCTTATGGGACTTTCTCAAATTTAATCACCGTAACATTTAGCATGCTATGCTATTAAAATCTTACGGATCTTTTCTTATTGGGTTAAATAACTTATCAGCTCTATGGAAATAGTTTTTAATCACATGATTTTTTACAACCAGGAAAATCACAACAATAGCCTCTTGGACATAGTCTTCCTAAACAACATAAGAATGGGGAGGAATAATGTGATATTTTTCATAGCACTTGTTTCTAAGGATAACACTTGTTTACTTTATGTCATCAATAATTTTCTAGAAGTGAAAGCTTATAGAATATGATCTACCTTTACTCTCATCCCTTCTTTCACCTGAACTCTTGTCTTAACGGCCCTCTCAGGACCTTATTGCCTCCTGCATGTCCTCTCTCCCTCACTGTCTCCCCATGTCACCCCAACATTTCCTAGTCTTATCTTTTGGAAGAAGAAGCCACACATCTGTAAATGGAAGCACTGCTTATGGAGGAAAGAAATAAGCAAGGAAACCAAACTGTCAATTCTACCCACTCTCTAATTCCAGAGTCGATTTTGTGCAAAACTAGAATAGAAAACACCTATGTAGCAAGACTTGAGGTTCTCTGGAAAATCTGCTTCCTCCATCTTGCTTTTTTGTATAGGGTTGATACAATTCAAAGGAGTCATTGTTAGATGTTTTAGGGATATAAAATGCATCCTGTCTATTCTCATATTATAAAATAAGAATTAATATTGATATGCTCATGAATTTTATAAGATGAAAAATGTCACATGTAAGTTATAGAATAGAAGCAATAGATAAAGTTCCCCCAGAGAAATCAGGAAAGACCATGCGGGGATTCAGGCACTCCCTTTCAGGATACAACTATCCTAAGAGAAATTTACTAGAGTATTATTTGCCACAATTTATCCCTTGAAAATGTATTACTTGACTGATCT
This sequence comes from Solenodon paradoxus, assembly GCA_004363575.1. NCBI lineage: Eukaryota > Metazoa > Chordata > Mammalia > Eulipotyphla > Solenodontidae > Solenodon > Solenodon paradoxus. The sequence goes on from RJWH01000988.1 coordinate 331,874, forward strand.
AGGAGAACAGAAAATAAGGGAGAAGTTTTAAAGAGAGAAAAGTTTTATTTGGGGATCCGAATATACTCTTTTCCCAATATGAAATTCAAAGCTACATACAATTGTTACATACATTTAAGAGAAAAATTTGATGTTGAGGGTAGGGAAGGAGAGGGTATTGCTAGAGGAATTGGCAAGGAAGAAAGTGAGTCAGTATCTAGAGTGCACTATGGAATAAGGATCTACATAGGTCGAAGTTACCATAGAGTGGGGGAGAAGGAAGACTGGGAATGGAAGAAAGGAGTTAGAAGCAGGTTGTGAAAAGTACTGTTTGGGCATACTGATTCTGCTTAGGGCATCATTTCTATACAAGGATATTTTCTGACTGAGTGCAAAGTAATTTGGTATAGAGCTACTTCTCTTGGGAGAAAAGCAAATGAATGTACCTCTTGCTACTTGATATAATCACTTGAAATTATTCATGCTACTCTGTCATCTATCCTACATGAAGCAAATTGCCAGAAGCAGTGATTGAGATGCTTTTAGGGCATTCAAGTGTTGTTTCTTGTCACATGTTACTCTCAGCGACTTTTGGAGTAATTTTTAAGTTGATACTTCTTTCATTAAAAACAATTACTGTTTTTATTTACTTTACCATACAAATTTCTGGAGAATAAATTTACAATTCAATCCATGTGTATATCACACTGCACCCACCATCAGGTTTAAATGTCAGTATCACTACTATTATTTTTACTTCTTCCACCCCAGTTTCCCTATCCCCCACTTTTTCTTTTTCCCACTCTGGTAATCATAATTTTCATTTCGGAGTCTAAGAAAATTTTATGTGTTCATTCATTTGTTTTATTTCTTTCTAGTTCTTTTGTGAGTGAAACCACCCAGTATTTTTCTTTTTCTTTTTGACTTATTTCACTTAGCAAAATCAGCTCAAGTTCCATTCAAGTTGTTACAAAAAGCAAGATTTCACCTTTTTGAATAGGTGAACAGTATTGCACTGAGTATGTATACCACATCTTCTTCATCCAGTTATCTGTTGATGGGCATTAAGGTTGATTCCATATCTTGGCTATTGTGAATTGTTTATGACCATAGGGGTGCATATTTCTGATTAGTGTTTTTATATTCATACACACACATACCACACCACACACACACACACACACACACACACATATATAGTTTTTTTGTAGAATCGCCATACAGTTTTCCATAAAAGTTGCACTAATTTATTTCCTGCCAATTATGTAAGAGAGATGGATCCCATTTCTCCACACTCTCCCAACACTTCTTTCTAATTTTTTTGATATAGGCCATTCTCACATTCTCACAGGTGTTACTGGGTATCTTGTTTGCTTACCTATTATTTGATTAATTTTATTGAAGGAACAATGTATCATAATATTATATAGACTTAAGCTGTACATCACTGTAAATCACAGTATATAATACATCAAGCTCACCACCACCATTTGAATTCTTCATTGTGGCTAAATTTGATTGCATTTCTCTAATGATAAGAGATATGAACATTTTTTGTGTGTGTGCCTGTCAGCCATCTGTATGTCTTCAATGGAGAAGTGTTTATTCAGATCTTCTGTCCATTTTTTGATTGGGCTGTTTGTTGGTTTTTGTTGGGGTGGTTTATGAGTTCTTTATATAACTCAGAAACTAACCTTTTGTCTAATGCATGGTGTGCAAATATCTTTACCAATAAGTGTGAAGTTTTTATTTGATGTAGTTGCATTTGTTTTTGCTTTGTATCCCTTGGTGATGGCTTTGATTCTCTGAAGACATCACTGAAGTTGATATCATAAGACATATTGCTCATGTTTTCTTATATGTATTTTAGGGTTTTAGGTCTTACATCCAAGTTTTTCATCTTTAATCCATTTTTTTAAAGTAAAAAGTACAAGCAGAAGTGAATGAAGGCAAGTAGGCAGACAGGCAGGAAGAGAGAGGAGGAAGAAGCATTTCATTTTAAAAAATTTTTATTTAGTTGTTCACACTGGTTACCTCCCCCTGGAACCAGGACTCAAACCCAGGCCTGTGCTCCCTTGGAGGTGATTGACCTAACCACTACTCCACCAGAGTGTGCCCTTTAATCCATGTTAATTTTTTATATAGGTTATTAAAAGTGGTTTTGTTTGATTTTTCTGTGTTTCTGTTTTACCAAACATTATTGAAGAGATCTTTCCTTTTTAATTGCATCCTCTTGGCACCTTTGTAAATATTAACTGTGTGGTTAATATCTGGGCTCTCAATTTTGTTCAATTGGTTTGTTTGTCTTTTTATTCCAATAACATACTGTTTCGATTGCAATTATTCTGTAGTATAGTTCGAAGTTGAGGAGAATGACTACTCTATTTTTCTTCTTTTTTTAAAGGATAGCTTTGCTTATTTGGGGTCTTTTGTGGTTCCACACAAATATTAGTATTCTATTACATTTCCATACAATGTCATTAGAATTTTGATAGGGATTGCATTGAATCTGTATATTGCTTTGGGTAAGATGACTATTTTACTTATGTTAATTCTTCCCATCTGTGAGCATGGAGTATCTTTCCATTTGTGTCTTCTATTTCTTTTAAAAATATCTTAGAGCTTTTATTATATATCTTTAAAAATTTTTTTAATTATTTAAAAAAATTTTTACACATTAAAATAAACATGTACAGGTTCGCCATTCCTCATATATATGCCAGTGCACCCTGCCCTCCTCCAAATCACCAAGGGTTCTTCACCACTGTCCAGTGGGCACTGCCACCATTTGCATCCCCCTTGCCATCGCCCCCCCATCCCATCCCCTATAGGTAGCCTCAGTTTTGCTGGAAGTGTCCAAGGGTTGGTTTTGTTTCATTTGTTCCTTTGTTTTGTCTATACAATTCCACCTATGAGTGAGGTCATCTGGTATCTGTCTTTCTTCTTTTGACTTATTTCACTTAGTATAATCTCCTCTAGATCCATCCATGTTGTTTCAAATGACACAATTTAATCTCTTCTAAGGGCTGTGCTATATTTCATTGTATATATCTTCTTTATCCATTTATCTGATTTTGGGCACTCAAGTAGTTTCCAGTACTTAGCTATTGTAAATAGGGCTGCAATAAACACACAGATGAATAAATCTCTGTGAAGGAGTGTTTCTGTATTTTTGGAGTAAATACCCAGAAGTTGGGTGGCCAGATCATATAGGACTTCCATCTTTAACTTTTTGAGGAATCTTCTTACTGTCTTCCATTGGGGTTGCACCAATTTGCACTTCCACCAACAGTATAAAAGTGTTCCCTTTTCTCCATAGCCTCACCAACATTTGTTGTTTCCAGACTTTTGAATAATAACCAGGCTTTCAGATGTAAGGTAATATCTCATTGTTGTTTTAATTTGCCTTTTCCTCAGAGCCAGCGAGTAGGAACATAGTTTCATGTGTTTGTTGGCCATCTGATCCTCTTCAGAAAAATGTCTCTCCAATTCCTCCTCCCATTTTTTGATTTGATTGCCTGTTTTTCTGTTGAGTTTATGAGTTCTTTGTATATTTTAGATATTAAGTCTTGTTGGAAATATCGAATGCAAATATCTTCTCCCAGTTAGTAGCTTTTCTTTTGGTTTTGGTGATATTTTCTTTTGTTGTGAAGAAGTTCCTTAGTTTGATGTAGTCCCAGTAATTTATCTTTCTTTTTGTTCCCCTTGATGTTGGAGTTGAGTCCCCAAAGACTTCTCTATGACTGATGTCATGGAAAGTCTTTCCTATGTTGTCTTCTAAGAGCTTTATGGTTTCTGGTCTTATGTCCAAGTCTCTAATCCATTTGGAGTTAATTTTTGTAAATGGTGTTAGAGAGTGGTCTAACTTCATTCCTTTCCATGTGATTGTCCAGGTTTCCCAATACCATTTGTTGAAGAGACTTCCTTTTTTCCATTGTATGATTTTGGCTTCTTTGTCATAGATTAACTGACTATATGTGAGTGAGTCGGTCTCTGGTGATTTAATTCTATTTCACTGATCTGTGTCCTTGTCATTATTCCACTACCATACTGTTTTGATCACTATTGATTTGTAGTACAGCTCAATTTCTGGGAGTATAATTCCTCTGAATTCATTCTTTTTTCTCATAGTTGCTTTGACTATTCAGGGTCTTTTGTTGTTCCATACAAATTTTAAGATTTTTTTGTTCTATTTCCTGGAAATAAGTCTGTGGAATTCTAATAGGGATGCATTAAAACTATAGATTGCTTTGGATAAGATGGCCGTTTTAATGATATTGATTCTTCCCAGCATGAGCAGGGGATGTCTTTCCATTTCTTTGTGTTCTCCTCTATTTATTTTAAGAAAGGCTTGAAGTTTTCATTGCATAGATCTTTTACTTCCTTTGTTAGGTATATGCCCAGGTATTTCATTTGCTTAATGTCTATTTTAAATGGTGTGATTTTTATGATTTTGTTTTCTTCTAGCTTGTTGTTTGCGTATAAGAATGCAACAGATTTTTGTGCATTGATTTTGTAGCTTACCACTTTACTGTATTCATTGATGAGTTCTAAAAGTTTTTTAATAGAGTTTTTGGGATTTTCAATATATATAATCATGTTATCTGCAAATAATGAGAGTTTTACTTCCTCCTTTCCAATTTGGATTCTTTAATTTCCTTTTCTTGCCTCATTGCTCTGACTAAGACTCCAGTAAAATGTAAAATAGCAATGCTGAGAGTGTAAACCTTGCCTTGCTTCTGCCCTAAGAGGAAATGCTTTCAATTTTTTGCCATTGACTGTGGTGTTGGTTGTAGGTTTGTCATATATGGTCTTCATTATATTGAGGTATAAACCTTCTATTCCCATTTTATGGAGGGTTTTTTTTTTTTATCGTAAATGGGTGTTGGATCTTGTCAAAAGCTTTCTCTGCATTTATTGATATGATCATGTGACTTTTCTCTCTGCTCTTGTTGATATGGTGTATGACATTGATAGATTCATGTGTGTTGAACCATCCTTGCATCCCTGGGATGAATCCCACTTGGTCATGATGGATAATCTTTTTGGTGCATTGTTGAATTTGATTGGATTTGCTAATATTTTGTTGAGAATTTTTGCAGCTATGTTCATTAGAGATATTGGTCTGTAATTTTCTTTCTTGGTGACATCTCTGTCGGCTTTTGGTATCAGTGTAATGTTAGGCTCATAAAAAGTATTTGGAGAGTTACCTGTTCTTCAATATTTTGGAAGAGCTTGAGAAGAAGCCCATGTAATTTTAATGGGGATTGTATTTAATCTGTCTGTTACTTTAGAAAAGATAACTATTTTGATGATGTGGATTTCTCCCGAGCATGAGCAGGGGGATGTCTTTCCATCTCTTTGTATCCTCCTCTATTTCTTTTAAGGACTTGTAGATTTCATTGTACAGGATTTTGCCTCCTTTAAGTATATTCCAAGATATTTTTTTCCCTTTTCTTCTATTTTAAAAGGTGTAATTTTCATAATTTCATTTTCCTCTGGCATGTTGTTTGCATATAAGAATATGACTGATTTTTGTGCATTCACTTTGTATCCTTCCACTTTGCTGTATTTGTTTAGTTCTAGTCTTTTTTTGACAGTTTTTCGGATTTTCAATATATGTAATCATGCCATCTGCAGATAATCATAGTTTTACTTCCTCCTTAATTTGAATTCCTTTTATTTCTTTTTCTTGCCTCATTACTCTGGCTAAGACCTCCAATATGATGTTAAATAGCAGTGGTGACAGTGGACAGCCTTGCCTTGTTCCTGACCTTAGTGGAAATGCTTTCAGTTTTTCACCATTGACTATGATGTTGGCTATGGGTTTATCGTATATGACTTTTATTAAGTTGAGGTATTTACCTTCAGTATATAGGTCTTTTACCTCCTTAGTTAAATTTATTGCCGGGTTTTTATACTTTTTGATGTGGTTGTATATGGGATTCCTTTTTCCCTTTCCCTTCCTTTTTAGAGAGGAAGGAAGAGGAAAGAAAGAAGCATTTTTTAAGGGAAGAAAGGAAGAGAAAGAGAATCACATTTTTTTCTTTTTGGTTGCCTCCCACCCCAACTCTAGGTCACTAACCTAGGTCCTTGGGCTTTATATGATTATTGCCCCAGTTACCAGCTTAGCACCTAAGACACTAGGTCACACTCAGGATTGCTTTCTTAATTTCTCTTTCCTTCTGTTCATTGTTTGAGAATAGAAATGTCACAGATTTTTGTATGTTGATTTGCAGTCTGCCACTTTATTGTATTTGTTTTTTTCTAGTAGTTTTTTAATAGAATCTTTAGGGTATTCTAAATATAATATGCCATCTGCAAATAGTGATATTTATACTTCTTTATAAATATGGATACCTTTTGTGATTTTTTTTTCTTGACTAGTTGTTCTGGCAAGGACTTCCAAAACTAAGTTTAACGGTATTTGTGATAGTGGGCATTCCTGTTATGTTCTTGATTTTAGTGGAGAATATTTCAGTTTACTCTGAGTAGTATAATGTTAGCTGTAGTTTTGCATATGTGACTTTTGTTATGTTGAAGAATGTTCCTTTGACTGTTTTAGTACAAATGGGTGTTGAATATTGTCAAATGCTTTCGCCCAATCAATTGATAGGATCGTATAGTTATTGTTTTTCCCTTTGTTGATGTTGTGTTTATATATTAAATGGTTCGTTTCTGTTAACAATATTTTTTATTTTATTTATCATTATATTAATACCTCTCTACATTAAGTCCCACTTGATCATGATATGTATTGTTGAATTCAATTTGACAACATTTTGTTGAAGATTTTGCACTAATGTTCATCAGAGATATTGTCATATACTTATTTTTGCTATCCTTTCTGGTTTTGGAATCAGGAAAATTTTGACCTCATAAATGTATTTTGGAATGTTTACTCCTCTTCTGTGTTGTAGAAGAGTTTAAGAAGGATGCATACTAGATCTTCTTGGGAAGTTTGATGCAATTTACCACTGAGGCCAATTGATGTTACTTAGTTTTGTTTATGAGGAAACTTTTCATTAGTGTTTCAATTTCTGTACTCATAATTGATATGTTCAAGTTAACTGTTTCTCTGATTCGGTCTTGGAAGTTTTATGATTCTAAAAATCTGCGCATTTTTTAAAGTTTGGCAAATTTTGGCATCTAAATGTTCATATTAGCTTCTTATGGTCCTTTGTATATCTGTGGTATCTATTATAATTTCACCTCTTTCATATCTAATTATAGTTATTATTTACTCCCTTTTTTTCTTAGTGTGTGTAGCTAGAGAATTTATCAATTTGTTTCTTTATAAAGAACTTATTCTTGGTTTCATTGATCTTTTATATATTTTTTAATTATATTTATTTTTGATTTATCTTTTTTTGTTTCTTCCTTCTGATGACATTTGGTTTCAATTCTTTTCCTAATTCATTCAGATGTAAGATCAGATATTAAGATATCTCATTTTTTGATGTGGCTTGTATTGGGGAAACTTGCCTTCTAGTACTGAATCCCATATATCCTGATAGCTCATCTGTTTTAATTCATTTGTTTCCAAGTAATTTATTTCACTTTTTAATTCCTTATTGATCCAGGAGTTGCTAGAAGCATGTTGTTTAGTATCAGCATGTTTGAGGTTTTTCCACTCTTTCTTTTCTGCTTGATTTCTTGCCTCATACCATTGTGGTTAAAGATGATGCTTTCAATAATCTTAGTCTTCCTATATTTATTGAGACTTATTTTATGTCCTAACATATGATCTAGCCTTGAGAATATTCTCTTTGTACCTGAGAAGAATGTGTATTCATTTCTTTTAGAGTAGAAAGACCTGCATATGATAATTAAATCCATCTGGTTTATTAATTTATTTAAGTCCAGTTTTTCCTTGTTAGTTTAGTGTCAGAATGATTGATTTCAGTTTAGTATCAAAGTCCTCTACTATTATTGTGTCGCTGTCAGTATCTCCATTTAGGTTTGCTAGTATTTGTTTTATGTAGTTAGGTGATTCTGTGTTGGATACATAAATCTTAATGACACTTATTTTCTTTCTTGAATGACCCCATGACTATTACATAGTGACCAATTTTATCTCTTATTATCTTTTTATGGATGAAAGTCTAGTTTTTCTGATGTGAGTACTGCAGTTCCAGTTTGCCTTGTCAGAATGGAACATAAATATCTTCTCTGAGTCAGTAGGTTATCCTTTTGTTTTGATGAAGTTTCCTTTTGCTATGAAAAAGTTCTTTAGTTTGATGTAATCCCTATTGCTTTTTGTTTTGTTCCCTTCATGCTGTAGTTGAGTCACAAGGTCTCTCTAAGGCTGATGACATGGAATGTACTTCCTATGTTGTCTTCAAAGAACTTCATGATTTTCGGTATTAATATTCAAGTCTCTAGTCTATTTTGAGATAATTTTTGTGAGTGGTATTAGAGCATGGTCCAGCTTCATTTCTTTACATGTGGCTGTCCAGTTATCCCAAAACCATTTGTTGAAGACATTTTCCTTTCTCCATTATATCCTTTTGGCTCCTTTGTCATAGAATAACTATATGTGAGTGGGTCAATTTCTGGTGATTTAATTCTATTTCACCGATCTGTGTCCCTGTCATTATTGCAGTACCATACTGTTTTGATCACTACTGGGTTGTAGTATAGCTCAGTTTATGGGAGTGCAATTCCTCTGAATTCATTCTTTTTTCTCATAATTGTTTTGGCTATTTGAGGTCTTTTATTCCCTATAAATTTGAAGATTTTTTGTTCTATTTACTTGAAATAAGCCCATGGGGTTTTTATCAGGGATAGCATTAAATCTGCATATTGCTGTAGGTAAGACGAGCATTTTAACAATGTTGATTCTTCCTAGCCTTGAGCATGGGAGGTCTTTCCATCTCCGTGTATTTTCCTCTCTTTCTTTTAAAAAGGACTTGTAGTTTTCATTGTACAGGTTTTTGCTTCCTTTGTTAAGTATATTCCAAGAGTATTTGCTTCTTTTTAAATGGTATGGTTTTCTTGATTTTGTTTTCTTCTAGTGTTGTTTGAATATAAAAATGCAAACATATTCTTGTACATTGACTTGTGACCTGCCACTATATTCTTTGATTAGTTCTAGTCATTTTTTGACAGTTTTTAGGGTTTTTAATATATATAATCATGTCATCTGCAAATAATGATAGTTTTACTTCCTTCTTTCCAATTTGAATTCCCTTTATTTCTTTTTCTCGCCTTATTGCCCTGGCTAAGACCTCCAGTATGATATTATATAGCAGTGATGAAAGTGGACAACCATGCCTTGTTCCTGATTTTAGAGGAAATGCTTTCAGTTTTTCACCATTGACTATGATGTCGACTCTGGGTTTATCATATATTGCCTTCATTGTGCTAAGGTATGTATCTTCAAATGCCATTTTATACAGAATTATTTTTATCATGAATGGATGTTGGATCTTGTCAAAAGTTTTCTCTGTGTCTATTGATATGATCATGTGGTTTTTTTTCTCTCTGCTCTTGTTGATATGGTATATGACATTGATAGATTTATGTATGTTGAACCATCTTTGCATCCCTGGGATAAATCCCACTTGGTTATGGTGGATGATCATTTTGATGCATTGTTGGATTTAGTTAGCATTGTTGGATTTTTGTTGAGAATTTTTTGCATCATGTTCATTACAGATATTAGTCTATAATTTTCTTTCTTGGTGACATTTCTATCAGCTTTTGGTATCAGTGTGATGTTACCCTCATAAAAGTACTTGGACATGTTCCCTATGCTTCAACATTCTGGAAGAGTGAGAAGAATAGGTATTGATTCTTCTCTGAAGGTTTGGTAAAACTCATTAGAAAAGTCATCTGGTCCTGAGTTTGTTAGTTTGTTTTTTCGAGAGACTTTTGATTATCTCTTCAATATCCTTGCTTTTGATTTTTTTTGTTGTTGTTGTTCAGGTTTTCCAGTTCTTCCAGGTTCAGTCTTGGTAGACTATATTTTTCTAAATATCTGTCTATGTCCTCGAGATTATCCACTTTGTTGGCATAAAGCTGTTCATAAGTTTTTTATTTCCGTAGTGTCTGTTGTAACTTCTTCCCTTTCATTTCTGACTCTAGTTATGAAACTTTTCTGGTTTTTATATGAGTCTAGCCAGTGATGTTTAAAAAAATTTTTTTCAAAGAGCCACTTTTGGTTTCATTGATATTCTGTATTGTATTTTTGTTTGCTATTTTATTTATTTTTGCTCAAATTTTTATTTCCTCTTGATTTTAATTGTTCTGTCTCTGGTTGCTGTAAGTGTAGGGTTAGCTTGTATGTGTGTGTGTGTGTGTGTGTGTGTGTGTGTGTGTGTTTGTGAGTGATTTTTCTTTATTAAGGTCAGCCTGGGTTGCAATGAACTTCCCTCTTAGCTCTATTTTTACTGCATGCCATAGATTCTGGTAGCTCGTGTCTTCATTCTCACTGGTCTCTAAGTATTTTTTCAGGTCTTTTAGATTTCCTCTCTTACCCAAGTCTTTCAGAAGCATATTGTTTAGACTCCATTTAATTTTGGGTCTTCTAGCTTTCTTTTTGTGGTTGATTTCTAATTTTAAGTCATTGTGTTCAGAGAAGATGCTTGGTATGATTTCAGGATGTGTAAATTGTTTAGATTTATTTTGTGTCCCAAAATATGATATGTTCTTGAATTTTCCTTGTGTACTTGAGAAGGGAGTGAACTCTGTTGCCATTGCATGAAGTGTTTGGTATGTCTATTAGACCTAACTGTTCTAAATGGTCATTTAATGCTGCTCTTTCCATGTGAATTTTCTGCCTGGTTGATGTGTCCATTGTTGTAGGTGGGGCGTAGATGTCTCCCACTATTATTGTGTTGCTGTCTATGTCTCTTATCAGTTATAATAATACTTATTAATATATTTTGATGCTCCTTTATTTGGTGAATATGTATCAATAAGTTTATGTCTTCTTGCTGGATTCATCCCTTAATCATTATATAATGTCTATCTTTGTTATGCCTTTTAGTGGGAAGTCTGTTTTATTCTAAATAATTTTGGTTGTTCTTGCTTTTTTGTGTGTATGTTTGCCATTCCACTGTAGGATTGTCTTCCAGTCATTGACATTGCACCTTTGTCTTTTGAAAGAAAGTGAGTTTCTTGAATGCAGCGGAAGTTTGGGATATGCTTTTTAATCCATTCAGCAACTCTATGTCATTTGATTGGTGAGGTCAATCCATTGATATTTATGTTGATTATTGATATGTATCTGTTTATTGCCACTTTGTAATTTTTTCTGGGTGTTGTTCCAGACAGTGCTTTTGTTCTTTTCTTTCTCTTCTTAGATGGGTTGAATGCAGTTATGTTGTGATTGGTTTCCCTTTTTGTTTTCCTCTTTGCTTCTTCCTTGGGGATGCATTTTAAGGTTACTCTGAAGTTAGCATTAATAATTCTATGCTTATTTCCTATTTTTATTTGAAAGCATATTAACCTTCCACTCATTCTAACTATCCACATTTTTGTTCTCTACTCTTCCTCCCCACTTTTTGTTTATTACTATTTTTATTTGGGGCTTCCTTATACTTTATAGAGCATCCTGTAATATTTTTGGTAAAGTTATCTTTGAGGTGATGAATTCCTTTAATGTTTCCTTATCAGAAATGCTTTTTTATCATTCCTTCAGTTTTCAATGATAATCTCGTAGGATATAGTGTCCTGGGTTGAAAATCCTTTTCTATCAGCACTTTGAATATATTCTGCTATTCCCTTCTGACCTATATAATCTATTGAGAAATCTGCTTATGGGGGACTCCTTTCTGTATGACTCATTTTCCTCCCCCTGCTTTTAACTGTCTTTATCTTGTATTTTTGACATTTTGATGACAATGTTTTTAGGTGTAGGTCTGTTTGGATCTCTTTGAGCTTCCTGGTCTGGAGGCTTGCTTCCTTCTTCAGGTTGGGGAAATTTTCAGCTATTTCTTCAAATAAAGTTTCTGTCCCCTTTTCTCTCTCTTCTCCTGGGACTTGTATGATATAAATGTTGTTCCTTTTGATGTTATCCCTTAGATCTCAAATGCCGTCTTCATTTCTTTATTTTTTTCTCTTTGTTTGCTGGAGTGCATTCCTCTGCCATATCTTCTAGCTCACTGATTCTATTGGAGGCTTCATCCATCCTACTCGAATACCTCTATTGAGTTCTTTAGGTCAGCTTTTGTGTGGTTCCTGTGAAACATGGTAGGAGGGTTGGGGGTAGGGAATTTATATTGCTTCTTTCTAGTTATGGTGGCCCCTGTGTAATTTCCTCGCAGGGCCTCCTGCTCCATTCCACCAGAGTGTTGGTCCTCCTTCCACCCTGTGCCAAGACCCTCTCCCCTAGTTCCACTGAGTGACTCTACATTGCTGGAGTGACTATTTCTGGACCTTGTTGTTCTTGAGTCTCCACCCCCTCCACTGTGGCCTGAATCCTGAATTGATGGTATAGCTCTGAAACCTTACATTTTTGCCTACCCTTTGTGGTGTTGATTGCTGCTACATTCTCTGTAACCTCTAGAACTGATTTTCCTTAGCATTTGTGTCTTCAGAATAGGTAAATTCCTAGTTGCTCTGTGAGGATGAGGCAGTACTCAACTCCTACCTGGTGGCCATCTTGACTCTTTTCCTAATTAATGGTTTCTGGACAGTTGTAATAACATTTCCCTGTGGATAGTATTCTGCCTTTTTTCTTTTTTTCAAAGGAAGGATACAGACAGAAATGAAGGTGAGCAGGCAGGCAGGCAGGAAGATAGAGGCAAAAGAAACATTTATTATTTATTGTTCATTTTGGTCTTACCCTGGCCCCAGGTTGCAAACTTAGATCCTTGGGCTATATGCGTCTGCATCAGCCAGAGGTGGTAGACTTATCCACAAGGTCACCAATTGGTATTGTATGTTAATACTTAAATGATTTCCTATGTATGATAACTTTAATTTGAGGCCAGTTTCCCTTAAGATGAACTTGAGAACATAAATGTGTTGATAATATCTTGGAATGTAATAAATTATGCCCTGACACATCATTTAAACCTATACTTATGCCATCGTTTCGAAAAGTATGCAGGAAAAGGAATCACCATGAGGAGAGAAATTTTTATTTTTAAGAGCAAGTGAGTTGATATGTTTTTAAATTCCTTTTTTTCTCGTTAGTCTATAACTGTGTAGTCTTAGTGAATATTAGTAAAAGAAATCACATAGCACATATTCCTTTGTATTAGTAGACATTATGAATGAAAGACTCATTTTAAAGTTAAGAGCATAAAAAAAAGTAGTTATCACAATAAGCTCTAGATACCATATAAGGATACATACTTCCTGTTTAATATAATTACTAGCAGTAATTGTTACTGCTAATATTTCATGTGTCTCTTTACATATGTGCAAGACACAGTGTTATGTGCTACAGAGATGGTACTTGTCATTTTTTGTGGACATTTTTGTCTTATATTTGGTAAACTATAACTCTGATGAGCCTCTATCTCCCACTATTAAAATATAAATACCTTTCTCACTTTCTGTTTCACTAGAGTACAGGAAATTGACCATTTGACATATGTTCTATGAGTCAGAAACTTGATTCCAAAAGCAGGTTACAAATAAAATCCAGTTTGATTACCTGGCTGCCTCTGCAATTTCCTGAGGAAGTGATGATAGAGGTTTCTGTGGTAACACTCAGTGCCCAATGTTGCTGGTGGTATCTTTACTCACTGGGCATAGAAGTGGTGACTTCACATTAAATGGATAGCAAGAGGTGGTGGTTAAAGTGTTAAGAGTTTAGCACCAAATAGCTAACTGGAATTGAATTTGATTGACCACTTATCAGTTGTGTTGATGGGCCAGTTGCTTAACTCCTCTGTGCTTCAGTTACATTATCTGTAAATTGGGAATATAATAGTAGTTACTACTTTGAGCTATGATAATTGAAAATTAATATTTCAAACATGCTTAGAATAATATCAGAAGCATAGTAAACACTCCAGCAACAACGAAAATTTCTTCAAGTAAACTTCAGAGTTTGTGAGATAAAGTAAGATTGATTCTATAAGCTAGTTATAGCCCTAGTTTCTAAACTATGTGCTAATCATTTTAAGTCACAGGAATATTGCAGGATATTGAAAAATCTGGGGCATATCATGGTGGAGCAGCAGTTAGCTCAGTTACCTCTGGAGAAGCAAGCCACACAAACCCTGGGTTTGAGTCCCGGGTCCAAGGGGAAGCAACCAATGTGAACAACTAAATAAATACACAATAAAATGCTTCTTCCTCTTCACTCTTACTGCCTACCTGCCTACTAACCTTCATTTCTGCCTGCACCTTTCCTCTTTAAAAAACCAACAACCAACTGTGGACAATAACAATAGAACTGAGGTTATTAGTAGTGTAGGAGCCGGGGCAGGAAGTGGTGGTGGGATCCAGTGGGTAATGGTGAAGAATTTCAATATTTTGGTGGGCAGGGTGTGTTGTCATGTATATGAAGAATGGAAAATCTGCACATATGGGTTTATATTATTTTATAAAGCAGTTACCTCCATAAATATCAAATTAACTTTTTTAAAGATCAGAAAGGTCTAAAACCAATAGAGGTGTAAAGAATATTTAAATATTTACTTTAGAGTGTATTTACCTTATTTTTTTCACTTTCCCTCAAATTATCAAAGTTTTCCTCAAAAAACTCCTGTCCAACATTCTTCCATAACTTTGTAAGAATTTTTGAGCTTGTAGGTATAACTGCCTTGACTTTAGGCAAAGAAACTCAGGAAGAAAATTTTTCAAATAAATCTTGGTCCAAATATTTTATAAACTAGTAAAATGTAGGGAAATGCTCTTTAAAATAGCAAATATTTTATCTAATGTATGATAAATATTTAAATAGACAAAGTATTTTCCTTTATTTTATATTATGAAGTTTTGGGTCACTGGAACTACATATTTCAATGGTCCTCAAAAAGGACTTCACCTTGTTACCATGATGCATGACACACATAGGCTTTAACACAATCCCAGATGCTGAACTGCAGAACATTCAGAACTTTCTAAAGATTATGAACAATTACTAATAATGTTACCTTCAAAATGCTCATGCTAGAGGAGCAAAAGTGATGCTGTTTTTCTCCTTTTTAACTTCAAGATCTTAGAATCTTAACCATTATAAGTAAAAAATTTGTTATAATCCACCTCATGTCTCATCCAGACAGAACATTGTATTGTAGCTGCCAACACTGCTCTCGCTGTCACTTATTGATTCATTCCTTCAAACACCATTCCTTATTGAGTGTCTGCTAGACACCAGGCTCTGTGATGGGTACAGACATTATGGAGACAATGAGGAATCCTGGAAATCAGTTTTGTCTCATATTGATCAATATATATTGAATGCCTATGAAAGCTGGATTGATGTTTTTATGTTAGACTAATGTAATGGACGAATTATAGAATGTTCTTTGTCGTAACTTGACTGACTACAATTTTAAAATTTTACTGGCCATCTTCCTTATTTTACATAGAGTGCCCATTTACTACTGATGGCTATCTATTTGAAAGACTAAGTCAAATTTTGATTAAAATTAGAATTATTATTAGAAGACTAATCAGAAATAAGATACATGTTTCTGGTAAAGTTGACAGTTGGCATGTAAGGAATACTTTTCCCCTCCTGAAATCTACTGAAATTAGGGGAAGAGAAGGGATTATATGTATAATATAAATATATTCCAATTTTACCTTCTAACTAACAAAAAAATAATTTACCCTGCAGCTTGCTCCTTAGTAAAATAAATTGAGACACTGAGCCATCAAATAAATAAAATACGAGTGCTGTTAAATTTTTAGCAATAGGGAATAACAGAGAGCCCCAAATCATCTAGTCTAAAACCATCTACAGTATTTTTAAGGTGAAAATATTTTAAATATGCTTTTAAATTAATGAAAAATGCTACAAAAGATTAAGATAAATAATGTAAGGTTGGTTATGAAGTAGGAACTCCAGCTCAGGAAGGAAGTTTGGAGCCCAACAACCCAGGGCACTGTAGTGGTTCTCAAAGTGTGGTTCCTGGACCAGGGGCATCATCATCACCTAGGACCTTGTTGGAAATGCAGATTCCTAAGCTTCCTAAACCTACTCAGTAACTCTGAGTTTAGCCTAGCAGTCAATGTTTTTCCCCCCTTAATTAATTTTTGTTGAGGAGCATTGCATCACATTAAATATGCTCCAAATATGCATCACTGTAAATTAACATCTGAATATATTAAGTTCACCACCAAGCAATTAGTATTTAATTAAAAACAAAAAACAGTGGTTCTGAAATGATAGTATGTATCAGAATCATGGAAAGGGCTTGTTTGTTGGTCTCAGTCTGTAGTCTACCTAAGCAGACTACAGGACAGCATTATAAAGGCAGAATCTCAGGCCCCAGTGCAGACCTACTGAATCAGAATCTGCACTTTAGCAAGATACAGAGGTGACTCATGCGTATGAAAGTTTGAGAACTATTGGTCTAGAGTAATGTCTTTCAAACTTTTTGACCCACAGAAGTGTTTCTTTGTGAAGCAATAGACACACAGCAGTAGGATCAGAACTGTATCTTCAGTAAGCACTTCAGCATTCTTTCTAACAATCCCTCTCTTCCCCTACAGTACTTAAGCAGAGAATGTAATTGCTTGTTCAGCAATAGCTTATATCCTGTCTGTTATAATTAGAGGTCACAAGAGAATTATAGGATGCTTTAGCTAGGATGCCAGATAGGATCTTACCTAACGTCTTCATTTATGACTAAAGAAGCTGCCATTCTGAGAAATCACAATACTCCTCAATGACAGAAGCAGTGTGGAGTAGACCTTCTTCCCCTTAGTTTCCAAGATCATGAGTTGTAATTGTGGGAGGAGGATTTGTTGGTTTTTCTTTAACCCAAGCAAATTTCAAGCTTAGAATTAGTTTTAGTTTCTGTTACTATGTAACAGATAGCTATAAGCTGTGGCTTAAAACAACTCCCAATCTTTATTTCCCAGTTCTGTAGGTCAGAAGTCCAGACATAACATGAGAGGTTCTCAATTCATTTTGTTAACAAGACTGAAATCAAGGTCTTGATCAATTGCACTATCATCTGTAGCTCAGATCATATTAAATCTCATTTCCAAGGAAAACGATTTTGGCCGACAAAAGTAGTATAAACTCAGAAAAAGAACTCTGTGAGGCTTAATTTGAGATTATAATATTTCCCACTGCTATTGTTGAGACAAGATTGTTTCCTGTTGGCTGGATTGGTTATGGTGAGTGTAGGATCACTATCACCAGAATTTCCCTTCTCTGCATTTTTATGTCCTTTTTTTTCTTTTTCTTAGACTTCAAAATTATTTTATGATTTTGTCTAATACATTTGGAGGCATAACTGCCTTGGTATAGCAAGAGACAATAGGAAGTGTTAAAAATAAGCTAAAACCAAGTGGAATATCAAATCAAACCTATGCCAAATGTGCTAATACTAAATCAAAAGTAGGTAACTTGAGTCAGTTAAGATATAGACATGTCCTCAAAATTTAAAATTCTATTTTGTGGTTTTAATAGTGATGGTAGTCATTTAAATAAGACATGATTTTTATGAATATGTCCTTGGAAGGGAGGATAATTTTTGTCAATAAAATTGTTTCTGTATTACTTAATTCATATTTGTTTACATACCCAGTAATGTGATATTGATATACAAGTATATTCCATGAGTCTACTTAGTGGAGGTATTTATGAGGTATTTAAAGTAGTCATTCATAGACTAGGGGTTACAAGGGATTGGAGGGAAGAGGAAGTGTTGTATAATGGGTGTAGAGTTTCAGCTCTGTAAGATGAAAAATTCTGGAGAGCTATTTCACAACAATGTAAGTACACTTAACACCACTGAGCTATATTCTTAGAAATAGTCAAGATGGTAAATTTTATGATTTGTGGGGTTTTTTTTACCACAATAAAAATAATTTCAACAAAATATAATTTGCTAAGTATTCTACAGAGAAAAAAAGAGAGTTTTTATATTACAACTTCATAAAGCAAACTTGAACTTACCACAAGCTTTTTTCTTCCTTAAAACTCTCTCTTCAGATTTGTTACCAATCATAACAGTGTGGTGGTGGCAAATTTTTCTTCTGACCCTTCCCCTAGGGGAGGTATGAGGATTTTAGACTGGGAAGAAGTCAGAATCTTTCAGAAGTTGCTGTAGGATAGCTACAGGATGTCAATGGAAACAATAGGCATGTTCAATTTTAGAGTGTAATAATGTAAGTGAAATAAATATATATGAACATATTTAAATATATCATTGGCTATAAAAACAATAAATAACATCAATTGTGCTGTAAGAATTTAGGATGGGAAAACTTGAGACAGTTGAGGAAACTGAGATTTAAAAAAAAAGATGATTATCCAGTATCAATTACAAAACTAGTAAGTAGTGAAGATAGAATTTAAACTCAGGCAGTTGACTATACAATCTATGCTTTTGAACTATCACACTGTAATGGCTTTTCTGTGAGCATATGGAATGTTGGACAGACATAAATGACTGCTTACAGTTGGAAGAAGTTGGATGTGTCAGCAGTTCACTCTGTTTTGCTGTCTTTTCTCCCTCACATTCTTGTCAAATGTAGTTTTACATGGTATTCTTGCATTGCCCACGGTGTTGGTGTTTAATCCAATAGGATGGCCCTGACATGAAGTGGTTAGCACAGTGGACCTCACTACAGGTCTTCCTTTTGTAGGTAAAGTCCTTGGTAGAACATCATGGATAAGGTCTCAGAGTAGAAGGAATTTAAACACACAGGAAGGGAAACTGTTATTAAATAGTCTCAAGATTTTCCAGTCATTGTGACCAAAATGAACATAAATATGCCTTCATTGAATAATAATTTGTGTGGTACCTCGTAAAACACAAGTTTATTAACCATGAAATAATGTTATTACATGGCTCCAGCAGGGTATGCTCTTTCATTATGCATGTAGTGGTATATGGTATATGCAAATGGTTGTTTCCAGGAAGCCACTAATATTTAAAGAACCCAATTTCCTTGATTTCATAATTAATATTAAAGAAATTTAGAACATGTAACACATTTTAGACCAGGAGTCCTGTGTGTCAAAAATACTGAAAATCTGAAAGATTAGTGTAAATAGATGTTTATTTGTATCTTATAGAAATAAACATTCAGAAAGTACATTCTGAAGCCAAAGAACTCTTGTTCTCTCCCAGTATTTGAAATAAAGGTGTCAAGATCACAAAATGCATCTATAAGGAAAGAATGGTAATTTATTACTCTTAAATTCATGAATCTATTAAGGAAATTCATTTTATCTAATCCTTAGGTTTTATATACCCTTTTTTAAAAAAAAAATCAAGAGTGAGACTTTTGGGTCTAAGTAGAAAAATGACTCCAATTTAGTTCTGTACTTGCCAACCCCAGCTTGTCACTGTTTTGAATTATCATAGTTGTCCATCAATTGTGTCAAGGCAGAATAGAAAATTGGACTGTGGGTTGGGTACTGTTAAGGATATATAGAGATTTCTATAAAACATAAGAATAGGAATCTCATTCTTCTCTTTAGGATGATGTGTTTTCTTCATTTTGGTTTTGTTTTTCTGTGGATCTTTTAACTTTTTGAACAATATAAACAGCTTTCTAGTCACAAAGATCTTTTAGGACATTCTTACTTTCAGAACTTTCATGATCTAGAAATGAGGCACTGTTCCATTCACAGTTTAGTTTGTATTGCTTGAGTTGAGCTAATTGTCTAAGGTCATAGGACTCTACTGACTGTTTTGCATGTACAAGTTGATATTCTGAATTCTGCCCAGAGTAATGGATCAAAATAGGCAGTTAATTGAAGGTTAAAAAAATGAATATAATATGCAATTTTAATTTTGCAAGGAAATTAAAGGTCTTTTAGTTCAACACATTTCTTTTGCAGTTGAGAAAACAAAGATCCAGAGAGCATTTGGCTTTTGACCACATAGTCATCTACTGACCGAACTTGTATTAAAAAAGGTCTTTTGTTTTATAACTCAAAGGTCTTTCTTTTTAAAGAAATATCTGAGAATAGTGACTAATAACTTTGCACCTATCACCCACCTTTGTCAAATTTTATCATCTATTTTGCCATTTTTCTATTTTTAAAAGCAATATGAAAGATATAATAAATTCCTTTGTACACTTTTTACTGATAATACTTTTTACACTACCTACAAAATATGCTATTGTTATGTGAAGATGCTAAAACAGTAGCTATCTATACAACATCGGTGGTGTTTTACATGATATAGAACAGCATATAAGTAGAATCATTGTATGCGCTCTTCTGAAACTTGTTTTTATTGCTTATTGTTTTAAAATTTGTAATGCTGAAATGGGTAACTATGATTTACTAACTTTTACTATTTTTCATATTGTGAACATATTACAATGTTTTTATCCATTTTCCTATTTTCTTAAAAAATTTGCTGTTTCAAACAGTGCTATAATAAACCATCTCTGTGTGGGTTTCTTTGAGCACACTTTCAAGAATTTCTTTGCACCATTCTTAGAAGTAAAAGTACTTGAATATTACACATTATTGTCAAGTTTTTCTCCGTATTATACAGCAATGTTATGCAATACCAATTCAATGAATAGAAAATGATTCGCTGTGACTTTATCTGTATTTCCCCTTTTAGTAATAAAGTTTTTTTTCTTTTCATATGTATATCACTGAGCTATTGCTGTAATATCAGGTAACTAACCACTCAAACACTTTGAGACAATTGTTTGTCTTTATGGGTCTGCAGGTTAACTGACAGGACTCTGCTTCAGGATACATCCACGTCTCTTCCATGTGTCTGATCCATCTTGGGCTAATAGGCCACATAACAAATCTCCTTTTGTAGCAAAGACAGGAGCACAATAGTGCAAGCTCCATTACTCAAGAACATTTCAAGTCCCAATTTTAACACTCCTGTTGACATTTCACTAACTAAAGCAAGGCACTCACTGAGTCTGATATCCATAAAGTGAAGTTACTCCGCCCCTATGAAATGATGGTTATAGGCCAGAAGGCATATAACTGCTACAAGGGAGGGAAGAAGTATAACCAATAATTTAATCTACCATAACACATTTATTGGGTGTTCTGGTTTCATCTTCTGTAAATTGTTGGTTCATAGTCTTTACTCATTCTGCTCTTGTCTTGTTTGCATTTTGCTTAATATTTTTTAGATATTCTTCATAATCATGTGGATTCTGATGTTTTAGACTATAAAAACCTTTCAGTCCGAGACTTATTATTTCACTTTGCTTATAATATTTTCATTATAGAGAAACGTAAACTTTTATTACAGTCTAATAACATACAGTCTTTTCCTTTAAGGTTTGTGTTCATAGAGCCTTGTACTGAAAATGAGTTCTATCCCAAGGTTATTAATGTGTTCTCCAATGTTTACTTCTAAAAATATTAATGTTTCATTTTTACACTGAAGTCCATGATTTGGTCAGAACTATTGCATATTAATAAGGTAGAAATGCTATATTTTATGTATTCAGAAATATATATTCAGGCATTCCAATATCATAAATTGACTACCCATCATTTCCTCACTGCTATATTGTAATGTCAGTTATAGATTACTTAATGATATAAGTGCTTTGAATCACCATTCTGCTCCATTGGATTAATTGTGGAACTCAGCCCTTACACCACCTACCTGAATCATTCTAGTATTATTCATATTTTTAATATTCCCTGGAATATGTTCTCCAACTTTATCCTTCCAAATCGATGAATACTCTCGCCTTTTTTGCTCTTTAATACATTTTATTTTGAACATTTCCCCCAAAGAATCACTTAATATTGCATTTATGTACTATTTATTAGTATGGAATTACCATTTTTATGATACTGAGACTTTCCAACCATTAGTAAAAGGCTTATAGCTTTCTCAATAAAGGCCTTGTGCCTTTTTTGTTAAACTTGTTCTTGGGTATTTATAATAGTTCTCTATCATGATGTAACAAATTATCAAAAATTTAGCAGCTTAAAAGTACCCACACTTATTACCTTATGGTTTCTGTGAGTCAAGAATCTGAATCCTGCTTAGGGTTTCATAAAATCCCTTGACTGAGGAAGAATTAACTTCTATGGTCATTCAGGTTGTTGGCAGAATTCATTTTCTTGAGGTTATATGGTTGAGCACCTCTACTTCCTGATAACCATTGACTTGAGTTGACCTCTATTTCCTAGAGTCCTTCTTCATTTCTTGTCATGCAGACTTTCCCAGTTTGGTTACTTCCTTCATTAAGTCAATAAGGGGAGTCTATAGAGTGAGTCTGTTACCATGATAAAATCTTATATTATATAATATAACTCGTCGCCTTAGCCATATTGCTTAGAAACATGTCACGGGTCCTGACATTAAAGGAGAAGATTATATAAAGGTGAATACTAGGGGACCATAGGGACCACCTGGAGTCTGCCCGCCACTGTAATTTTTGTTGCTACTGTAAATGGGATCCATAGGTTAGCTCCCTAACAACAGTTCTTTTTAGCATGCAAGAAATCACATTTTTCCCAATTTCTTGTGGCTAGGGTTCCAGACATCATTTAGAGTCAGTTCTCTTTATTTGTGGTAGTTATGTCCTATAAATTCACTGAACTAGCATATACTGAACCATTGCTACTAAGGGGAACATAGGGTTAGGTTATTACAAACATCTGGTCTCAATATTTTTATCAACAAATCATATAACTTATTTTTAAGTGTATTTCTCTTTAAAGATACCTTATTTAGTATATATTGTTGATTCCTTAATACTGACTGTATGGCTAACAGAACTATAACTGTACAATTGAATAAAGCAATAATAATAATGACAACAGGAATATCAATAGGCTAAAACCAGATACTGAAAAATAATACAATAGGAAAGGGGATGGTCTAAATTAAACTCTAAGGCCTTTATGTGTTTTTGAATGAGAATAAAGATATTGATAAAACTCCAAGAAAAGTATGCATACAAAGTTTAAGACTACTAAAAAATAAAAATACAGTCTACAATATTCATAAGTAGAGATGGATGGGAAAAGATTTGATGAATCTAGAAGAATTTTGAAAAGGTTAAAAATACAGAAAAATACAATAAACAGAAGTTTAAGAACTGAAAAACAACCCAAAATATAAGGGTAAAGAATTTTTTTAAATAAAGGATAAATGCAGTAGCAAATCAATAACCAGAAAAGGGTGATATAGTTACATTAATTTCTGAAAATAGCCTACATAAATATTCAGTAAAGATAATGACAACAAAAAAGGAAAGTAATAGCAAAAGTCGAGAAATAATATAGCTAAAAATTAGTTCATTGTAATAATTATCAAAACCAGCAATATTAATCAAGACAAAATAAAGAAATACAAGTAAATATTATTATAAATGTAAAAGGCAAAAAATCATAGACACAGCAGAGATTGGTAAATAATTTAAAAGATACTATGGAAAACCATATGCAAATAAATTTGAAAATTTAGACAGTGAATTTTTTAAATGAAAGCTATTGTTACAACATTAAGCCTAAAAAGAAAACCAAAACACCATTTCAGACCCATATTTTTAAAGAAATTAAATCGAGAGTACATATATATGCATACGTACCAAACCCCAGAAAGCTTAATTTTATAGATGATTTATATAAATATTCAAGAAATAGGTAATTCCTATCTTCTGAAACTACTACAAAAATAACCAAAGTGGGATAATGCCCCAACTAATCATATGAGGTAAAAACATTTACTTAAGAACCTAACTGCAAAAATCTAAATCCAAATGTTAGAACAGAGAAGATATCAATTAAAAAAAAATACATCATGAAAAAAAAATCATCATCAAGAATAAAAGTAATATTAGAATATCTATCAATGTATTTTTCCACATTAACAGATTAAAGTAGAAAAATAATATGGCCACCTCAATTGAAAATTATTTTATATAATTCAGCATCATTTATGATTTTAAAAAAGGACACAATAAAAACAACTTTTTGAACTGGAAGGGACTTTCCTTTACATAAGAAACCTAACTCAACAGTGTCAGGCAAACGTTTCACTTACAATTGAAAAATTAAAAGCTTTTGAAGAAAATGTGATAAAGGAAATAAGAATGAACAGTCAGATAAGTATGAGAAAAAACTGTAAGTGTGAACCAGAAGTCAAAAAGAGGGAGGATGGTTCCTAAGAACAGTGCGGTTAAATGTTTAATGCCTCAGGGTACCTGATGAAGGGGAAGAGTAAAGAGTATCCTTTAGATTCCAGGACCTTAGTGGGAGTTACTTTAGAAATGGTGGGACCACAAAATAAGGAGGGTCAGAGTAAATTCTGCTTTTAGGAAAAGGGAATCATTCATCCACTGTTTCTTTAATTAGAAATAATTAAAATAATTAATATGCTATTTTTGGTACATCCAGTGTGGTCTGATTTGGGACCTGATATTTTAAAAAGAAAAACTTACATTTCAGATAATGTTTGTAAGAACATTAGCTTACATATTTACTTGTTAACATTATTTTGTCTTATTTCTAATATGCACAGTTACTTATAATCACTAACTTAACTAATGGAAAAAAGATGCCTGACCTTATATTTCAATGCTTTACCATTTACTAGAATATTTTCCAACTTTAAGAAAATACATTTCTTCATTACCTGGATGAACTAGCATTCTGTTTCTAAAAGGAAATTCTTCTAAAATACTTTTTCTTAGCAAGTACATGAGGTTAATATAGTTCTAATATCAAGTAATTAGATTAGAAATAATAAATATGTTACTAGATTAGAAATTGTATTTTAAAATATCCCTCAAATTCTATAACAAGATTCCATTCAAATGCTTTTTTATATTAATTTGTACAAGCAGAAAAAAATTTCCATTGTATATCAATAGCCTGATTTGTATTTATTTTCATGGAAAGGTTGAGTGACTATAAAATGTTTGATAATTAGCTAGGTATGTCAAATGACTTAGAATGTTTATTTTAAAGAATATATAAGCAGTATTTTTTCACCATTCCCATCCACATTTATCAGCTTTACTTTTTTT
This sequence comes from Solenodon paradoxus, assembly GCA_004363575.1. Lineage (NCBI taxonomy): Eukaryota > Metazoa > Chordata > Mammalia > Eulipotyphla > Solenodontidae > Solenodon > Solenodon paradoxus. The sequence goes on from RJWH01000988.1 coordinate 356,942, forward strand.
TCCCTTATAGCCACATCTAGTCTTACTTCTTTCTGGCTTTAACAAAAAGGAACAGAATGGGATCACAAACCTTAATGTGATGGTTGTATTAGCCTGACAGAGGACCCTTCCATGAATATCGAATCCTATTCATTGACAGAAAGGGAAATTTGGGGGTCAAGAGAAATAAATTAATATAAAAATATAAACCAATATTATCTCAATAAAAGCAAATAAAGATATTGGATCTCTTGGTCTCCTTTCCCTGGTTTATTAATTTCTTAGATAATTCAAATCCCAACATACTGAGATCATCTTCTCAAACCACACATGACCACATATAAATAACTATTATAAATCTCATTTTCTCTCTTCTAATAGGTATTTCATATTTTATATAAACATAAATCAATGAAAACTTAGAGGGATTATAATTCCAGAGATGAGAGAATTTCTCAAAGTTTGGTAGTATCTATAGTCTCTTTATTCTTGAAGGAATTAGCAAACTCTGGGAACAGGATTGAGACTTCCCCATGCAGAGGTCCCTACTGAACTGAAAAATCAGGAAGGCTTTAGGTGTCTTTTGGAGGTACTGAAGAACAAAATTGGAGACTTGAGGGCCTCTACCTTATATCTAATTTCTTGCCAGACAGTTTTTTTTTGGTGTAGCATGTGAGGCTAAAGAGCAATGCTCTAAAGTTGAAAAAATAAAAGTGAAATTTCAATAAGAATACAGAAGTTCTGAACAAGGTAATTGAGGAAATTCACCTAACTAGAGCACCCTTCCGAACATCAGAGTGCACATTCTTTTCAAGTGCTCATGAAACATTTACGAAATTGATCCCAAACTCTGCCAAAAAATTTCAAAGGATTGAAAAAATTCCAGATGTATTCTCTGACCACAAAGCATTAAGCTGGAAATCATTTTTTAAATTATTAGAAAATCTCCAATATCCTGGAAAATGAAAGCTAGGTTTCTTAATAATGCAGATATTATCTATATTGACAAAAAATTAGCAAATGTTTTAAACTCTGTGATAGATGAGGATGTTATGTATTGTGGGAATGCAGATTTATATGCATATATTAAAATTGAACAAGAGTTAAAAATAGTCTAAATTCAACCTCAAGAAACAGATAAGTTTATCTGCGACTTATCTCTCATCCCTTGATTTCTTCATAAGCAAATAGAGAAAACCATGCATTTTCTGTCACTTAGATGGAGCTGTGGAGCCAGGGGCAGCAGGTGAGAACTCGCGTTGTCTGAAAGTCCTACCTGCAATCTTGCCGCACTGCTAATCTGCTCATTGGGTTTCCAGCTAGATGGAGAAATAGTTTCTGATTGGGTGAGTACGCTGGTGAGGGTTCCTCCCTCTGAGCCCTGGATCCGTGAGTGGTGGCAGAACCCAGCGTGTGCAGCTATGGATGGTTCAGGTGTTCTTAGCTGAGGGCGGATCTTTCTGCTCCCCCATTTCTTCACTTGAGAGTACTACCACTGTTTCCGGTTTCCCCAGTGAGTCTGAGCTTCCCAAGTGGGGTCTGAGTGATCCATTTCACCGCTTGTCCCATTTCATGGCTTGTCCCATCTCTTTTGTCCTGCTGCAAAATTGGGGGTTAAAAACGGATTTTGCAGCCATCCTTTGTGGAATGAGACAATTGAAGAACTTGCAGCCATTTGGACTTTGAGTCCAAGCGTGAAACCTGTACTCATACCTGTGTCAGCTGCATGTGCCCAGGTGGAGGACTTACTGTCCAGAGAGCAGGTGCCCCAGAGCCGATCACTCCAAGAGGCCCTCTTGAGTTCAAGAACAAGCTGTTTTATTTAGACTTGTATTTAGAACGTGTTACTTTCTCGAAACTTTTACTGCCTGGGTGGAGTTTCAGACAGCACGCAAAACGTCCTCCAGGAGAAGAGGAGCCTTATTAAACAACACCTATTTTGAAATAAGGAAGAAATAGTAAATCAAATTTTAAAGATAAAAACAAAATACAAACATATTAACAGAATAAAATGTAGGGGGACCTTTATCTGATCTTGAGATAAAGAAGGAATTTTAAAATGTTAAAAGTAAAGTTCAAAAATACAAAAAAAAAAAAAAATTTGAGCACAAAAAATTAAAATTTCCATGCCAAGAATCAAAATTAAATATAAGAGAAAAACTAGGGGGACTATTTACTGGCATTGTCTTCATAATTCTTCTTACATCCAGACAGACACACGTTGCCCACAAATCTCAGAGAGTAAAATCATGAGGACTTGTTTCTCATTTGTGTTGTATTCACTGCGTTTGCTGTGGCTCTTTTCACTCCATGTTTTTCTCACTCCAGGACCCAGGCAAAAGAGCAGTACTTAAATAGTCAAGGCTGATGTTGTGGCCTCATGACAGAGGAAAAAACTACAGAGCTACTAGATGACTAGAAAGGTATTGGTGTCACTGACGAATTTCGCAGGCAAGTCAAAGATGTGTTGCTAAACCTGACACCAATGGCTTGGGGATATATTTTTTCCACAGAGGGGACCAGGAAAGAGGGCAGGAGCTTTTTTTTTTAATTAATTTTTTAAAATTTAATCTACCCAATCATCTATGAAAAAAAAACCTTGTTTTCTCAAAGGTTTTCAAATGTAAGAACTTTTGAAAGTGTTTTCTCTTGGTCTGAGCAAAGGTGGTGCCACCTTGCAAATGATGCAGATAGTATACTAGCTGGAAAATTAGATGTGGTTTGAAACAAAACAGTTTGATAAGCTTCCTAACTAGAATACTCACCACCAGTTTCTTATTCAACTACATGCTATTTTGAATGAGTGTTCTTCCTGAAGAAGAACAAGTGAGAATTATCTTAAAAACTTTTTTAGAACAATGAAAGGATATTAATACTTTTTGAAAAATATAATTATACCCTTTCCCTTTAAAAAATCCTTGAATTGGGTAGACTTGGACAGATCTAATAAAATCACTATCTTATTTGCTTTCTAAACATAAAAGTTTTCCTCTGCCCTAAAGTTTTTTCTAGCATGTTATGGTGGGAAGAGACATTTGAGATTCCATTGTTTCTATATATACATGTTTGCCATGAATATTAAAATATCATTGTCACTAATTTATTGGGCGGAGATGTGCTTTACCAAAGGTGAAGGGAGAAGCTCTGTGGAAACACATGGGCATTTACAATGGAGGTTGAATTAGAAGATGTGGATATATTTGGGGGAACACTTTTCTCTATATGTAAAAGAGCCTGTCTCCCTGTAACAAAATTGTCATCAGTGTTCTTCACTTCCATACCCATAACCATATCCTAAAATTGGTCAATACAAACAAGCCTTTGTTTTCAACAGTCTTTAATTCCAGTGTTCAGCTCTCAAATCAACCTCTTCTCCTTCCTGTGCACTCACACCTGGGTTGCTGCTCACCTTTGACTTCAAGAGAGTTTTCTAGTCCTTTCATCTTTCAGTTTTCTCTCATTCCTCTCCTGGTCTTACCAACCCAGTCACATCCAAGCTGGTAGTTCAGTGCCTGGTCCGCTGCCCACTCCCTTTAAACAAAATCTTGCAGCTTCCTTGTATTCCTCTTTCTGTTATCTCACCTAAAGAAACCTCATTTAGGATCCACCCTATTATCTACTTTCTCCACTCCCAAATCTAGACAGTTGAGTCAGCTGCTAGAAGAAACCAGGCAACCATGTAAACTAGAATTGCAATAGAGTTGCAATCTCCTGACTTCTGACCTCTTATCTAACTCCCTTTAAATGCAGGTGTAGCCTCAGAATGATGTCCAATATCCAGCACTATCTGGAAAATACTATACAATATAGATATATCTGATACTAAATGAAAATCTTCCAAATTTGTTTAGAGAATGGTATTGTTTTTCTAAACAAGCATTTCACCATTTTGCTCTCCTACTTAAAAAAATAATTATAGTGACTTTAAATAAAATTTATATTCCTTAACATAACTTATAATACCCTCTGTCACCTGGTCCTTCAGTCTCTTCTACCACTCCACAGCACTCAGACCATGCTTCTGGAACACAGCAGAATGGAGTTCCTCTCCTACTCTGCTGTTTCACAGAAGAGACACCATTTCAGAGTTCAGGTGAATGACCATGAACCAGCCCCTTGGCTGCTCTGAGCTTTAATTGAGGGAAAGAATTTCTGTTTTGTAGGGTGGTGTGAAGAATTAGAAAAAAAAGGTATATAAAATAGTAAGAACATTTTATTTATATGTTAATGTCCCTTTAAAAAGTAATATTGCCATGCTTAGCAGAGAGTGATTTCCAGTAATGATCATAATTCTGTACGTTTGTTCCAACAGCTCAGAATGTTCTTGGAAACTTTCTTTTCCTGGCTGACTTACATATACTTCCTTCAAGATTCAATTTAATATCTAATACACAGAGATTTCTTTTAATAGTAGACTGGGCCAAATTCTCTCACAGTACTTTAAGGATTTGGACAACTTATTCACAGCATTTTCACATTATATTAAAATTATCCAGGTACACAGCTGCTATTCTCAATTGCTTGGAAGCTTCTGTAGCTTTATATGTCTATCTGCTCCAGCACTATGATCACATCTGACACAGTGTGCACTCAAAACATTTACTGGAATGAAATATAAATCTAGAAATCAAACATTGACTCATTTTATTAAATGTTTAAGGAGATGACACTAACTTCTGGGGGGAAAGTAGAAACATAAAATATAGATTGCCATATTCAAACAACCACTTGTATGTTGCTTTAAAAATATTTAGAGTTGCAATGGTGGAGAGACATCGAGATCAGAAGCTTATTTTAAAATAGTCCATGGTTCCTTTTGTTATAGCTCTCTCTCTCAACCGACAAATACAAACGGTGCTCTTTTAGAAGTAGTGAAGATAGCTTTATTACCCGTGGGCCAGATGTAGAATCTGAGCCCCCAAATACTTTTGGGATACACTTTTATTGGTGAGGGAGAGGGGAAGGTGTGAATTGGAACAGGAATTACAAGTGGAATTCAATTACTCATTTGTGAATTCCTCACATGGATAACACACAGGATTCACATAATTGTAAAATACACATAAGGTTTCGTTTTCAGAAAGGGGTCCCTCAGTAGCTTCCAGTCAGTCTGGACTTTCAGGAGCCTGGTGGCTGGGTGGCCACTGTTGGTCCTCAGCAGCTAGAAACTGGGGTGCGGCTTCCTCCCTTCTACACTTTATGTCAACTTTTAAATTGCAAAAAAAGTCCGTTGTCTGGAGATCAGATGGCTGAATAGAGTAAGGGATATGCAGGGGCTTTTTATTTTATTTTTTAAATTCAATTATTGGTGTTAGGACTAAAGAGAATATGAAACAAAAATAACTTTTGGATATTCCTGATGCCTCATTGTTTGAAACAGAACAATTCTTTGTGGAAATTTTCTTGGTGGGAACCATCTTTTTGTGTATATTTCTGATATTACCCAATTTCCAAATAATATATAAAAATATTAAAGAAAGGCCATATATTCTCCTTTTTCATAATGTTAGACTCTGTGGTGTTATTTATCCGTAAATAGAAGTACAAATAGAAAATCATATGCATCCTGACTTGAAATTGAAAAACGTAGCTCTTTTATTTTTGAAGCAGGTTTCTTTAAGGCATAGGCTGTCTTTGTCACATGCCCCTTCCAGCACAGACATGTGTATAAAGCTTAATGATTACTGGGTTATAATAGAATGGGTTAGGTTTATTAGTTATAGAATGATTTATGGATCATCTTCAAAAGAGCAACTGGACTATTTACATTTCGGTTTCCTAGTTGATAACCAATTATATTAACTGAAAGTGTTAGAGTTCTATTTTTGGTTAATGGCAGACATGATGATGGATGAGGGCCTCATCCTGGGGAGTGCTCTCCCGCCTACATTCCAGTCAGGGAATTGTATATTATGACTTAATGACACCATGGTTACATCAGTATGTAAAATTTACTGAGAACTTTCCTTCCAGTTTCTTCTGAGTATTCTCGCCAAAAGTCAAGAGCACAAGTCACTCAGAATGACCCATTTATATAACTTATTGGCAATATAAGTTATTGCAAGTATATGCCTTTGAAAGACTATATAGCACCAAAATTATTTCCTTGGTCAAATATTTTTAGTGAGTAATCAAAAGTATAACATTATAGAGTTGATAAATATATACAACTTGTGGCCTATATGCCCTTGAGAAAGACCTTTTTCTTCCTTTTGTAACATTTGACATACATGAAAGGACCAATGGTGACAGATAACTGTGCAAGTCTGAAAATTGCATGGGGCTTCCTGTTTGAATGTGACCTTAAGGGAGTAGAATTATCTGTATATCAATCCCCTCTTAAAGGTTATGAATGAGAACTGGGTCATTAAAACAGGTCATGGAGTGAGTCTACAGACTTGGACAATGATGTCACTTGGCAGTGAGAAACGAAGGAGGTTAAATTAGCAGGGAATGTATAAGATAGCAATATTCTTTCTTGTTACATTTGGAAGTCAGACAACCCTGGAAAAACATGGTTGTTTAGAAAATCAAGGAAGTGGGTTTGGAAATCCTCAGAATGCCCAGAGATTAGAAAGGTCTTAATTTTTTTTAATCAATCACAACCCCATGAGGTATGTGTTTTTATTTATTGAAATAGAATGTTGTCGACATTATAGAATTAAATGACATTTAGAACAAAGCATGAACTAATTTTATGTATAAATACACACACCTTCTGTTTACATTTAATGTTAATTATTAGCAGTTGCTAATGTTAATGTTAGCGGTTTTTTCTCCAAGAGGTAGTTGGTTTTTTTTTTTCTCTCTACCATTTCAGCTTATGTGAATCTTTTATAATAATCACATTTTACTTTTGTGACTATAAGATATTTTTATTTTTTAACTTTTGTCTTAATTTTGTTTCTTTAACTGATAGAATCTAATTGCATCGATGTCCCCAGATTTTATCAACCTACTGTGTAGATAACAGAGTTTATTAGTAGTGATTAATTTCCTCTTATCCCTCTTATTTTTCTCAAATGAATGATAAAAGTATACTTTTCTAACTTTAGTTTGTATCTGGCTACAAGTGTCACTGCCTTTCCTGGTGCTTAGACAGCACACAGGCTTGTTTTCTGTTAGAGTAAGACATTGATTTGCCTGAACCCCAAACAACAGAACACAAAAACCAGAATAGACAAATGTCTTTTATAAAAAAGATGTAACTAATGAATCAACTGTTGGAAGGAACTTATTTAAACATTTCTTTATCACTTCCTGGGGATGCGATGCTCACACTCATCCAACACACCTCCTAGCTCTTTTACTATGGCAACTGACCTGCGTCATGAAAACAGATGTTTCCAGTAAAACATAATTGGTCATCAAAGGTTGCTATCCCCAGCCTACTCTCTTTATTATAGTAAGGGAACACCTAGTATATTACATAAATTAAAGTAAATTAACTGGAACAAACCACTTCATGAGTATAGTGTTTAACAATTTCCTTTTTGTTATTAGGATCTATCCTCCAGAAATGTGAATGACTACATTCATTAATATGTACACCCTAGGGATATCTCAGACATAGTTCCAGTAGTTTACAATGGGTGACAAAGTTAGCATCTTTCAAAAGAATAAAATGACAAAGGCCATCATGCTGAATAATAACAGCAATATTTCAATCTTAAAAGATCTATGTAGCAATTTTCACTATCCAGAAAAAAGTGTTTACTAAGTAAACCCCTTACAGGCCAAAATAGAAGTTACAAAGTTCTGCTACCACAAAATTATTCACAGGTAAGTCTTTCAATTTCATTCACTATTTCTGGTAACTTACACAGAGTTCTAACGAATTTGAGGCACATACAAATTACATATGTAGGGTGAAAAAGGATGCATTTTTAAAGCAAGAACTCTTATAGGCAGAAGATGGGATGACCAATAGCTTGACAATAGAGCAGGAAATGAGAAAATGAAAAAGTCAGACTCAAGGTTGCAAAAACTGCCAGATGACTCACTTTTCTAGCCTTTTGTGTTATTACTGGATTGTAGCTTGCTATAGATTTTTGGTTCAAAAAGCAAAGTTTTAATGGTTAGTGGTAAATGTCAACTACCTGGAAAATTAACTAATTTCATAATGTTAGATAAGCCAACAATTAACTATTCTTTATTTGGTCACAAGTCTGCACCTGTCAACATTTTAGAAGATCTTGGCCCTTTTCTTTTATTATGTAGCTTTGAAAATCACTTTATTACAGTGGCTACTTCTGGGAGGAAAAACAAGTAGATTTTAATTTTGATTATATTAGCCAGGTCTCTCTTAATTACAGGAAACACCTATATTAAAGTTATCTTAAGTAAAAGAAAGTTTATTTGATTCCCCCGCCCCTATCCCCAGAAGTGTAGCAGATTGACCTGAAAATCCCTAAGCTGTCCAGATACCTACCAATGTCAGGGAGGGAACCTAGTGGTTGGGGAAACATAATTTTAAAGAGAAGTGGCCAAGTATGTTATATAATTCAGGGCAGGAAAGAGGTGAATACTGTTAGAACAGTAAGGTTTGTAAGAACTGGAATCAAATTTGTTAATAAGAATATGCATCTGGAGTTCCGAGGGGATATAATTCATTTTTATGATAGTAACATACTATTTAATTTTTTGAAGAGTAAGGAGGAAAGGAAGGAAGAGAAGGATGAAGCATTTGTTTGTTTCAGGTTTGGTTCCTCCCACCCCAATACCAACCCAGGGTCCAACCCTAGGACTTTACATGGTCCATACCCCAGTTATCTCCTCTTCCTGAGCCATAATGGTGTGCCCTAATTTATTTTTTGTGTAGTGCTTTTTCAGTTTTATTGAGATACAACTGGCATACAACATTGTATAAGTTGAATAGCATAATTACTTGACTTACATGAGAATTGCCATAAATTTAATTAACATCCATTACTTCAAGTAGATTTTTAAAAATTCCTTGTCATGTGGACTTTTAGGATTTACTCTTAGCAACTTCTGATGCACCATAAGCAGTGTTAACTATATCATCATGTTGTACACGATATCCCCAGTACTTATTTATAACTGGAGGTTTGTTCCTTTTGACCTCCTTCATCCATTTCCTTTACCTATTATGCTTCCTGTCTCTGGCAACCATAATTCTGATCTCTTTATGAGGTCTTTGTTTTGTTTTGCTTTAAGATTCCACATATAATTTGAGATCATACAGTATTTGCCCTTCTCTGTCTGACTTATTGACTTAATATAATGCCCTCAATGTTCATCCATGTTGTCCCAAATGGCAGGGACTTTTCTTTTTATTGACTAGGTAGTATTCCACTGTGTGTATATATCACATTTTATTCATCTGTCAGTGTACACTTAGATTATTTTCATGTCTTCACTCATAAATAACGCTTCAATGAACATGGGTTTTGCAAATATTTCTTTGGCATAGTGGTTTTGTTTTCTTCAGCTATATACTCAGAAGTGAATTTTCTGGATCACATGGTAATTCTGTTTTTAATTTTTGAGGAAACTGCATATTGTTACTCATAGTGGCTGCATCAACTTACATTCCCACCAGTAGTGTACAAGGGTTCTCTTAATAGCCTCACCAGCATTTGTTATCTCTTTAATAATAGCCATTTTAATAAGTGTGAAATGATATCTCATCATGGTATTTATTTACATTTTTCCTAATGATTAATAATGTTGAGCACCTTTTCATGTTTGTACCCATTGACCATTTGTATATTTTCTGTGAGAAAAATGTTCAGTTCCTTTGCCTATTTTTTTAAATTGGATTATTTGGGGTTTTGTTTTGTTTATTTGCTATTGAGTTTGTATGGGTTCTTTATATATTCTGACATTAACCCCCTATCAGATGCATAATTTGCTAAAAAAATTTTCCCATTCTGCATGTATCTTTTCACTTTGTTGAATGTTTCCTTGCTGTGCAGAAGCTTTTTAGTTTAATTTAGTCCCAGTTGTTTATTTTTGAAAATCCTGTGTATTGTAAGTACCCCCTTAGCATAATGCTACCCAATCTAGAGTGGAACTCCTTTCCTGTCAGCCTCTCCCTGAGGTCAGCGCTCTCTCTCCCTCTCTACCTCCCAAGGAAAACCAGTAGACACTGAGAAAACAGTAGTGACCAGGCAGAAAAGAAAAAACAATGATGTAGAGGAAGGGAGTGAAAAGTTCAAGACTCTGTAACAGATAATTCAGTACGAAAAGGGGTAATCAGAGGACATTAAGGGGTTGGATGTAAAAAAGGAGAAGATAAAGGAAGAGAATTTTGAGAAGTAAGAACAATTTGTCAAGGACTAAGATAAATGAGTGGCTAGCTTCTCCATCTTTCCCTTTCTTCCCCTGTTTCCACCTGCTCCCCACCCCCAAAGAAAACATATATTCTGTATGACTTGAGAACAGTTAATGAAATCAGGCAAGGTGAAATTCAGGGCAGGTAGGATTGGTCCTCCCTTCTGTGAACAGTGGGTGCTGGCAGACTCTCCCTGGTGGGCACGGAGTGTCTGCTTACAGACGATTTAGGTAGAAAACAATAAGGTAAATCACTTTTCCCCCCAATTCTTCTTCCTTAGAGACCAGAACTCTCTAGAAAGATGTTTTCTTTGTAGCTGAAAAAGAATGGAGATGTAATCACATGATCTAAAATAACTGTAAAATGTACATATTGGAGAGTCTTAAGCTTTAATTTCTCTCATAATTGTCAGTTAGGTGTCAGGAGGAAATTAGAAGAAGGGAACATTCTTGCAGTAGGGGAATTTCAGTTAGCAATTTGAGGCCAATCAACATGCATAGGTCACATTTTGAATCTAAATGTAGAGTTATGGAAACACAGAAAAAAGAGAAAGTTCTGGTGCTTTGTGGTCTTAAAACTCTTCCAAAAGAAGAAAACAATGTTCAGAGATCTGGCTTTCCTAATTAGCTGCAAATGCACCAGCTAGCTGCTCATAGCTACTCTCTCTCTTTCTCTCCTCTCTCTCTCTTCCCATCCCCCCACCCACAGGAGAAAATAGATTCATAGTCAATATTCAGTATTCGAATCTCTTGGTTCTTCACTGTTGCCATAAAGAGAGAACATTCTTAGGTCTCTCTGAAAGGCAACTCTATCTAGTAATATGAAACACCCTGCTACTGACAATTGTGTAAGACTACTTTCCCATTATAATAATCACAGGCCACAGGTGTCTGCCAAGCACCTGAAAAATGACAGGTCTAAATGAAGATAAATTTGAAAAGCTTGATATGAAAAAAGAGTGTAAATTATGTCATTAATCATTTTTATATTGTTATACTTACAAATGTTAATATTTTGGCTACATTGGGTTAAATAAAATTTACCATTAAAATTAATTTCATCATTTTCTTTTTATATTTTTAATGTGACTACTAGAAAATTCCAAATTATTCTGGCTTGTGTTATATATCTAAAAGAGGTCAAAAGCTTCATTTCGTGAACATTAGCCCATTCAGTTATTTTCCTCTTCCTAATCATTTGCTAACAAGCTTTATGACTGAAGCAGAACTGCCAGCGGGAATGGAGGCAGGACTGGGGCCAGCTCGAACAAGAAGACCCTGAGGATGAGTAACTGCTTGACCATGAACTATTGTACTCCCTCCACATCTCTACAAATAATACCCCCACTTCTTACCCTCTTACAAAGCCCTGTCTCTGCTCAGGATTTTGAGTGGTCACCCCCTGAGTAAAGCTTCTTCCTTTCTTGCACCCACCCCACCATGGTTTGGGTTGATAGAATTCAAGACGCCACTTTTGCTGGTAACATATCCACTGGACAGCATTTATCTGGACACTAAGGTTCAGTCACCAATTGAAAACAATGAGAAAAATCTGTTTGAGGCATTGATTTTCAAAGTGCCATTTAATATAATTTGTTTTCTTTTTTTCTAAGTTTTAGCTCTTCTTTAAGAAGAAACTCCAAATGACATTGTATTTGTTCTTATAAAGGATGTATACCTATAACTGAGCAATAAAGCAGGGTTCTTTGAACTGAGCCATCCAGCAAAATCAGCTAGTCATAAGCTGAAGAATCTATGACATTTAATTAACATGGTCTATTTACAGATAAACTTAGCCAGGGAAATAATTAATTGAACCTGATTGTCACTGAGACACGTGAGGATTGTGATTGGTCTGATAAGCTAGCAGACCTTCCTGTGGCACCATAGAATCTCTCATCACCAACATCAGCAGAATTCCCCAACTAGTCTCCCCACCTCCCCACATTGCCTCCTGCACATGCGCTTTCCCTATATAATCTATGTAATCAGGGAAGTGAATCTGAGACGGCAGGTCTCCCGTTTCCTCCACTGGCAGCTGTTGATAATAAGCCTTTCCCTGTTTCACTCAGTCCCCAGCATCCAGCGAGTGGCTTTGCTGTGCAGCGAGCATCATGAACCAGTCAGTTCTGTAATCTACTGAGTGGAGTGCATCTGCAATATCAAAGATAGTACAAAATCATTTTCCAAAAGAAGTTTTTTAAAAAGAATTTGTAAAGATTGCTGCATTCTACAGTAAAATAGGTTATTCCTCATCTAGAAAAAATCAAATGATGTGCCTTTATTATAGTTTTCAAGATATGAAAGGAACCTTCTCATCTCTCCTAGACTTGCACAGCTAGCCATATCTACGGTTGCAGCTCTCATGGACTCTAAACCCAATCATTTTCCATGTGCCATGTGTAAGGGCACTCTGAGAATTGCCTTATAAAATAAATTCTGAAAAAGGGAACTATGCACATGCCAAACAGTCCTCACTAAAAGATCTGAATTTAATATGGTTAAAGTTTTTATCATAACTAAAGAAAGAACACAAACTTAGAACGCAATCAAAGAGCATGTTATCGGTTCTAGAAGCACACAAATTGCAGGTGCTGGAAGGCCAGTACTGACAGTGCTTATCTAGGTGCATCTAGACAAGAAGTGGGTCTGTTCAGATCATGGGAATGTGCAGTCATTCTTGAATCATGCCCCTTCTGTGCAGCTGGACACAACAAGCCAGCAAAATGACACTGGAAAAAGACATTATAACCACATCACCAGTTGACCTTTTTCTGACTTCTTGTATCCCAGGTCCTTTCTCATTACAGGGCATGCTTGCCAGGAGAAAATTTTGTCAGTCTGGTGACGTGGACATCTGCTCTTCCCAGCAGTGATCATTCTTATTGTAAATTTATAAATTGGCATATTGATTTATATCTTTAGGCTTTGGGGAGTTAGCGTGAGTCATCGTCTCCAAATCTGATCAACTCGGGGTTATTGATGCAATCAAATTCTGGAGCTGTGAGGGTGAGAGGCAGGCCCTAGATCCTGGTGAATTAATTCCACAAATGTTATTAGCCGAAGGAGGCCTCAGTGCACTTTGCCGCAATTCCATGTCATATCTGTTTATACTCCTGTTAACTATTTATTTAGCACTATCTGTCTTTAAATTGAAGGGGCTAAAACATCACTCAAGTCTCTCAGAATTGATCTCCTGTAGATGCCGCACTCTAAAGATTATTTTGAGACTAGGACAATGGAGGACAACCCTGGAGCTGAAAGAAACTCCTGCCTTTTTTCTAATCCTGTTCGCTAAGTTTCCACCCTTTCCTAATCAAGAAGTCACCACTGTTCCCTTTTCCCCTAGAAGACAGCAGAGAGGGAAGTTAAAATTGTCTGCAGTTGTACTCTGCCACACTTCCTAAAATGAACTCTTCCTAGTCATGCATATGCTTTTCCTCTGACCCCTTTTGCATAAGCAGGTGTGTTCAAACCATGATGACTACAGTTTGCTACCTAGCTGCTGTATCTGCATGTGCCATTGTCTTTGCAACATTTCTCATCCTTTTTACAGCTGATAAATTTGTCTTCAAATGTAAAAAAAAAAAATTTGAACACTTAAGAGTGATTGTGTCTATGATAAATACATATAAAAACTGACATAGGCTAATGTTAAGGAGAGCAAAAGAATGAATATGGGAGAAAAATGAAGAGGAAAAGGAGAAAATGGTTGTAAAGAGGAAAGAAAGTGAACTCATCTAAATAATTGGAATAGTTTTTAAAATTCATTTATTTTTCAAATGCTTAGCTTCCATATTCTAGATACGCTGATAGGCCTTGAGGATACATCAGCAAAATACTTGAAAGGTATAGTCCCACTGTCACAGTAAGTGGTGGTGGGAAGAGTACTCTGGAGATGTCACAGAAATGGGACTTGGTGAAGCTTCTCAAGAGTCAGTCAGTCACCTGGAAATTTAGTCATTCATCTCTACCCCACTCGCTTTTGCTCCTCAGGATCTGTTTATATGGTTTCCTAGTAACAGCACCCTGTATTTTGAATAGCACTCACTCATTTTGTGCAATAAGCAGGCACTGGAACTCCGAGCTCCCTGATTTCCCTTGCAAAGAGTAAGCCCAAGCTAAAGCAGTCTCTGCATGTTCTCTCTTTGGAATTTTCAGTCCTGACAAAATTGCGGAAAGCCTGAATTGCTGATTCATCCTCAGTGCCAGTGGCCCAGATAGCTCATTCTGGAGGTGCTAGGTTTATCTCCCAGAGCACTCATTTCTGGCCTTTCCAAGCCACATCTTTCATCATTATGTCTTTTCAATAGTCATTTTTGCTTACCAAAAAATCCAGATAAAACCTATCTTTCCCTTCAGCATAAACCTGAATCATCCCTCCTAGTCTCAGAAAGATTCCCTTTTCTCTCCCTGACACCCCAAGGCCCTTTTCTGTACTTCAGCACAGGATGTAAGTCTTGGTCTGCCTCAGTTATCTCAGAATTTACAATTATCTATATTCTCCATATGAATGTTGGAAAATCTGAAGTTTTCTCTTACTAACAGTGTCTAATAATTTGTTCAGCCTATGAAGAACTTTAGAGGAATAGGGGAACTTTTCCTTTGATCTTCACAAGATCAAATCTATATATACATGTCTGTCTGTTTTCCCTCTGAGACTATGTATTCCCTGAACATAGAGACTGTCTCTCTCTCTGTATTTGCAATAGTATAAGGTGTGCAATGTTTGCTGTGTGTAGTAAATGGTGCTGGTTGTTTTTTGAAGTTAGGTTATGAAATGAAGCATATTTTTTTTTCCTTTTAATGTTGATGGTATTGATGCAGACACAGCCTCGCTTAAAATCTATAGGGCGAAAACTAACTAATAAAATCTGAGACTTCTAAGAGCAAGGATCTGCAAAGAGCAAGGACCCCCTCCTTAACAATTTGGGTCTAGGCAACACCCCTAGATATTTGCATCGTTTTTTTTTTTTTTCTTACTCCAGAAGGCCTGGATACACTCATGAAGGAAGAAACCCCCACTACTCATACATATTCAAGAATCCATCTTGCCTAAGTGAGAGGCAGACAGAACAGGTCACACTCACACATGTACATTCCCTTTATGTAACTTTCCTGGCCCAGGTAGAGCTTAAACTTGCTGTGTGTTTCTGACAAAACAGCGATCTCCACGAATTCTGTCTGGATGGACCCAGTGTCTCACCAGTGTCTCAGATCACCCTCACTCGCATCAGTATTACGTCATGACATTATTAGAATAGTATCTTCAAGTATCTTTGGGATAAAAGTCTTTTCAGAGATGAAATTATCTTTCTAGGGTTTTCCTGAAAATATCAGTAAACGTGTCAAATTTCACAGATCTCTTTGATTTGCTTCAATTAGGTTTTAATAATTTGTGTGAAAATTGGGAACAGGGACTATTTCTGTGTACTTTGCTTTGCTTTTGCAATATTGTAATTTATAAGTAAATTATATATTTGGTAGATGACCAGCTATGTATTTGTCACATATATTTTGTTTTTGTCCATGGTGCCTGACTTTTCCCAAACCCTTGGCAGTTTGTAAATGTTGAGGAAATATAAAGTGTCTTTTGTTATGTTAATGATGACCTTCTGACCCCGATAAGGGGTGGGTGGGGGCTGGTTTCCAGGTGAACCAACTTTGTGATTAGAGGAACTTTTCAGTCCAATCACTCCACTCCCACAGGGTCGGGGAAGAGGGCCTGGAGGTTGAATGAATTGCTGATGGTCAGCAGTTAATCGCTTTGCCTGTATGGTGAACTGCCAAAAAGCTTGAAAGGACTGAGTTGGAGGGAGGCTGGATTAATGAACACGTGGAGGCCTGGGATGAGAGACACTCCTGGGAGCAGATCTTAAAATATCCAAGCCCCACCTTCCTTGCTCTATGCCTGTTTTTCATCTGTCTTTCCCAGTATGCAGTAGGTAAGTAAAGCCTTTCTCCAAGTCTGTGAGCGGCTCTAATAAATTAATCAAACCCAAGAAGAAGTTTGTGGGGAACTGCTCTGATTTATAGCCACTTGATCAGAGGTACAGGTAACAACCTGGGCTGGCATATGAAGGAAGGGATGGAGGGTGAGGAAATCTTGTAGGACTGAGTTCTTATCAGTGCAAAATCAGTCGCTATCTTTGGGTAGGTAACTGAGTTAAAATTTAGTGCACCCAAGGGGTGTCCTGGGCATTGTTAATTGATGTGGGCAATCTCCCCTCCCCATAATAGATATTAGATACAGATCTGAAGAGAATTTTCAAATTTGCTTTTATAAATATTGAGAAGGTAAAAATAATCCTTATAAAGAAAAAATGTAAAAATTAAAATTGGTATTACAATGAACTTCTGTGTACCTAGTAACTAGTTTAAGATCCAAATACTTCTGACATATTGGGCTAATCTTAGAAGTTGAAGTTGACTTATGCTTATAATTTATGGTCGTTTATGATTATTGTGTATTTTGAGAGAAACAATTAGAATACTAATCTCATGAAGCTTTTTTAAGATTCATCATAAATGTAGTGACTAAAAGAAATCCTGGTGTTTCTCGAGATGATGCTCTCTTAGGCAGAAGGCAGTATATGAGAATAAATAAAACATTAGAGATGTACTTAAGAATCACAGATTCTAGATCTGTAGATTAAACTACATAATTAATGAGGCCCGAATCTCTAAAATGAGAGAATAACAACTTTTTCTTGGCATCCTGTTACGCAATAGGGCATTAAAAAAAGGAGAAATTTGATTCTGGGTCTTCCTAGGAAATAGAAAAATACCACTAAAACTTACAGTATACCAAATAATTTTATACTTGTAAGACATAAAATGTTCTGTTCCTTTAAAAATATGCAATTAATGCCTTTTTCTTTAAAAAGGAAGATTAACTCATTAATTAACTAAGAATTTTTAATGGATTGTGTGCACACAATAATCTTAAATCCTGGCCCAGGGGATAGCAATTTATATAGGGAGGGTAGTAAGGAAAAACACATTACTGTAATGGATTTCAGTAACTTGCTTCAAAAGAGGGCATTTTAATGATTCTGTGGGCCATCCGTGTTATTTTGAAAGTACAGTAATGGAAATATGTGAAGCTAAAAGGGCTGTGGTTAGATACATTAGGCTCTTTGAAAAGGGCTACTAATCAGTTTTAAAAAAAATACCTCAGAGTTTTCTGCCTTCTATATTATGCCCCAGAAATTAAATAAAGTTGGTGTCAGACTTTGAAGCATCAAAATATGTTGAACTTCTAACAAGGCTTTGTTTGGAGCAAATTGTTGACTTGTTATTAATACATTCACAAAGCACCTTGGGAACTTACAGCAAACACTAGACTTGTAGGGAAGAAGTCTCCGAATCAGACGCTGGTGAAGTGGGGCATGGGTCAGAATTGCCCTCTCAAGAGCTGCTCTTACTTAGCTCAGAAATTGGAGATGATGAATTGGTGACATTTTAAGCAAATTGAATTTCATAACTTATGGATTCGTGGACTTGCTTCAGGGATTTTATTTGTGTAATTCCTTTGATTTGAAAGACCTCTGGGCTATAATTGTTCTTTACCCTGCCTATTACTTATTAATAAAAATGACTTGTGCCCATAGCAATAGAGTGGGCTGAACAATGAGAAGTGACATTTAGAAAATAATACTTGGATTAAATTTAACTTCCTAAAGTCCAGAAGGATACTACCCCGGAAAATGACTGATGTTTTCTTTGAGATTATGTGTGGCAAGTTCCGATTTATATACTCAATCTTATTCTCAACTTATTTTCATTTGTCATATGACAAGTACCAGGAATGAAAAGATTGATGCCTAGAGTTGAAAACTGTAACTGAAATCTGAGTCTTCTGTAGCAAGTGCCTCCAGAGTTCTAAGACAAAACTATTTTCCCCTATAACATGAAAAATGCTCTCCATTTTTTAGCAAATATCTTTTTAGAGCTATAAGAAATATCTCCCAGTTTCTGGACCCTGTACTTTTTATTCTAAATTTTGGAAAACCTATTTATCATTCTCTCAAATTAGCTCACAGGAAACAAATACCCTGGTTGGTTTTTCATTTAGCAAAAAGACTATTGGTAAATTCTTAAAAGGCAAGTTTTTTTTCGTTTCCCTTGTAACACCCTTCAGTGGCTTCCTATTGATATTAGTATAAGATGAGGACTCTTCACAGTGGCCTTAAAGATGGAACAGTGTCTGGTACTTGTCATTTTCTCCATTCTCTTCACTCTTTGGACACACTGACCTTTCCGGGTTATTTCCAGCTCACACTTTCTTATCTTGGGGGCATGCATTTGTGCTCTTTGTTAAGAGTAATCCAGAAGGTCATCTATCATATAGGGAATAAAGGTTATGTTCACTGAATTCAAGGGGCAAACTATAAATAAGTAGTTAAAATGAGGACAAGGAGATTATAAAAGATTAGTGTTTTGGCAACTACCAGAGTAAAAGGAGCCAGAACTAAGTTGGTGTTCAACACAATAGAGAAGAGTTGGTTTGGCCTGAATGTCTCCGATACTGCTTTTGCTTTCTCAGTGTATTACCCTCTCCTTCTGTTAGAGATATTATAATTAGAAAAAATCATATCTGAATATGGAAACCAGCTCTTGGACCACAAAATTAGGAAGCTGAGACGTAACTTCAAAACGATAGCATCTTTTACTGATGTGGCGATCAATATGAATAAACCTGTAACTGGGATATCCATACTGAACAACTATTTCTAATGGTGGCATTGCTGATAGGTGGTAATGTAAGGACTGGGAAATAGAACTTGCTCATCAGATAAGGTAACTTCTGTTAATTGGAATGGAGCCCTAGCCATATGATAATTTTATTGTTGTAACTTGACCCCTTAAATTAGGGATGGGTAAGAGGAAGGAAAACACCCATTCTCTCTGCTGTGCTCTTTTTCCACATTTCACCTGACCATACTAAGCTCAGTCTCCAGTTAAAGTACCACTCTTGTAATCAAGTAATTTCTCATCCACCCATTATTCATTGCATGGATACTCAGTGCTTTACTTTCCAAGAACTTACCACAACTTACACTTACATGTTTATTGGGTTGGTTATTTGTGTGCTGTCTTCTTCTCTGAGATTAATCTGTAAGGGTCAAGCCTGTTTCATTTACACAGCATTTAGGGTAGCACCTGTCATACAGGAAATGGTCAATAGTAAATCAGCACATTCTGGTTTTATCAGTTCAAAATGTTTCACTTAAAAATGATAGAATAACCCAACTTAAACTTACTTTCACCAAAAGGTAAATTCAGTGGCTTACGTATTTGAAAGTCCAGAGGTGACATGAACATTGGCACTTTTAAGCAGAGATTCAGACACTGTCACCAAGAGTCTATGTCTCTTTACTCTGCTTTCCGTGGTCTTGCTTTAATTCATCAGCTTCAAATGATTGACCCCTTGTTCGTCTGGGGTTTCTCTTTCAGAGGCTGGAGAATGAGGGGTGGGGAGGGAAGGCTTCACTATCTTCAAGCCACACATACTCCTGCTTCAGGTCCAAGGGGTCTGGGGTCCCAAAGAGGGTTTCTCCTAGATGGAATCTGTTTCCCAGAACTTCAGCGTATGGACATTTGACTCTTAGCGACTTTGATTTTGTTGAATGCACATCCAAAAATCCTGTGTGGTTAGGAAGATATGGTAATAGGGTTAAGCCAATCTACACCCAATCATGCCAGTTGGAGTAAGGGTATCCCACCCAAATCTCAAGATTAAGAATAGAACATGTTCAAGACTTCTTGGGGCAGTTTCATTTACTTATAATTCAGAATAGATAAATTATGATATAAACATATAATGAAAAACTAGCAGTTTTATACACACACATCTATCTATGTATCTATCTGTCTATCTAGTTTCATACCTGCTCTTCCAACTGACAGTATGGCTCCTGGTTCCTGGTCCACAGACATTTGGCATCTGTGTGTTCCACTGCTGTTGACTGTTAACCTTATAAGATCCAACAGCCTTACCTAGACCCTTGATACTTGAAGTTATTGTCTCTCTGGGTCTTTGTTCCTGATTGGTTTTGGTCCTACAAGATAATGAATCCAAAGATAATGAATTCATTATCTTCTGTCTCTTTCTGTGTATCTCTTCCTTTTCTTTTTGAACTTCCTTTCTATAGCAGGTCTAATGGAGGAGTTATATTTCAAATGTCCAAATGCCTTACTTTAAGAAAGTGTGATACAGGGGAAAATAACCATGTAACCTTTAACCATGATGATGGATAAAACACAAGTTTTATAAACATATTTGTTGTAAAAATTGTATAAACTTGAACAATTTATAGACTTCATCATTATAGATTTGTTAACAAGCTGAAATAAACCACTTTGTCATAATTAGTTCACAGCTCCATTGACAACTCATGCCTTTGTCTAAGTTGATTAGCCCATTACTCTATGAAGATCATGTGGTTACCCTGTCAGAAGTTTTTAAATACTTTTGGTCAGGGTTTCTGAAGGACTACTTGAGATAAAGAACCTGCAGCAGATTTCCTTATAAATGTAATGTGACACCTTGCTCTTCCCTGTTGAATGCCATTCTATCTGCATCTCCAAATAGTTCTTCCTTTCTGTCACTGGGCTTTATTACCTCCTGGGACCAAAAGTTCCTCTGTATCACTTCCTACTGAAAGGGCAGTGTTCTCTATCCTGCCTGCTGAAATGCTCCTTCTAGCCCTGCCACTGTATCTTCTCCTCCAGGTACCAATCTAACTCCACATCCCACCAATCTAACTCCATGTCCCATTCCCTCCCAGTCTTTCATCTCAACACTGTAATATGTAGAATTAGGTCTGATAATGATAGGTAAAAAATTTTTATTTTCCTCTTTCTAAAAAACTCACAGTATGACATAGTAAACTGCTATTTGTAGCTCTGTGATTTTTTTTTTTTTTTGAGGTAACTTTGATTTACAAAATGTAAGTCTAGATGTGTGGGTTCATGATTCATCAACTACATGATAATACATCACACCTACCACCAAGTTACCAATAGTCTTCCATCCTTGCCCATTGACCCTCCCCATTGCCCCTCCCCCTCCACTCTGCTGCCCTACCTCTTTCCACACTGGTAATCTCAGTTCTGTTGTCAAAGTCCAAGGGTTTGTTTTCTTTGTTTCTTTATATTTCACATTTGAACAGACCATTAGGTTTTTGTCTTTCTCCTTCTCATTTATTTCACTTTACTTTCAACTACGTTGTTGTAAATGGTAGGGTTTCATCTTTTTTAGGGCTGCATAGTACTCCTTTGTGTATGTATAGCACATCTTCATTCATTCATCTAATGGGTATTTAAGTGGTTTACAATTCTTACAAGAATTCTTAAAATTCTTGTAAACAATGCTGCAATGACATGGAAATGTATATGTCTTTTCAAATGAGTTTTTTTTTTGTGTGTGTATGTATATGTGTGTGTGTGTGTGTGTATGTGTGTGTGTGTGTTTCTGCAGATAAACACCCAGAAGTGGGATAACAAGATACAGGGAATTTTCATTCTAAATTGAGGAATCTTCTTACTGCTTTCCATATGGTTGCACCTTTTTTAACTCCCAAACACTGTAAAAGTGTTCTCTTTTCTCTGCATCCTCACCAATACTTATTGTTTCCTGTCTTTTGGAGGTATGAGGTGATATCTCATTATTGTTTTGATTTGTTTTTACCTAATAACAAGAGAGGAAGGATATCTTTTCCTGTACTATTGCCCATCTGTATGTCTTTTTTGTAGAAAGTTTCAAATGTTCTGCCCATTTTTGAACAGATTATTACTTTGTTGTTGAGTTTTATAAGTTCTTTATATATTTTGGATGTTAACCCCTTGTGAGATGTAAAATGGATTAATATCTTCTCCCTTTCAGTGGGATGTCTTTTCATTTTGATGATAGTTTCTTTTGCTGTACAGAAACTTTAGTTTGATTTAGTCCCATTTGTTTATTTTAGTTTTTGTCTTCTTTGGCAGTAGATTTGAGTCCCCAAATACCTCTCTAAGGCAGATGTCATGGAACTTATTACCTATGTTTGCTTCTAAGTATTTTATAGTTTTCAGTTTTATAGTCATGTCTTTAATTCATTTTGAATTAATTTTTGTGTAATGTGTTAGACAGTGATCTAGTTCCATATTTTTGCATGTTGCTGTCCAGTTTTTCCAACACCAATTGTTGAAAAGACTTTCCTTTTCCATCATATGCTGTTGACTCTTTTGTCATAAATTAAATGACCATATATGTATGAGTTTATTTCTGAGCTCTCAATTCTATTTTACTTATCGATGTTCTGACTTTTTTTTTTTTTTTTTTTAGAAGGAAAGGTACAGTCAAGAAGATGAATAGGCAGGTAGGCAGGAAGAGAGAGGAGGAAGAAGCATCTTTGTTTTATTTTTTATTTAGTTGTTCACAATGGTTGCTTCCTCATGGGCTGATACATGAACCCAGGGTTATGTGGCTTGCTTCTTTGGAGGCAATTGACCTAACTGCTGTTCCCACAGAGTGAGCCTCTATATATCTGTATTTATTCCAGTACTATACAACTTTGATTATTATTGCTTCGTAGTATAATTTTAAATCCAGGAGTGTGATACCTTCAATTATTTTTCCTCATAAGTACGTAATTCAGGGCTTTTTGTGATTTCATACAATTTTTTTCTATTCTATTTTCTTGAAAAATGCTACTGGTATTTTGATGGGGATTGCATTAAATCTGTATATTGTAGGTGAAAAGGCCATATCTGATAATGTTAATTCTTCAATGAGCATGGAATATTGGTCTATATATTTGTATCTACTATTTATTTTAATAATGTCTTATAGTTTTCATTGTGCAGGTCTTTCACCTTCTTTGTTAAGTTTATTCCAAGATATTTCCTTTTGTTTCTATTTAAATGGAATTGTTTTCTTAATTTCTCTTCTATCTCATTGTCTGCATATAAAATGCCACAGATTTCATATTACTAGTTTTATAGTTTTCCACTTTGCTGTACTCATTTATGAAACATAATCGTTTTTTGGTGGGGTCATTAGAATTTTCTATGTATATTATCATATCATTGCAAAGAGTGGCAGTTTTACTTCTTCCCCAATTTGAGGTCTTTTTATTTCTTCTTCTTGCCCAATTGGTCTGGGTAGGACCACCAATACAATTTTAAATAACAGTGGTAACTGGATACCCTTGCCTTGCTCCTGATCTCCGAGGAAACACTTTCAACTTTTCACCAGCATGATATTGCCTGTGAATTTATCATATATGGTCTGTGTTATATTGTATAGTTTTGTGGTTCTTAATTGATTTTGGGGAGAGTAGGTAAAAATAAATTGAATTGAGAATTTGCTCAATTGAAACAAAAATTTCTATATCCCCCTTCTTCTGGAATTGGTAAACTCTAGATCATTTGCTCTCAAATTTTTGAGGGGACAAGAATCACCTGAGAATTTATTAAAATCCCATTCTCTCCCCAGAGACAGCCAAGGGACTTGGGGAGAATATGTGTTCATTCTTTTATATACACTTTCCTTATTACTTGATGTAGCAGCTCTGGTGTCTACACATTGAGATAAATTACTATGATAAATTAAAGGAGTCTTCCAAAACTCTTTCTACTGTTAAAGGGAGAAAAATATTATTGAAACTGTCTCTATTTTTGATTATCAAAAAACCAATCAAGGAAGGAGAAAAGAGCTTTCCAGGGACATACCAGGCATTGTTTAACATTGTATATGGGCTGGTGTGTGATGTGGACATTTAATTACTATAAGGAAAACACCCAATATGTTTATCACCTGATAGGATAACCTAATCTCATTATTCTAAGTCAGAAACAAAGATTTTGTATTCCTTTGCTCTTCATACCATTAATTTCTGGTGGAATTTGGATCAGTGCTTAATTAAAGGCTAGATTCTTAAGATTTTTTTTTTTAACTTTAGTTTCAATTTCAAATCACGGTGGTTTTTTGAGTTTATTCCAACTTGTTGACTTCAAAAAGTGTACTTGGGAGCAATAATGCTTTTCATCAATCTGTTTATCATTCAAATAGTTAATGGGCATCTGCACTGTGCCATATAGTGTATTAGTAAACATGGGAGAAATATTTATGAACAAAAATGATAATTTAATTTGGATAGTCACAAGGAATAAAGAATATAAATTATTCCAAGAGTAGGATGTAACTTGGAAGGTGAGGGTGAAGTGGAGGAATGAAGAATTTTTGAAGGACTCCCTGATGAAGAAATACTTAAACTTCGATTTTGAGGATGAATAGTAATTAGGCTGAGTGAGGGTGAAATTTTCCTGACTGCTTGATGTGAGAAAATAAATCAGTCTTTGCAAGGAAGGACCAGAGTGAAGGGTGGAGGGAATCAGGAGAGGAGGTTCAAATGGTTAATAGGACAGCTCACATGACCACATGCCTTATTTCAACACTCATGCTCAGTGAAGCACCACTTAGTTGGTTTAAGGAGTGATGGATTAGAGTTTTCTTTCAAGACAGAGAAGTTGTTATCTGAAGAATGGATTGGCACTGGAAGACTAGAAAAAAATTAATTCAGGAGATAAGTTAGAAGCTATTGCAATAGCACAGCTGAGCAATAATGGAGGTGGTTCTATGCGATGATGGAATTGGAAGAAGTAGATCTGAGACATAATCTAGAACTTGGTAATTTAGTAGACATGAAGTCAAGAGCAAGAGAAGCATGACAAAGTTCTGCAGGTTACTGGATTGAGCAACTGAGTGGAGGACTGTGTATTTTCCTGAGATGGAGACAGGAGAAGGAGCAATATTCCTGCAGGGAACTCAAATATTTAGCTTCTGTTGAGAAGTGGGCCCATCACATGGGACTCCAGAAAAGAGTTATGCATAGACACACACATTTACAGAAGTCATAGGATTAGATGAACTCACCTTGGAAGTGAGCAGAGATGGGAAGCTATTAGATACATCTGCTGAGGAGAGGGAATCTGGTGAACAGAGGGAAGGCACTGGAGTGTGAGAGGACACTCTTGGCAATATGAAAGAAGAAAGAGGGCCAGGATGAATGCAGATGCGGGCAGATTTAGGGGGATATTTTTTCTTTTTTGGTAGGAAGCTACAGGCTACTTAATGGTTTTTATTTTCTTTATGAAGTCAGAGACAAGGTCATCTGCTGAAAGTAAGGAAGATGGAAGTGAGATCAGAGGTTTGAGGAGGGAAGAGTGGATTGAAATGTAGTACTTTGCGGACACATGCCAGCACTCCCATTTTGCCTTTTCTGGACTGCTGCCAGCTCCTCTAAGGGCTGCACCAGCATGAAAACAACTGATGTCTGTAACGGCCTTTTACCAAACGTTCGAAAGGTACATATTGATTTAGCCTAGTATTCTCACCTTTTATAAGGCTTCATAGTTTTTTAAAAGAAACACAAATATATACTGTTCCTTCACTGCCAACAATGCCTTCAATGGTACTTCAAGGTTGTAGAGCACTGAATTGCATGCTACTGAGACTTGTCCATTTTGAATGTGTCAGGCAGACAGTTCTTTTCCTGCAGAACACAGCTGCCCAACTAAGTGGAACTGAATTTAAACCAAACAGAAAGACCCAATGAAGGTGATGAAGTAGGCAGTAGGGTCAGCCTATCTCAACTGACTCTAATGGTTGAATTTCCATGTCAATAAAGGCCAATGAAGAAATCTCTGAACAACTTCCCTGTTATATAAATTTTAACAAAATCTGGGAAACTGGTACTGATGATTTTAAGTACCCTGTGGTTTGATTCTCTCAGCATCTTATGGTCAGAAGTTTCATGGCGAAACCTTTGATGGTTATATTTAGCAGCTGCTCATAACTAGTCATAGATGTGACTTAATTTAAAGGCAAACCTTGTAAGAAGGATTAATGTCCCTGTCTGTTTTTCCATCCCTAGTGCATACTTAACCAAATTATCTTTTTCCCTCTTGATTTTATTTACTCATTAGCTTTGTTGTAATGAAGATCCCACAGTGACTAATTCTTCAGACTCACAAAGAATTTGCACCAAGTCAGTGCAGGAGTGAGGCTGTAGGGTAGAATAGCTTCTTTTCTTTCTCAAGCTGCCACTGGGGTGTACAGGACCACAGCCCATCATTTATAATGAGGCGGGGAGCCCTCTTAAGGTTTGTAGAAGGAAACAACATGGAAGAGATTATGGGGAGAAAAACACTGATCCACTGGTGCTCTAAGATCTAGTAGTTTTGAAGAGAAATGATGAGACTTTATTTACTGAATGTAAATAATTCATGGAAGAGTGAACAGTTCAGGAATGGTGAACAAACCTGTCTTTTTCCGAGAACTTTTTTCCCCCTTCCACTAGTTTTTCCCAACCTAATGTTAAGAGGGAGAACTTTAGTTTTTGTCTTTTTTTCTACTTCTAATACAATTTTCTTTGCTTTACTTCACTGTAGAATTCTAAAAGTTACCTCAAGTCTTTAAGTCTTCCAGAAAACTGTAGTGTTTTGTTCTTTTAAGATCTTTAGGGCCTGTATTTTGTTTTTCAGGGGCCACATCATTTTTTCCTTCACTTGGTCTTTTTTCATGCCTTTTACTGCTCACTTAGGTCTTGAAACTCCCAGCTTCTACCTAGTATTTGCAACAAAATCATGGTTCCTCCATAGAGAAAAAAGCACCTAAGAGCACCTGAATTTGAATAAGCTCAAGAAAAGAGACCCACATTAAAAGGAACTCACAGCAAATAATAGTGGTGGAATCTCAGCTATATTGGTTCTTGAAGTTGTTTCATGGGACCTTTTAGGACTGAATGCTCCAGGCATATTCAAGGTTAAACTAGGTTATATCCAGAGGCTGCGTTCCTGTTTTCTTAAACATTTGCTGAGCAAATTATGTGAGTCTTTGACCACATTGTTTCCTCTCTTCCAGCATCAAGCCCTCTGACCTTTGCCTAGTGTGTATCTCCCACGAAGTAGAAGAAACTCTGATCTGGGAGCCTGATGAGCTCTACTTCAGTCCTGACCCACCTTTGCTATGGTGTGACTCCATCAACCTCATCTTCCCTATATTTTTAATGGAGATGACAGCTACTGCCTTTCTCACAGGCACTTGTGGAACTCACATGGCACTTTATACTCAAGGGATCAGGGGAAATTGGGCTGATTTATAACAAATAATACTCGGCAGAAACCATGAAGGCTTGCCATTCATAATTAATAAGTTTCAGAAGTTTCTCTTTGATCTGATTTCAGAGTTCAAATAAAGATCTAATAAATAATTCATTGTTCCTAAGTGTCATTTTCATCTGTAAGTTTTTTCTAGATTTTGTAAATACATAATGGAATGATAATCCTTACCTTTTAAGAATTTTCATGAGGGAAATAGATAGAGATGATCTTAACACTCAGCTAAAGTGAAAGAAGCTTGTAATGTAGTTCTTCTAATTCAATTCATAATTTTATTAAAAAGTGTAATATGGGTTTAAAATGTTGAATCATGTTCTAGAACATTCTCACAGAGAGCTTTATAAAGCTATTTGGATGCTCTCCAAGCTCAGCAGTACATAGGTTTAGTGTATTTGGCCTAAGGCCAGTTTGAAAGTTGTGGATGCATCTGTGAGAACTCAATCTTCTTTTCTCTGTCCTTCTTCCAGTAAAATACTGAAAGAGCCTTGTTAAAATATCCCATTATCCTGTGACTGGAGAATGCCTTTATTGGTGTCCTTTGACAGAGACTGATTAAACAAAAAACAAAATCAGCTTTATGCTTTACTTGCTGCAGATTCAGAGATTATGCAGTGTGAGAGAAAGACCTGAAATTTAGAGACTAGCAGGTAAAATTCAAATGTTGTACACAGAGTATATCAAGAGGAATTTATAAATAGGATATAGATCATAGGTGGTAAGAGAAGGGGAACTTTCTGATTCAGGTGAAAATCATACAACATGAATAAACTTTCTAGAAGATACCACAGGGCCTTGCCTTAGAAGCCCATAGATCTATTCTCTAGCTTCCTCACTTGTTGCCAATAACTCATCTTCTGTGACCTTAAGAGGATTTTCCATAGACAGTGGAGCCAGAATGGAGAGCTGGAGGAACTTGGAAGAGTTCCTCCCCCTCCCTTCCAGGCATCATCAACCAAGAACTACGTGGCATGGGAGTGAGAGAGCTCAGCTTCTTTACCTCCAGATGGAGAAAGTAGGAGGTATAATTTCTCCTCTCCAGCTCCCCTCAGGGTCAGGCTGGACCTAGGACTTCCTCCATGAAACATACTTTTGTCTGACCTAACCCCCTTCCCTTCCTGCTCCTCTACTCCTCACTAATCTCTTTGGATAGAACATTTTAATGAATCTCTTGAATCCAAATCCTTCGCTCTGTTGTAACATATTATTGTCATATCAACTAGAACTTACGCTGCTACATCATTGCCACGCCTCATCCTTTTTGTTGTAAGAAAGAAGAGATGTGTCTCGGTCACAAGTCGAATTGTTGTGAAAATCAGAATAGAATTCTGCATAAGTCTGCTGCTCAATGAAATCAACAGAGTGATAGCAACACCAGCACGTAGAGCTGAGCAAACAGTGGGTATCAATTACAGTGCTTTTTGAAGCAGGCTTTCAGAGAACAAATATATGCAACTTCCCATCTTGTTGATTAAATGTCACATTAGGTTTTCCAGGTTGCTTTAAGCTGAAAACAAATGAGAACCAGGAGATAAAAAGATAGCCTTCCTCCTCAGGTAAATAACAAATATAATTTCTGTTCCTTTTTGACAGGAGAATCTCTACATATGCTGCCAGTACTCTGTTTAGAATTGGTCTGTGTGGCTGCTGCTACAGTCCACACAGCAAGAGCGCACCCTCCACGCTAACCGATGTTGCTTCCACTGTTTTCCGGGGCTCGGGGAGCAGTCACGCAGCAGACAAGCACTGGGTAAGTCCCCACTCACTCAACAAGGAACGAAGTGGTCCAGGAGGCCAAAATATCGTGGTTGAGATAAAATTAGTTTTGAGGAATCATGTCTAGAGCAACCCGCTAAGAAGGGTTGGAGATAGAGCGAGGAATGAGCTCAATTCTACATCTTAACAGTGAGGGAAGCCATTTCATCATTCTAGAACCTTTATCAGGCTCAAAATGGTTTATTATTTCTTTTGTGTATTTTGATTGCTGTATGGTTTTCAAGATATTGAATTTGCACCTCATTCTGTGTACATTTCACACCACACCCACCACCAGAGTTTTAGTGTCTGCCACCACCACAATCTTAATTCCTTCATTCTCCTTTTAATCCAGCATAAGTTCTCCTTTTTCCCTTTCCCTCTCCCACCCCTGGTAACCAGTGTCTTGCATCTTGTTAATTTTGGTGTGTTTTTCTGTTTGTTTCATTTCTTTATATTCCATATATGAGTGAAAACATCCTGTACTTCTCTTTTTAATTTCTGACTTATTTTGCTTAGCATAATCATTGCCAATTCCATCCAGGTTGTTATGAAAGGCACAATTTTATCTTTTTTAATAGCTGAGTAGAATTCCATATACCACATTCAGAGCAATACAATTCACAGTAGCCAAGACATGGAAACAACCTAAGTGGCCGTGGACAAATGAAAGAAGTTGTGGTATTTATGCTCATCTTTTTTTCAAAATCAACTTTAAAAAAAAAACAAAAAACTTCTTATGCTTCAGATTAATATGGAATATTGATTAAGACTAAGACTTATTTGTTTAAACTGTATGTTTCTGTCAATTGTGGGTTTTATTGTTGTGTTCCATTTCATTCTGTCTTATTGACTAGAGAACTGTTTTCTTTCCAAACTCCCCAGAGTATGCACTCCAGAAATGTCTATTCATCCTTACAAAACACATGATTACTGTAAAATTATGTTTGCGGTGAATCTTCTTTATTTTCTCTTAGAGTATTTTGATATTGAAAGAAATCCTGCAGTGAATTACTTCTTTACAAAATAAAACATCCTGTTGCATTATATGCAGTGATTTCTAAGGGTGTTTTTTGGGGGGGTAGCTATTAGTCTTTTTGCCCAGTTTGAATTTTATCAGCCAGGAAACTTGATGTTATTTTTAGATATTCTGCAAACAAATACCAACTTAGTTCAAGCTATGATCTGAATCTTCTCCCCATTAACCTGTAAGGATCTAGGGATAATTAACTGAGCTCCTTGCCTCCTTTTCCACTGTGAAAACTGAAGGCCATACATCAATTCCAAGATTACCTTCAAGGTTAGTGAAAATGCCCATAGGGAATGTCTTTGAGTCTCTGTGTTTGAGAGCTTGCCAGAGTTTTTACAATGACTGCAGTGATTCCTATGAATTTAACATTTCTGGTGGTACGTATTTTGTTTTCAGTCACTTGACAGTACTGTAGATTTGAGCTTTGGGTATTCTAAAACCAGTTATCTGTTCATGCTGAGAAGTTGTTGCCAAGATAGAGCTAGAAAATGACTCTTTGGACTATTCAAGTATGGGTTTCTGGTTAAACATGACTAATTGGTAAAGGTATTTATCTCTGTTTCCTTCAACCCAGATGTGATTTAAATGGAGAGAAGAAAATAGCAAAGGAGAGCTGTCGAGAGCTTAGAAACACAGATAATATGTAGAGAACTTTTCCCATCATATGCAATTAGATAACTCCTCCTTTACTCTGGAGAAAGTGTACCAGGCAAGATACAGTCTCAGAACAACCTGCACAGCTGAGTACAGGGCATAGAACATATCCAGAAAGCAGATGACTGAGTGATGGTCTTCATATGGAATGGGAATGACTCTTCCCACTGCTTAACATCTTTTTCTGTGGAAGTCAGAGAAACACTTCACAAAGAGAAAATGAGAGAAAGAAATGTGTCTAAAAGAAAGATCTCCAGAGACATACTTATGAGTGATCAGAAAATGGTCATTTTCTTACTCGGACAGTGTGCTTGAAGTCCACAAGTCGGTAAACTCTGCCCCACCTAGAGATTCCAGTCAGGGTCTTAAATATAAATGGATCCACTAAGGATACTAAATATTTGAGGAAAGCCACCAACATGGAAAACATAGGCCAAAACAAAGTAGGAAAGGGAGGGGGAGAGGAAAATTCATAATAGAAAAGTGTAAGGAGCATAGGAAATCATTAAGGGGAAAAAATCCTAATATTGCCAAAGAGATAAGAAGAAACTGCGTTTATGAAAGAGGAATAGGATTAGATGAAAAGGGAAACATTCACACCAAAAGGAAAACTGGAAATTAAATCTGTGATGGATGATAAAAATAGAAGAAATCTATCTGAAAATAAAAATACCACCATCCACAAAGTGATGAAAAAGAGGAAAGTTGATAGTCTAGGATTGTGTGGAAAGTCATATCATTTGAAAGTAATGACTTGTCTCTTTCTTCCTAGAAATTGAATCTCAGTTTTTCTTATCTTATCTGATTGCCTTAAACTTCTAGTACAACTCTGAAGAGTTGTAGTAATAGCAGACATCCTTGTATAGTTCCTGACTTTTATAGTAGCTACTCTTACTTGGCTAAAGATGATGCTCATATTCCTAAATTACTTATTATTTTTATCATTAGTAAGTGTTGAGTTTTACAAAGCAGAGATTATAGGTCACTATTCAGAAAATCTTACAGTTTTTCTTCCTTAAACAGTATTATATTGGCCCAGAAATAGATTAGGGGATTGAAAGTAAGGGTGAAATAAGCTGAAATATGCATGTTTTACTCTAAATGGCATTATTTGATACAAAAAATTAAGCACAACACTGATGATGCTGTGATTACCATCAGTTTAATTATTATTATTCCTAGCATCCTTTAGAAATGAGGTGAATTAATAGGAGAGAAATAATTGTCTTGAACAAATTTGTTAAACTAGTTAATTTATTTGAATCAATATGGTAACATTTTGGCATTATCAGAAGAACACTATGATAAAGTCACAAAACTCATAGGGAAAATTGCAGCTTTAGTTAGAAAGCAAAAAAAAAAAAAAAAAAAAAATCAAATCTGTCTCTTATTCTATAGTGTAGATAAAATAATTTTCTGATTGTGTGTATGTTTTTACCTTTGTGAATAGGCCATGAATGGACAGCAGGTCTCATGGTAAACAGGGAAACATCACTCCTGGAATATGTGGAATAGAAAAAGCTTGCTCTGTATCTTACAGAGAAGCTAACAAAGAATTGAGTTGGAAATTAAGTACCAGGTTATAACAAAAAATTTGCTTGTAAGAGCCTCAGAAAAAAACCCCAACAGCCTGAAGTGTTAAAAGTGATGAGAACCCAGGACTCTGGAGCCAGACTGCTTGAGTTTCAATCCCAGCTCTACCCTTACTGGGTGCGTGACCTTAGGAAACAACTTGGTTTCTCTGAGTTTTAGTTTTCTCTTTAAAATGAAATGATAATAGTACCTACCTCAGAGATGTAAGGATTGCATGAATTAATATATGCAAAACCCATGGAATGCTCCCTGATCCTTTAGGTGTTGATGTATCTTAGCTATTATTATTGACTTGTTATTTTAAATTAACATATGCAGCTCTTCCTCTTCATAGATTACTAACCAGAACTACTTAAAGTTTTCTCTGTCAACTTTAGGAATTACTATGTCCATGTGTGCGTGTCTCCACAGTACAATCCATGTTAGCCAGAATGACCCAATGAATCACATTAGCAGCAGTCTGATACTGACAGCTGCCAATGTAATAAAATATACAGCAATTAAATTATGATGTCATTGAGTACTTACCTCTGTTACCTTCTGTCAGTGAGTTTTTCACATGTTGGCACACCTCCTCGTGTATTTCAGAACATATGTCAGATGCTATTTAGGATTTGAGAAAGAAATCCAAACTTTGATACACAGAGTTTTTTAGCCTTTCTGGGATACAGATACCTTTTAAGCCACAGGCTTATGTATGACATATGTTTTTGAGTCTAATAAAATGGAAACACCATCCTTTTGTGAGCATTGGATCATCTTCTGACTTCCCTTTCATGCATGATATTATAATTGTGACCATCCTTAATGAACTTTAATTTCAGAATTTATTATCAATGAAAATAGAAGACTTTGTAATTTGGACAAAGTGAATTTGAACTTTAGAACTGTTTTGAATATATGTCTTATGTCTTCCAAAAATCTGCTGCTTGAACTCTATGTTCCTCTCCCGTTTAGGCTGTTCTCTGGAGCTTGCAGAGGTTAAACACCGTCTCTAAGGAAAGGCTACTAATGTGTTAGTTGCCTAAGAGCATTTGTAAGAGATAAAGAACCTGTTTCTGGTAGTGGGATCTTGCACACAGCGGGGATGGGGGATGAATAATGGAAAAACTGGTAGGGAAAGAAGATTTTTACCCCCTGCTACCCATGTCACTTCTTAGCTAGGACACCACTGTAATAAAATATAGTTAACAGGAGAAAAATAAACAGAAGTCTAATAACATGTATGCCTCCTACATATATGAGAGAGACCTGGGAAAACTGTCATCCTTGAAATGGCACACGTCATCACCTTGAATACCATCACCAGCTAAAGACAAAAGATGTTAGATGGGGAACCGGTTATGGGAGTTTTCCTAAGCTCTGAAAGCACAGTATAAGGAATAACAGCTTCACTGGTGTGAGTTTTAGACTTTATAAAGCACTTTAAAATGCATTTGACATTTTATATTAAACTTTGTAAGATTTTGTCTCAACTCTTAGAAGGTAAACATTCATATCCTCACGACCTAAATGAGGAAATTGGGGCCCCCAAAATCCACAGCCAAAGCTTGCTGTTTATCTCTTAATTGGATGTTCTCAGAGTTCCTTTGTATGCTGTGCTAACCATAAAGACAATACAATGTAAAAATGGAGTTTCATTTCTCCCTGTTGAAACAGAGGGAATAGACTATGCTCCCTTCTTTTTCTCAGAGCATTTACTTTAGAAATACTTTTGAAAACTTGTGATTAAAAATTTTTTTTTCCTCTTTGAAATGTTACATAAACCTGCTTGAAGACTAATTAGGCCTTTTGTCAGCTTTATGACTTAGCAGTCATTTTCTCTAGGACCTGGGAATCATCTGTTTGAAATGTAAACATCAGAGAAGTTAACACCCCTGTCTTCCAGTTTCTGGGGAGACAATGGGAGCTCAAATTTGGGGTGCCTTGGTCCAAGTTGCAAGACTATGTCCTGTCATAAAGATAGAGAGGTTTGTCTTCTCTGGATAAAGCTAGAAAACTAGCTCAGGTGGTTAATCCCAATTACCAGGAAGCTTTGGGATGAGCTTTGTGCAGCAAATGTTGCAGTCTTTTGAGTGGTCTTCCTTGAGGACTAGTTACTGTTTATCGTGAGAGTATGTGTGTGTTGGGCTCTGTCTGCTTGGCAATACAAACGGTGAGAATGTTTTTTTCTTCTGGCAATTTCTTAGTGGATTGCCTACCTAGGCATCAAATTCTGGTTTAATACTCATTCAGTAATGTTTCCTTTCTCTATGACCCTTGTAGAGAGGTTTTTTGGGTTGGGAGAGGATTTTGCTTTTAATTATATTCCCCCAACATATCCATGTCATTTACTTGCTAATTTCACTCATTTTTTTAAATGGAAAATCAGATATTTCTCAGATAACTGAAATTTAAGTTTATTCTAGTTTATTGATGAGGGAGTGTTAATATTGAATTAAATTTTGACAGCATATCCATCTTTCACTTAGAACGAGTAATGTTTTTACTGATGAATGAGAATTGCAAGCTTTCGTCTTTTTTTTCAAACCTTCCTTGTCAGACAGATTTATTTATTTTTATACATTTTCTTATTTTTCTATTTTTAATTAATTTATCTTCTCAGCCACACACAGAACTAAAAAAAATGTAGTGACTGGTTGAACATAAATGCCAAATGCAATCAGCTGTTCCACAGGCACAGGAAACAGAGAAGCATGTCTAAGATGGTCTTAAAAGAGCTAATACAAAATTAAATTCTTCATATTTACTTTGGCATTTTTTTTGTTTTAATATTTTCATCGTGATGGGACATGTATATATCCAGAGAGGTCCAACTGTACTGAAAATACATAGCTTCTATGCTCAGTGGTCTTATAGTGCTTCTTTTGGCAACAATAAGAAAAGACTGATTTTACCTGGTCAGAATAACAATTGTTTCTAACAAAAATTGCTTGAGTTCAAATCCAAAGTCCAAGGTAGAAATTAACACAGTTGAGTGGGAAGAAGCTTTGTATTTGGGAGAGAGATGCCTTGGGAATGTATTACCTAATATACATTTATTAACTGAATTCTATCTGAAGTTTAATCAGTCTTCAAGGAAATAGATTAAATGTCATCTTCTTATGATAGATGATGAAAATGTTTTTCTACTTAAGACTGATTTTCTCCTTTGGCATTTTTTCCGGAAAGATAAGATCCACTTAAAAGTTGCTCCATATACATTTGCACACTTTCTGAATAAAAAAAATAATACACCCTTGTTTTTATGTAAAACTTTTTATTAATGTTTAATTGCAGTTTGAACAAAATATTACCTCCTGGCAACATTTCAGGGTCTGAAAAATTTCACTGCTATTTGATAGATCAAATTACTCTGCAAACTAAAAATGTGTGTATGTATGTGAAGCAAAACACAATTTGTGACTGTCCAACTCATGAATTATGATGTAATGATTCTATTATTATTACAGTTCTACAGGGACTGTACCTTTAAATGAGAGATTTTTCAGTCTCTTCAGTGAGTTTTTAAAGTGTAATAAATACCACAGCACCCACAATGGACAACTAAATAAAATGAATAGAGTGCTTCTTCCTTTTCTCTCTCCCTGCCCGCCTGCCTGCCTGTACTCTCCTTTATTCCTGCTTGCACTCCCGTCTGCAACTTTCCTTTAAAAAAAAAAACAAACAAACCCCCCCCCCCAAAAAAAAACAGCATCACAAGAAAAGTGGAGTACAATGAAACAACTGAATTTTTAATCAGATCTGAATTCCTTTATCAGCTGTGAGACTTTAATCTCTCTGAATTTCAATTAACTCATTAGTAAATGGGAAATGCAATAATTGATACTTCTTTAGAACTTTTTGTGAAAATAATATTTATAAAGTATAAGTGTGACCAGCAAAATTGCTTTAAAAAAAGTAGAATCCATTAATGTTGTTACAGAAGTACTTGGGATGTAAGCCAGTTATGAGTCTTCGTAAAGCAAGCCATTAAATTTCAGTATAACCCTATCTGTAGTTAATGTCAGTAAAACAGGATTTGGCTAAGGAGGTCTAAGAGTAAATTCTTCTAAGAACTAAAACAGTTCTGTCTAAAATTTTAATGTACCTATCAGTCACCTGAAGACCTTGTTTCATACTCATTCTGATTTAGTAGTTTGTCAATAGTTAAAGAAGCTGCATCTCAAATGAGCTCTTAGTGATGGTGAAAATGTCCCAGGCCCTTGGACTGCATTTTGAGTAAAATGCCTCAGGTACTAGACAAACTCTTAGGATAATTGTTATCACTAAAAGGTATTCTATTATACATATAATTTTATTATTATTTGTTTTGTTTACAAAGCCATGTTCATTTTAGGATGTCGAACCCATTCCTCAGTCTATAGGTATCACACACCTCACCCACCACCAGAGTTTAGTGTCTTACAGCTAAGCCGTGGCCACTTTGTTCTCTCTCTCCTTCCCTTCCCCAGAGGGATTTTCTTTTAAATTAGTATAGGAACTACTGAACCTACTTTTTATTCACTTGTCTGCTATGGAAAACAGATGTAGTATTTGATATATTACTTTATTTTAAAGTTATTTTCTACTTGTCATCTATAAATTGCATAGTTACAAAAAGATTAAAATATCCTTGTCATTTACCTAATTATTTTAGCCTTAGATAAACTGATTGTGTTGTTTTACAGCTTTATTTAGATATAATTGATACATGTGACATTATAAATTTAAGATGTATATGTAACACTGAATAGATATATTGCAAAATGATTACCACCAAACAATAGTTAACACTTTCATCACGTCACAAAATTTCATATCTTTTTGCTCCGAGAACATTTACTCTTAGCAACTTTCAAATATCTAATGCAAGATTGTTAACTATAATCATTATGTTATACATTAGATTTCCAGAATTTGTTCATCTTGTAACTGGAAATTCTCTAACTTTGTGCCCTTTGACCAACAGTTCCCCATGTCTTCTACCTCTAGCCCCTTTTCTACCTCCAACCCCTGGTAAACACCATTTCACTTTCTGTTTTTTTGAGTTTAACTTTAAAAACTTTTGCATTGAAGTGAGATCATATAGTGTTTATCATTCTCTAACTTATTTCACTTAGCATAAGTCCTTTCTTGTGATTGAATTACATATATAATATAATAGTATACATACATGTTTGTATATATATATACACACGCATTCTTCATAGCCTTTCTCCATCCATTGTTGACCTCCACAAGGTGGTACCATATCTGGGCTGTCGTAAATAATGCTGTGACAGCACATGTAGCTCCTCATGATCCTGTTTTCATTTCCTTTAGACATACACTCAGGCATGGGATTGTTGGATCATGTTGTATGTAAGTATATATTTATATATATATACACACATGTATTTTTCATTTATTTTGTTTTTTTGAGGGAATCTTCATTCTGTTTTCCATGGTGGCTATGACTATACCAATTTACCTTATCAACAGTGTACAGGGAAGCCTTTTCTCTACATTCTCACCAGTTCTTGTTCTCTCTTGATATCTTTTTGATGACAGCCTTTCTAACAGGTGTGAGGTAATATATCATTGTGATGTTGATTTCCGTTTCCTTGATGGCTACTGATGTTGAGCATCTTGTTGAGTATCTATTGGCCACTTGTTTGGCTTCTTTGGAAAAAAAAATGTCTATTCACTTCCTTGTCCCATTCCTAAATGTCTTTCAATCACTTCCTATTTGTATGGTTCACACCTAGCACAGTATCTGGCACATAGTAGATGGTAAAGAATTGCAAGCCGATTATCCTGAAGGTTACAGGCAGTGTTAAATGCTCTGGTTACTCACCCTAGTATACAAGAATTACCTGGGTCTTTTTTAAGACATAGTTGGCCCCTTCCCAGATCAGAATCTCTGCCAGTGGATCTTGGTAGATTGATAAAGCTCCCCTGGTGACTCTAATGGACAACCAGGACTGAACCATTAAATTGAATATGAACAAACATCCAGACATTCTCCTGAAGCATACTTCCTGTGGCTCCTCCAGGTCATTTACATGATTTTCGTTGCCCTACTTCCTGCCTGTGTTCAGCACAGATGTTAATCCTGTCCTAAGCATGCTTTGCTGCAAATGCCGAGCATAAGATGTCACAAGGGCACTTTGTTTTCTTAACTGCCTTTTATCACTGGGCTCCTTTTCTTGTCTCCTTTTTCTTATCTGCTAAGCAATTTTTAATGAAGATTTTAATTTATTTTATTTCATTACAAAGTAATGCATACTTATGAGTGTTAAAAATCAAGCAATACAAGAGAGTAAAGAAATTCAAGTAAAAAAAAAAAAATCTTCCTCTGAGCACATCCTTCATTCATATTCCATCCTAAATCATCCTATTGCATGTTTTTGCATATGCTTCTGGAAGTTTTCCATACAGATAACATCATATATATTCATTCATAAACATGTCAAATTCACAATTATAGCAGACTATGTTGGAAGTTTGCTTTTGTACTGGTTATACATCTGCAGAATATGTTTTATTGTCCCATAAGGAAACTACTTACTCAATAAAGGCATGTACTATAAAACTTCCCCTTTGCAAAGAGAAACAAGTATCATAGGCACAGAGATACCAAGATGAATGGCTACTCAGGTAGAGATGGGTGCAATTCTCCATTAATAAATACTAATAGTTGATGTTTTTCAAAGATTTTCTAGGGAAGGCACTACTCCTTTGCTATATCACAGGTGAAACTTGAACACATATGTTTGAAAAACTAAGACTTTTTCTGCAATGACATCATAAATATCAGGAAAATAATATTCCAGAAGAGAACAACTTGGAATAAAACTAGCTGAAGACACATAAAAGAGATACCCATAAAAGAAACAAACAAAATAAATTATTACCCTTTTTGTATTAGACCAAGGGTTTTTACCAGTTTGCTGGAGAGAAGAAATTGAAATTGAATACTAATAACTCATGTGAATCATTTAACCTTGTCCAAGAAGGCTGCTTCCTTGAATGGTGACCATTTTAAACATGAAGACTTGAGAAGGGTATATGGTGCTGCAGAGCAAAGAAACTTCGTTGTGAAAGAGCCCTGGGTTCAAAATCTGGATTGGTCATTTAACCATCTAGGTCAGATAGTATTTTCGAGGATGATCAACAAAAAAATCTCTCTTATCACACATGTTCTTCTAGAACATTACCACACTAAGATCAGGAGGTGGAATTTAATTACCCTCTATTTGAAAATTTGAGATCTAACTTTTTATTTATCTATGTATCTGTCTATATCAATCTATATCTGTAGCCAAGAAAATGTGACAGTAGTGACACTGACTTGCAGAGCTAGGACAGAAAAGGACTCTCACCTTGCTTATGGGAAAGTTTGTGTATCGCCGTTTAAACAACCAAGCAACTCCACTGTCTTTAAGCAAGAGCAAAGACCACATGGAGAGACTCTGAGACTCTTTCTATGTATCTATCTATCATTT
This sequence comes from Solenodon paradoxus, assembly GCA_004363575.1. Lineage (NCBI taxonomy): Eukaryota > Metazoa > Chordata > Mammalia > Eulipotyphla > Solenodontidae > Solenodon > Solenodon paradoxus. The sequence continues at coordinate 396,887 of RJWH01000988.1, forward strand.
AACTGGAGATGTCTATAAATATAGCTAGATTCTAGAGAGACAGAAAAAATGCCAGCTCCTAACTTCTGCAGCCCCATGTGGCCATTTGGTATAACTAAGTTTTGAGGTGAATTGTTATTGTGCTATGTAACTAGATTAGCATTTTATGTCTTGTGTAAGTTTCTTAACTGCTATTAATCTTGGCATCCTTACCTGTAAAGTTGAGGGAAAGATAACAAATAAGGAAGGTATTATACTCGTCCACCAAATGAGCTACTGATAATAGGAAAATCCATCAGAGAGAGGTGCTATTTCCCAGTCCCTTCTCACAGGTCACTTCACTGTGTATAAGCACCACTCTGCTTTTATTTTTACTTGAAAAGATCCTAAAATATTTAGGCATTTTAAAATCACAGTATAGATACAACACAATATAGTTTAAATGAAACTGAACAGGCTTCTCATCAGCTCACAGAGTAGATGAGGCATGGGACTGACCTATCTGGATTATGGTATGGAGATGTCTTAATGACTGATATCTATTAAAAATAATACATTTTAATTTATATTTTAATACATTGTTTATTAATCACTAACACCTAAGCTTACATTAGTTCAACAGATTAGTCACCAAATGGTTTCAAGGACCGAATGTCAGTATGACAGTTTTGATTGAAGGTATAGAGAATGGGGTATAGGAATCCAGCATACACCAGAGTGGAGTGCAGTCAAATTGCCACATGTGGGTAGATAGAAAGACTGAAGTGAAGGTGACTTCTCCTCTGCTCATATTCCCAGAGGATTCTGCAGTTTAGTAGATTCCAAACCATTTACTAAAATTTCCTGTTGACTACCAATGAGCACAACCCCTCAGAGGGTCCAATTTTTAGTTCCCTTATTCATAAAACACCATGTCTCACCCATCATTCTAGGCATTTCTTTTCCTACAAAACCAAAGTTATATTCCACAGATCATTCACTACAAGAGATCTCATAGGTCTTATTACTTTCAGTGAACTGCATGTTTAAAATTTTATTTCTTTGTGAAGTTTAACACATGTTCATAGTTTTTGTTTTTTAGGAAATGGAAATACTTGTAGTTAGTAAAAAAAAAAAAGAAAAAAAAGAAAGAGTGGCCCCAACTAGTTGTACTACTAACTAAAGACAATTATTATGGAATAGTTTTGCTTTTATTTCCAATCTTTTCTTTTTGTCTGCATTTTTTAAGTTTAATCATTTTCAAGTACTTATCTAGAACTTATTTGAAGGAAAACTTGAATTCTTAGTATTTGGACACTGAATGGAATATTTAGTTTGACAGCTATTTTTCATCCTGACCTCAAGATTTTCTCCTAGATGTGATATTGAATATGACAGCTGCTGGCTGTTATATTGAGACTATTAATTTTACATTAATGAAAGTTGAATGAAATTTAAAATTCAGTATTTCAGCTGTACTCACACATTTCAAATTGTGCAATAGCTACATGAGACTAGTGTCTGCTGTATTGGTTAGTGTAAATACAAAGCATTTGTTCATTACCAAACGTTTGGACATCTCTGCTCTCGAGTAGGGTTTCTTACCCTTGACATTATTTACATTTGAGTTAAATAGTTCTTTGTTGTGAGGGTTAGGGGATTTTCTTGTCTGTTGCTGGGGTTCAGCCACATTCCTGACCTAGATGACAGCATCCTACCCTCCAGTTGTGAAAAGCAAAAATCTCTCCAGACATTGCCACCTGTTTACTGGAGGATAAAACTACTGTCATTGAAAGCCACAGCCCTAGAGGTACTAGCTAATAAAAATTATTCCCATAATAATAGCTAGTTTGTTGAATGTTTGTATCATATGCCAATACATACTGTATAGCATACATATATTATAATCTCTATTGCAGCTATTAGCAAGCACTATTTATTACTTCAGTTATACAAATGAGGAAACAGACTTATTGAGATGACTTGTTTGATATATAACTAAGGAGGGATAGAACAAAAATTTAAACCTAGGTGTCCTATATTATATATATATATATATATGTATGTATATATATATGTGTATATATAATATGATATATATCCTATATCTACATGCTTAACCAGTATGCACAAGGACATCAAATGCCACTGAGAAAAATGATATAACCAGAGGGAGGATTTTCTGGCACAAGGAAGCACAGTATTGTCTGCTGCCTGTATAGTATCTAGAGAAAAAGAGGCTATTGAGCATAGTTAAGATAGCCTAGCACTGGAAATAAAAAATCTGGGAGAAACTCATAGCACCTAGAAAAATAGAAAAAATAGATTCAAAAGGAACTTTAGTTATCAAAACCACTCTTTTGCAATAAAAAAAATCCTGATTTTTACAGAGGTAAGATGACTAGTAGAAGTCTCTGAAAGAATTAAGACAAGAACTCCTAGTTCCTGACTCCAAGTTCAGATTCTTTCTAGAAAGTTAAAATTGACTCTTTATGATCCCATGTTTGAGAATTAAAAAGAGTGAGGAAAATAAGAAAGACTAGTGTCTAAGACCTGCTACGTGTGTGTGTGTGTGTGTTTGTGTATAAGAAGGTGGGCTAAGGGGAGTAATGTGGTAATAGATATTTAACAACAAACTCTTTAAGAAGATTTGTAGCACTTCCATTGGGTAAGTACTCCTGCCATTGCCAATTTGAGACTCTCAATGTGACATTACTGAATGTAAGATTTGAGAAGAGCTGAGTAGTAGCTCACTATCATATTGTGTTTCCACCATTCAAATATAATAGACATAAATAATCTCAAAAGTTATTAAAAATGAAATGTAAAGAATATACAACAGTAAAATGTGATGTGTTGAAAGTTTACTACCTTCACTCTTAATTTATTTATTTACATGTTTAATTAGTTTTTAATAATGACCACATTAAATCTAAAAATTGAGCAATTGACTTTCATCAGTCAACTGGAAAACTACCTAGCATGTAATTGGAAGTTGGTTTAGTAATTCTTCACTAGCAGTTACAGCAGACCTCAGGAAATCTTTCCAGAATCATGTCATAAATACAATACAGTTGCACTGAGAGGTTGATCTCTAATTTGGTGCGATAAGGCCTGGAATACCCAGATCCCTCAGGCAATCATCTGTGACTTTGAGCAGCCGCATTCATTTAACTATATCTGCTGTGCAAAAAGGGGCCGTTTCCTATTGTGCCATGCCACGCCATGAGAAAGGTAGATTGCTTCAGAATATTCACTGCCTCTTTTTAAGCTATTTCTCTCTTGAGCCATGTATTGACTAGAGTGTATCTTTTTCTATATCTATTATGTATATAACACTCTAAAAGTACAATCAGAGAAATAACCAAAAACATTAATCCAATATCATGTGTTGACTCTGTGAACATTATTAGAATACAGTAAAATTCCCATATAGAAGGAATGTGTAATCTAGTTACAGAGATAAGACTAGCACTTCAAACAACCAAAAGCAATAAAAGGCAAAAGACAGTGGATGTGTGTAATAAAAGATTAAGCAATGATCATAAACTTTCATTGTCTTCAGGGAAGCAGTTGAGAAAAGAGAAGGAAAGTCATCTGATTTTACTATCTTGCTTTACCAACACAAGAGTCCCAGTAATAATTAACTCATAACTTTACTAACCAGTTTAGTGGAAGTAAGGCAGGGTCCAGTTGTCCAAAATCTCAGGTCATTCACTCAATCCACTCAATAATTCAGCACCTAAAGTTACAATAAATCATCAGTTTCATTGTCCTTAGGTTCTTGGAAACTTGATTTTAAGTGAAACAAAGATAATGAAAGGAGTTCTCAAATAGCCAAAATATGTTGAGTTTTAACATTAGTTAGGCCAGATTTTTATTTTTCTCATCAATGTTATAATTTTGTAATTTTGAATGAAATGACATTGGTTGAGAACCTGTTATATAGAATTCTGCACTGAGCATGATGGGAAGCCACTGGAGGTATTAAACAAGGGGAGAAGAGGATCCAAAACACATTACAGTAAGATCACTCTGGGCTCAGGGTAAACAGTGGTCTGGAAATGGTGAGACCAGTTTGGAAATCTGCCTATTTATGCAGACAAATGGTAATGATCTTTAGGTCAGGGCAGTTACTTTGGAGAGGAAAGAAAAGGATGTTAGAAAAGCAAAAAATGGATCTTGTTGGGACTAGATTATTGATGATGATGAGAAGCCCTAGATGTGACCATGGAAGAGATACTTTGCAATTTGAAGAGTGAATTTTTTCCTAAAGAAATTAAAACTATATTTTTCACCAATTTACAGAGAGCTTAATCTATATTATTAGGCTGTAAAAATACACCAGAGTTCATGGGATAAAAAGTATGTGTGCCTCAGTTGTAATTATTTGCAATATTTTGTTATTTGAAAGCTATTACAGGAGGCATAATTTTAGGTTCACACTGTTTATGACTCAGAAGATACATTATATTATAATAGTTTTAATTGTTCTGCAAAATATTTTATTGAAAATGTTTTGTGAGAAAATGAGCCCCAATGCAAAACCCAATTTTGAATATGAAGGGTACTCAAAAACAAATGAATATGATATAAAAATAGAAATATAAGACAATTTTAACAGGTAATCCATGAAATGTTGAAATAATTCTCCATGTTAAGTGTTATAAATTTGAATTCATTGTGCAAGTTAAGCAAAATGGAATAGATAAAAAAATCTTTAAATTAATAGAATCTTATATGTGAGGGAAATATAAAAGTCATTATTTAACCTCTTTAGGCTCCTAATGATGTGCAATTTGTAGTGTAAAATTACATAAAATAATTAATGACAGATTTCATAATCTTCTATGTAAGTGGAAATATTAGTTTTCAGAGATGTAATCCAAAAGAGTTAAGCAAACTAATTATAAGACAGTAATCCAATTAAACAAATTAGTAGGTGAAATCAGGTTACAGGTAAAAATATTGATAATCTATGAAAGTAAATAGCTCCCCCAATCCCCTCCACCTTTACTTAGGTATAATTGACAAAGAAAATTGTATATATTCTAAGTACACAATGTGATTTGATATATGTATACTTTATGAAATGATTAGCACTATCAGATTAATTAACATATCTCAGAGTATGCGTGCGTGTGTGCATGTGTGTCTGTGTGTGTGTGTGAATATAATGGTGACTTCTTTAAGAATTAAATCTCAAATACATTGTCCTCTCATGAGCCCATTTTGTGAATAGGCGGCTCTATGTTTAGGTGAATAAGAAGAAAAATATAGCTACTATCCCTTTCTTCTCTACTATAGTTCATCTTTCTTTCTCTAAGTAATTATTTTAATTTTATTACCATTTCATTTTTCAAAATATCCAAGCTAACATGTTTTTCTCACCCTTTCTTTTATAACATCAGTATAATATACTACTATGAATTTTTCCCCATTTTGCCTTTTTGACTTAGCTATAATTTCTAGAAATTACTTCAAGGACATATTTAGGCATATTCTTTATTCCTTTTATAGCTCCATAACATTCTACTCAATGTATGTAGTATAGTTCATTTAGCCAGCTCTACTGGATGGACATTTGGATTAGTTTCAGCCTTGATTTGTAATAAATAATGTTAAGTATTTCTGTATACATATTTTTGTTATGTATCATTGGGATAGATTGATAGAACTAGCACTACTAAGTATATAAATACATATGTAGTTTTTCTTCATATTGTCAAATTCCATCTTATAAGAGTAATATCAATTTATGATCCCACTCATCAGTTCAGGTGGGTCTTTCCTCTGCCATTTTGCTAACCAAATATTTCTCAAATTTAGATTTTTTTTCAACTGGTAAATGAAAAAAAGAGATCACAGTGTAGTTTTAATTTGTATTTTTCTTATTATGAACAAATTTAAATATTTTCTCATATGGTAAAAAGCTATTTGTGTGTTTCCTTTTGTGAAACATATATTCATTTCTTCTCAATTTTTATGAGTGCTTTATATTTGAGGGGCATCTTTTTAATGTTTTTCAAAATAAAATTTTATTGAAGGAACACCGAATATCATTTTATAGGTTTAAGGTATATGTCATTATAAATCAAATCTTCATGTAATGTATTAAAGTTACCATCACCATTCTAGTTCTATCCCTCACCATATAATTAAGGTTATCCTTTCTGTGATAGCCATTATAAATATTTTTCTCAGTTTTTCTTTTGGCATTTTAATTGTTGCCATGTCTAAGTTTATTATAATTAATGCTCACTTATCAGGAAGAAGTACAAAGTAACCAATTTGGAGAAATGATTGTGTTTAGAAACATTACTCATATACTGAGACCTTTTCTTTTGGTGATACATAGTTACTATAAATCAGTGAAGGCATTCACAAATAAGAAGCAAGTTCTTTGCAGAAAAAACCCATAAATTGATAAGGGTATATATATATCTGGGTAAATGGGGAGATACCATATTGTTGGATGAAAATATTCAATAGGAAACATGTCAAATTCTATTACCAAATAAATGAAATTATTTAATATAAATCTGTAAGAATGATTTTTTTAAACAGAAAAATAAACAGGGACTAGAAGATGTCAAACAATCCCCAATAGTCTAACATTTGTACAATTGTAATCTCACAATCAGAAGAGAGTAAAAGAGTTAGGAAAAAAATCCTTCAGAAAACAATGTTTGAAAATTTCTTGAAAAGAAAACCTCACAATCCTCATTTATGGGTCCAAAGAACTTACCAAACTCCAAGGAGGATAAATATAATGAAAATCATACACATCATAGTAAAACTGCTGAAAAACTGAAGATGAAGAGAAAGTTGTATAAGCATAGAGAAAAAGAAAACGTTATATAAAAGGAAACAGGAATTATGTCAACTTCTCTTCAAAAGCTATGGAAGTGAAAAGAAAGTTCTGAGTAGTCTTAAAGTATTGAAACAAAAATATTGTTTGCCAAGAACCTTTTTTCAAGTAATAATACCCTTTAATAATAGGGATAAAACAAAAATGTTATCAGATAAGTAAAACAGACTATTTATGGAAGAAATTATTAAAATAGAAAACAGGCAAAGACTAAAATTTACAAGGTCAAAAGTTGAATATTTGAATAGATTAATCAAATTGATAAAGAACTTGGCAAAAATAATAATGAAGAGTAGAAGAATATACATTATCAAAATAAAAAATAGAAATTGACTTAAAACTACAGGTGGTACAGATCTTAATTGAATAACAAAGGTGTTATAACCACATTTGTACCAACTGATACAACTTTGGTATAAAACAGATAAATTCCTTGAAAAACAAAATTTGCCAAAATGAATTAAGAAGAAATAGAAAATCTGCACAGATTCAAATCTATTAAGAAAAGTGAAATTTTAATTTAAAAGATTTTCCACAAAACGATTTTAATGGTGAATGTTATCAAGCATTCAGTAAAGAATTAATACCAACATTATATGAATTATTTCAAAAAAAAGAAGATGAGGGAATATTTCTCAATTACATTATGAGGCTAAGGTAATGCTGATAAAATTTACAAAGACAGTACAAGACAATGACAGATAGCTTTGTGTTGTCAAATCCTGCAAGTAATGTTGCCAGACTAAGGTTGAATACAGTTCTCAGTTTTAGCTGTTCTGATAGGTAGCAGTATCTTATTTTAATTTGTATTTCCCCAGTGACTAGAGCTTTTAATCAGTAACTCTTGAAAGCTTAGGCCAAATCTTCAATAATATTAGTAAATAAAATCCAGTAAAATATTGGCAAGGATAATGCAAGATGATTAAGTCAGGTTTATTCCAGGAATTTATCATTCAAAAGTCACTTAAAGTAACTCGCACAATTAAGAAAATAATTGAGAAACATATTGTCAGCTCAGTAGATGCAAAAGCACTGGACAAAATTCAAAACTGATGTATGATAAAAATTCTGAGTAAAATAGGAGTACAGGAAACTACTCCATGTTATTAAAAGCATTGATGAAAATTCTGTAGCTAACTTTTTTACCTAATGGTGATATTTTAAATTCTTTCTCTTTAAAATCAGGAACAATGAGAGGATACCCTTTCTGAGGGACTGCTGTTTATTCTAGCCAGTATAGGCCAGAGAAGTAAAAAAAAAAATAAGTGTGCACACGCATATATGTGTGTGTGTATGAAAGAAATAAAGCTATGTTTGTTCACAGAAATAACAGATGACCTGGTAAATCCTGAAATACAAAAGAATTATTATGAGAACAAGTGATTTTGCAACAACAATAAATGAATTATATGAGATAAGTTTGAATATACAAAATTTATATTTATTTCTATATAGTTGCAACAAAAATTGGAAAATAAAAATTTAGAACAATAAAATTTATCATATTATAAAATACTTAGAAATACATTTAACAAAATATGTAAAATAGCTTAACATTGCTGAAAGAAATTAAAGATTTAAATCATTATAAAGATATGCAGTATTCATAGGCTGGAAGAGTTAAAAGTGTTAAGATATATATTCTTCCCAAATATGTTTATAGATTCAGTGCAGTCCCAATAAAATTTCAACAGACTCTTTTTAGAAATTGACAAGATAATTCTAAAAATTACACAAAAATGTAAATGACTGAGAATAGCCAAAATATTTTTAATAAAGTGAAAGGAATTGCATTATTTATATTAAAACTTACTATACAATTAAGATAATCAATGAGTGTAGAATTTTATGTGTTATAATAAAAATTTAAATCAATGGAACAAAATAGGATTCAGAAATACAGCTACACACACACACACACACACACACACACACACAGAAGGGGGGCGAGAGATAGACTGGTTACTGAAAAAGGTGTAACTTGATGGGAAATAGTGTTTTATTGCATGAAAAATATAATGTGCAGAACACTAAAAAACTTAAACTTTTGGCTTAAATCATAAAAAAATAGTTAAAATGAATCATAGATCAAAACATAAAAGCTAAACTACAAAATGTCCAGCGGAAAAGGTAGAAGAAAGTCTTCATGATACAGAGAGAGAGTTTTAAGACAATGCATACAAAAATTACTAACCAAAATAGAAAAAAAACCCCAGTAAGTTATATTTTATCAAAATTGAAAGCTTGTACTCTTGAAAAGATATCTTTTATGTAACCAAACACTTTATTTGGATATATAACTCTTACATTTGAATTTGAAAAAAACCCAATATTGTTAAGAAGGCAAAACCTTGATAAACCTTTCATTACAGGGTACATACATGGCCAAAAAGTGTATGAAAAGATGCTTAGCATCATTAATCATTAGGAAAATGAAAATGAAAATAAGATGCTGTCTACATACTCAATAGAGTAACTAAAGTTAAAAAACTGGACAATTTGACAATTTCAGTTCAACAACATTATTGTGTAGATTTTGACAACATATTCAAAGCTACCTGCCCTTTATAAAAATCAAAATCCATTTAGTACTAAGTCAAGAACACACGAGGGCTTTACCTCGATGGATGATTTCTTTCCATTAAACTATAACGTTAGTTTTGTGAATATGGAAGTTGATTTTCAATGCTGATGGAAGACAAATACCTATTGAGAAAGGACACGAAATCTTTCCCTCTTTTGACTGTGACACCAATCAGTTCTAATGTCAACTGTAATTCTTCAGTGCCCTGTAATTTTCCTAAAAGCCTTGAGTGGAAAATGCTGCTCAAATTGACGGCTTCTTTCTTCCTTTGTGTGCTTGCACAAAAGGTAAATGAAGAAGTGACAAATGTGTCCTTTTTTATTACTTAATCTTTTCAGTGGATATCATGTTAAAAGACCCTATCTCTTTATTGTACAACTGGAGGAAAGAATTCTTTGCTGTCATGGTTACAGTATATCAATGTTGGAATTTTAGATGAAGATTTTTGCAGTTGATGAGAGCTTTTCTGCACCTTCTGTTTAACATCGACCCCCTCATTGTAGCTGTGCACGAAGAAGTCAGTATCTATTACTGTGTGTCTAATCCAGTTTTCTAAAAGTGATTATGAAATCATTAGATAATCAAGAGAGGTATAAAATTCAATAGTTCAGAAAGGAAATTTTCTTTATTGCCTCTTTTCAACAAGAATGATACATTTGTGTTAGCCTTGAAAAATATTTAATATTTCAATAAATATTTCTCTAGGGAGCTCAATATTCAGTTATTATTTTAAATTCTACTATCCCTTACAAAAATGTAACATGCTGAAACTGTGCATATATATACTGTTAAACAATTTATCACCTCAGTTTTTATATAACAATATTTCTCATGTAGCAGGTGCTTTCTCTACTTATTATCTAGAATGCAATAAAGTTTATATATGTATGGACTATTTAACAAATGTTAGGAAAAACAATTTTGATATGATGAGTCCAGCTGTATTTCTATTAAGGTAAAACATTTTGAATTAATTTATCTTAAATTATGCATTGCACCAAATTATATTGAAATATTTATGAAAAGTTATACTTATTGCATAAATCCTATAGCTTAATATTCAGTTTCTTTTGAACTTTTGGTAATTCCCATAATCTGTATTTTAAAATAATCACATTAACACAAGTTTAGAAATGAAGAAATAAATCAGAAGGATTTTAGAAAGTTGTAGGTTAGAGTATGTGTCTGTATTTTCACTGTAATGACCATAGCACTTTGTTTTGAAAAATAGAATTTCTGACAGGCAAAAGCAACATAAGTGCTATTATAGACATTGTTGCTTTGTAAAGTAAGTGGACTATATGACTGTCTTATGACAAGCATTTTGCAATATTAAGAATTTAGGGTTTTGCTTGAGCCACATCAAATATAGTTTAAAAACCAATATTGTTTTGGTGGTCTGATATACAAAAGTTTCCAAACTTGAATGTAGATATGTGTATTTATAGATATATATATTTTTAAACTGGTAAGCACTTCAAGATAATCATTTACACTTCCATTCTTCATTTTAATGGCAATGATAGATTCTCTCTTTTTTATTGCTTATAAGACACTTTCCTATTTGTGTGAGGAAAATGTCCTGATCAACCTGGGCATAATTATTCAGGGGATCCCTTCCATACCTCTCACTGCTAGCTAGAGTTCCCACTGTGGTTTACCCTCTGCTGGCTCAGAGAAACAAGGAACTGATCCATATCCCATTTCCCTGTGTTTTATGTTAATCCATATATTTGGGAGAGTGAGACATGCCTGCCTGGTCCTGATTGTTTTGGGCAACTTTTGTTTCTTGCAGAGGGATGAGAAGTAAGGGGTGGGAAGAAAGCATTTTACCAACAAGCTTCATAAACTTCAAAATAAAAACATCTGCCTTCTGTCTTTCATTGATTTCTCGTCAGGTTAACCCGTGAGCCAGACCTACAAAGATCTCTTCAGAAGATGCATGAGTGCATGTGTGCGTGGTTGCATGCTTGTATGTATAGTAGGAGAAGAGAGGAAATTTGGTTGATTCATCAAAATAATATCAGACCGATTAGCTGGAGGAAAAGGCAAATTTAATTGCATTATTATCCTATTGAGCTTAGCCAGCATAGTTATTTTAAGGTCTGTTTAAAGTCAGTTTCTGTTTGTTCATATATATGCACCAACCTTGATGAGTCTCATTCACTGTCAAATGTTTCTTCTTCTTGTTCATATGCATATCTTACTGTTCCATTTTTATTGGTTACATTATCATATCCTAGATATCATTGATTATATTCCAGACATTTTATTTGAAAATTTACTTGTAGAAAGAAACAACTTGAAACCTAAGCAGTGTCATATCAAAAATATTTTTATTTCTTTCATGTACCTATGGGCACTGGATTCTTTTTTATTTAAAAATTTTATTAATTTTATTCAAGGAACATTGCACCATGACATTCTATAGATTTAAGATGTGCTTCATAATAAATCCGCATCTGTATATTACTCATCAAGTAACCATTTCATTTTTATTCACTATACAATAAATTCCCTACTACCCAACTGTTCTCCTTCTCTTCCTGCAACCAATGATTTGTTTTTATTAACTAAAACACTGTTTTAGTTTGATTTAGTTCATTCATTTGCTTGACTTGCTGTGATATCTGTATTTCTCTTTCTAGCATATCTCACTAAGCATAATACCTGTAGGTTCATCCATGTTACTGCTCATGGTAGGATTTCATCTTTTTTAATAACTGGGTAGTATTCCATTATGTATCTATACCACATCTTTATCCACTCATCTGTTGATGAGCATTTAGGTCGTTTCCAACTCTTAACTATTGTAAATAATGCTGAATATCCATCCTTGTCTTTTGTTACTGTGAGAATCAAAGGAATAGTTCCCCCATTTCTCTTAGGTTCTTCACAGGTTGGGCAAGTGAACAGATTTGCATTTGGCATGATTAGTAAGAGAAAAGTCCAAATTTATAACACGTATGAGGAGTTTACATGGTGGTAAATCTGAGGTTGCTAGGGCCCACAGACGTTTAAATCTCAATCTGACGAATGGAGGTCTCAGAGGAAAGAGGAGGGAATCTCCACATGGCAAGGAGGAATGACATCCTTGCTCTTCCTCCGCTAAAAGTGCAGATAAATAATTTCCCTTTCTATATTATTCTAGAGAATAGGGACAAAGGACCATTTCTTGATTAGAAAAAGGGTAGAGGCCTAGAGGGTAGTAGATAGATTCTTTGATTAAAGGAAGAACTACAGGTTTAGAAGAATAGGAGCTCTCCTTTGCCTCTAGGACTGACCTTCACTGTCCTTGGTTCATCATGTCAGTGAGGCCTATACAAGAGGATGATTTTGAGAAGCTTGAGGTGTCATGTTTCACTCCCATCATTACCTTTTTTAGTTGAAAGTTTAGAGTGTTTTGTTTTGTTTTGTTTTTTTAAAGGAAAGGTACTGGCAGGAATGAAGGCAAGTTGGCAGGCTGGCAGGAAGAGCCAGGAAGAAGAAACATTTTATTTTTATTTAGTTGTTCAGATTGGTACATTGGTTCTTTCCTTGGCTCTGGGACAAGAAACTGGGTTCTTGGAATATACATAGATTGTGTTCTTTGAGAGGCAGATTACCTAACCGCTATTCCACCAGGACATGCCTAGGATAATTATTGATATGTAATTAATGTCATGTTGTTACTTACTTTTTAGGTGCTGTTGCAGACAACATCTTTGTTTTTTTCTTTTATGTGCTTTGAAAGTATTTATGTTGTGTTTGGTTTCCCTTTTCTTCTTTTTTTTCCTCTGGGTTTATGTTTTAAGGTTACCTTCAGCTTATATAAAAGTTTCTGTATTTTAACTTGAAATCAAGGGAGTCTTGAGCTCATTTTAATAGGCCACATTTTACTCTCTTCGCCACATTTTACATTTTTGATGTCTTGCCACTTCTAAGTGTGAATTTTTTCTCGTTTTATACAACTTTATCATTTGCTGTAAAACTGGTTTACTGGCAATGAATTCCTTTAACTTTTGTCTGTAAAGCTCTTTATCATTCCTTCAATTCTAAGTATTAGGGTAGTGTATCCTTGGTTGGAAGTCCTTTCTCTCAGCACTTTGAATATATCCTGCCATTTCTTTCTGGCCTGTAAAGTTTCAACTGGAAAATCACTGACTGTATGTAACTCATTTTTCTCTAACTGCTTTTAAGATTCTCTTTTTATCTTTTTTTTTTTTTTGAGATTTTAATGATGATGTGTCTTAGTGTAGATCTGTTTGGGTTTCATTTGTTTGGAATTCTTTGAGTTTCCTGAATCTGGAGGTCATCTTCCTTCTTCAGATTAGGGAAATTCTCAGATATTATTTCTTCATCCTTGGTTTCTGCCTTGTTGTCTTTCCCTCCTTCTGGGACTCCTATGATGTAAATATTATTCCTCTTGATGTTATCCCATATGCTGTTTTTGTTTCTTTCAATTCTTTTTGTCTCTCTACTGGTCTGCTTGGGTACATTCCACAGTCCTACATTCTAACTCATTGATTTGGTTGGAGTCTTCTTCCATTCTACACCTGAGACTGTTTATTGTGTTCTTTAGCTCCACAAATTCTCTTTAAAACTACCTCACATTTCTCTATCTTTGCTATAGTTCTTTTTTTTGTTACTCTATTGTTTTTCTGATTTCAGTGATTATCATTAAAACTCTTTCTTTAAAGTCTACATTAAAAAGTTTACTTAAGTCTGTTGCATTCAGATTTTCCCCTGGGGCTTTGTTTTGATCAGTTATTTCATGTATATTTCTGTCTCTTTTATCTTTTTGGCATTTTGCGTTTACTTCTGTGGGTTAGACTTTACTGATATAAAGGTCTATGTTAGGTCAAGCTGGAGATCTTAACAGTCTACCATCTTGAAACCCTGTGTACTGTAATCTTTAACCTGTAATAACTTAACCCAATTTCAGGATTTTTTTCAAACTTGATAATTTGACATTAGATCATACTCTACGGATGAGCTTACTTTTGGTTCATCCTTACTTATCCTTACTTAAGTTGTTTTGAGTTCTAACACAGGCACAGAATGGTTCCAGGTTCCTTATTGCTTTGTCTATTTTTCTCCACACCATAAGACTTATAAAGCTGCTTCTTGGTAACTGAGCAGCTTCTTTAGGAATAAACAGATGCCTGGGAAAGCAGTTCCAAATGCCATCTCTTCCTCATTCTTAGTCTGGTGATTTAATATTTTATCTCTATAGTGCCAACAAGTGTTTTTGTTGTTGTTGTTGGTTTGTTTGTTTTTTGTTTTTGTTTTTTTTTGGTTTAACTTTACCCTGTTTCTAGCTATCATGTGAGTGTGTGAATTATCTGACTTTCCATTAGCAGAAAGCAACTTTTATTTCTCCAATGAAATTCAACTTTTACAAGACGAAGCCACTTTATTTTTTTATATACACACCTGTGCCACCGTTCACCTCATACCCCAAATTCTAACTCAGAGCTGAAATGAACATACAATTATATAATTGTTAACTTCATATTATAGAGCCAATTTACACTGAAAAAAGTTGGTTTTATTCTTATTTAGAATAAAGTATTATGGTAGCGTCTAATTCAGTTTTAAAAAGCAATTCCCTTTTGTTATTTATTACTGTTGTTTTTATTGTTACCATTCTTCAGTCTTCCTTACATTGAACAAACTTTTTGTCTTGTTCTTTGTCCATACCACACTTTCTAGCATTCTCACTTGATAAATCATTCATGTTGATCAATTTGCCACTACTGTTTATATTTCTTTTATGGAATCTATTTCTATATCTTTGGCAGAGCTGGAAAAATTTAAGGCCATTCCTAGCCATTTCTTCTTGGACATGGAGGCAACTAAGGGCACATGGAGCAAATTAGGACAGTCAGATATTCTTTTCAGAGGTAGAAATTAGAGTTTAATCCACTTATTAAGTAGTGGAATTGAAAAGTGCCATGAATGGTACTGAAGCTTCCAATGCAAAAGTCAATTCTCAGAGAAGGAGTAAGAAAAAAATAGCTGAATATTATGAGATAAACAAGGAAGAAAATCTGTGTCAAATCTGAGATGCCTCTTGTCCACTTTCTGAGTTTGCTTTTGTTAACTGTGACACATAACTGCACAACTGATTGTAAGATATTTGCTTTTCTTGTATTAAATCCTTAGCCCCCACTTTTTTCCCCCAAAGACTTCTATGGGTTGGTTCTGTTCCTTGTAATTCATATAATTTATTACCAGTGCAAGATAATTTCATGAATTTACTTTTTGGTCATTTCACTTGTTTTTCTGTCTCTGGTGTGCATAAATAACTGGAGTTTATTACAGTTTCATTTTTGTTCCCCAATTTAACCTTCTATAAGATTGAAAGTATTTGAAGTTACAGTACAGAGAAAATCATTTGATAAGTTCCTGTAACACCTTAGATTAGAGTATTTAATGAATAAATGAATAATTTGAACTAGGATGAAAGAAAATGCTTGAGTCAACATCCCGGGGGGTTTTAGGGAATCCTTTCCAGGCATATGCTATTGTTTGATCTTTTATTTAAGATAAACTTTCAGAGAGAGGCTTTAAATGAAGCAATAGAATGTTCTTTGAAATATTTCAAGGAAAATTAATAATTCTATTCACTCCTGTTGGGGAGCAAAATAGGCCACCCCAAATATGACTTTTTAGCATGTGAATTGTTTTGAGCTAAAGGCAATTAGGACTCAGCAGATTCAGGAAGGCTTTTCTTTACCTCCTCCTTCATCTCCCTAATAGAATTTAGGTTGAGTGACTGTAGTAGAAAGAGAGCTATGGCTAGAGATAACTGTGAAGACTATAAGCTTGGTGTGTGGTGATGGGGGTAGAAAGAGGAGACTTAGCAGGGCCTGTTTCTTCAAAGTCCTTTCTGTGTCCCTTTGCATTTACATGGCAGGGCAAATACTTACTTACTAAAAATTTGTTCTTTCCATCTTCCTGGAAATTGTCATCCTTCCCTTTGAAAGTCCCAGACCCAAATCCGCTTATCACTCTCTCAGTATGCCATATATGGCTCCTTTGCTTGTAGGGGAGTCTCATGTTTTTGTAAGGCATTCTCCCTTATGCACATAATTACATTATTTTGTCCTGTTAATCTGTTTTATGTCAATTTAATTATTAGAACTGCCAAAAGAACTTAGAAGGATAGAAGGGAAATTTTTCCTCCCCTGTATTTGATTCATGCAGCATTGAGATTAACCACAAAAGGAACTAAGTCACAGAGCCCATAATGGAATTATCTTGAAAGCACACTTTTCAGAATTTCCCACTAAGGGATTTCTGATATCTCTCTAAAGCTGAGTTTCCTTATGACTTGTAAAAATGTACTAAAAACAATAGCATAATATTGGGAGATTTTGTTTTGTTCAGAATAAGTCAGTATACTTAATTTTGAGCATTTTTTTTTTTTTTTTTGAAATTGATAGGATTCATGGCTCAAAAAAAAAGTTGGAAATTTTGTACTCTTAAGTAGTAATTTTAGGAAATGATTTATTTTTCCATGTTTACTTGCAAAACCAATGATAATTAAGTCTCAACTGACAGGGGCAATTCAACTTCCTGGTTTTTGATAGGTAAACATTTACTTGGAAAACAGTTCCTCCTTGAATTTATTTTCAGGAACTTGGATTAGAAAACAAGGAGTTTAACATCTACTTGGGAAGACAAAGTTTAAATATATGAAAAAATTAATAACAAAAAAAGCATTTACTGTGCCGTCAATGTCACATGCAGTTATGGCAAATTCTAAATTGCACCCAGGGGACTAAAACACATGAAATGTCAATCATATGGAAGACTAAGTATGGGGGAATAGGCTGGGGGCGGTGGAGGAAAGTAATCATTTTGACCTACAGACATTTCAAGGGAAATGTTCAGTGGTAAGGGAAATGAAGAATTAAGCCAAGTATGTTACCCATCAAAGATATAAGTACTTTAACTATTTTTCAATTAAATTAACAACAAATGAATTTCAAAAAAGGGTAAGTTGGGAAAACCTATTTCCAGGATGGGGATAGCCTGTGGAAGAAATGAAATTCTAAAGGATTTGACTGTAAGTCATAGAAAGTGCAGTTTCTCCGATGATGAATGCCATGAGGAGTCATTGAAGATCCTGCTGTCAACTTGAAGCCGAGGAAAGGCAAAGTATGCTCTAGTGTTGTAACATGTGTCCTTTAATCACATTTTTCTGGGCAGTTTACACAGTTGCCCAAATTCTTATCTTCTCCTGCTCTTTTTGGCCGCTGTGACCATTCACGTTTTGAGGGAGACTTGGAACTAGGAAAATGTTCCAGGTGTGAATAGTTTGGAAAGTAACTTCTACCATGCTTAAACTGAACTTGGCAGTGAAACCTCAGACAATGAGAGACAAAGAAGGAAAACTAAGATTGTTTTCCCAAATGCTTGTCCTCACCACATAACACCGTCACTTGTAGAACACTTTTTATTTGAAAGCCAATTCCCTTCTCCTCTGAAATTCCAATTAGCCTGAGAAGACAATTCTGGAAGAGGGAGAAGAGATAATCATTAGTACTGTAGCAAACACTTCATAGGAGGGTCTCATGAGCAGGTAAAATTAAGACCTACTTATTATTAGTTCAGGGAAATAAAGAAATACACATTGAAAATAGGGTCACTTTTCAGTAGATTCTTGCATTTGTCTTTATTTGGATTCGATCCTTCTCTTTTCTTCCACGTTCTACTGAAATTTAATTATAGATTTGGTGGGTTTCAGATACATATGCTTCAAGCACTTAATGTGCATTAGACATAGTCACCCTTCAGGTGTTTTGCTTTGTTTTTTTGAAGAAAGGTACAGGTAGGAATGAAGGCAAGCAAAGGCAGGGAGGCAAGCAGAAAGAGAAAGGAGGAAGTATTTTATTTAGTTGTTCATCTTGGTCTTTTCCCCAGCCCAGGTCTTGAACTGGGGACCTTGGGATGTATGTGACCTGTATCCAGTGAAATATACCACTAGGCCACCCGGGTGCACTCCTGTAAGTGTTTTAATCGTTGGTTGAATACATCCTTCAAATCTGACATAACTGTGAATAAATATTATTGCTTTTAATTTAAAGTTAGTAAACTGGAAAGTTTGAAAAGCTTGAAACTCACTTAAAATATTCAGGGAATCACCTGAAATAGCCCTCGGGGTCTTGTTTCTAGGTGACTATAGTATTCTACAGATATTAGTTTATTTATCTCAACTAATAGACCTCTGTCAACTAAAATACTAATGACAGCACCTGTCATTTCACACTTACAGACTACTTACAGGGATGTTGGACAGCTACCCCAAAACAAACTTTAATCCATAATTTGTTTTAAGGCAGTTCTAAAGAAGGTGCTCCATACATCAAACATTTGCTGATTGTCTTCTTCCACCATCTTCACATATATGTATGCTTGTATATATGTATTTGTGTATGTGTGTATATCTTTTTAAAACTGTATTAAAGGTGTGTTATAACACTGTATAGGTTTCAGGTATGAATCAAAATAAATCAGCATCTGTATATAATGCATTAAATTTTCAACATTTTTTTAAACTTTGTACCACAATTTACTAAGGCAGTTTAATAGTTTTGGAACAAGTAAATAAAATTCAAGGAGATCAAATGGAATAAAAATAATCATGAAAAAGGTTCTGTCTTCCCTTTATTCCCAAGGTTTCTATATCAACTTTGATTCTCATTGTAGCAACCTTATACCCTGGAAAATAAATATATCATTACTCTCTTGCCTCGATATGGAAAATGTGATGAGAAGACTCAATAATATTTTAAATATGACTCTATTAGGTTTGGACGTCAACACATGATATGGAGAAAATCAGTGTAATGCTAATGATGAAAATGATGGAAAAATTCTTTACAAAGATGATTCAGATTCTCTGCTTTAAAAGACTGTGAACATTGCTGAAGGTGCCAGTTCATCTTCAGTGTTAATTTATTCTATAATTTTCTGTTTGGTTACTCATTATCATGCTACATGGAATCTGGCTTTACAAACTTGTAAGGCATTTACTACAAAGGATAGCTTTTAGAAATTTGTGCAAAATCAGTCATCAGAGAGGGAAATAGTACATTCTGGGAACTATTCAAAATTTAGCATAGGACATAAAATTCTGACACTATGAAATGAGAACATATGCTATGAAATGAATCAAATTGTTTATTTTGGGTGTTCACAGTTGTCCAAATTTGGTTTTGTTTGGTTTAAAACTTTAAGTTAGAACAAATAGGCAATGGCTATGGGTCTTAACTGTCACAATTTTACTACTAACTGACATGTTACAATGAAAGTAAGTTCTGGACCAAATTCAATCACTAACAAACACTTGGTATTTGTGAGGTTAATAAACACCAGAGCAAAATCAAAACTTTCCTGTGTGTTCTGTGAACTTGTGTTCCATGTATTTTTAAGTACTTTATTAAAACACCTTGCCTGAGAAGCTCACTCCAATGCAAATGGTTATTTTTTTAGTTATGATTTTTTTATTGAGGTAACATTGGACTATAACATAACTGGCAGGAATGCATGATTATATAACTAAGCATTTGTCCGTACTTCCTTAAATTCACCACTGAAAGTTCAGTTCTAGTTTTCACCATATACTTGACCCCTTTTACCTAATTGCCCACCTCCTACCCATTCCTTTCTGATAATCACTAGCTTGGATTTATAGTCTAAAATTGTATTTTTGGTTTATTCAATTCATTCATTAGATTTATTTTATTTCTCTATGTGCTGCATATAAGTGAAGTCATACAATATTTGTCTTTCTCCTCCTGACCTATTTTACTAAGCATAATTTACTTTAGGTCCATTCATAAATAGTAT
This sequence comes from Solenodon paradoxus, assembly GCA_004363575.1. Taxonomy (NCBI): domain Eukaryota; kingdom Metazoa; phylum Chordata; class Mammalia; order Eulipotyphla; family Solenodontidae; genus Solenodon; species Solenodon paradoxus. The sequence continues at coordinate 417,142 of RJWH01000988.1, forward strand.
TCCATTATATATATACATCCTTATATAATGTATATATACATGCATATATATAATTGGATGAAGAAGACTTTATCCAATCTGGTGATGTTTTAAGAAGACTCCAGTGAATTTTTGATTGATTTAGGCATTAAGGGATAGACATAGGACCTTATGGAATTGTAGACATAAACAGTTACTCCTAAGGTAGAAGATTGCTGGATTGGGCAGTTTGTTATGTTGCTTTCATGCTGGTGAAATTATCGGTACAGTATAGCTTAAGAGTTTAAACACAGTTTACTTAACAAATACTAATTGCCACATTTATACTGATTAATAAACTGGTAATGAGGACTGAGATATCTGAATGACTGCTGATAGTAGGTGAGTTAGGGCTTTTTGTTTTTTTTAAGGAAAGGTGCAGACAGTAATGAAGATGAGCAGAGCAGGCAGACAGGAAGAGCAAGGAAGAAACAGAACTTTATTTAGTTGTTCACCTTAGGTGCTCCCCGCCCCCGGTCCCAGGACATGAACCCAGATCCTTGGGATGTATGTGAACTACTGGGGTTGAAGGCAGCTGACCAAACCGCTACTCTACCAGGGCATGCCTGATTCAGGACTCTTGATGAAGGCATTTTAAAGGCTTGTTAACCATTCTGGAATGTACATTTGTGATTAGAATTCCTCAGAGGTTAACTAACTGACCAATAATAACTTACTCGTCACAAATATATCATGTTGTTTATGTTGAAGTGATTTTAAACAAATGGCAAATCCCAAATATCATCATGCTAAGAGTTTTAGTGCCAGGTTTAGCATTGCTTTTAGATTAATGTGTAAATGCTTGACATTTACCTCCAAATGTCCCCTCCTCTGTTGATATCACCTTCAGAACACTTAGAATCTTTACTCCTATCCAAAGCAGTTTGCCTGTTCTCTTACTCAACAGAGGCTAAAAGTCCTACTGCCATTGATCACATTCTCTTAACCTGACACATATTTTGGTTTGAAAGTTTGAAACATATACCCAAATGTATATGTTGAAATCTAATCCTCAGTGTGATGGTTTTAGGAATTGGGGGGCCTTAGATGAGAGCTGAGAGAGATGAGAGCCTAAGGGAGATGCAAGGCCCTCTGAACACTAATAGTGCCCATATAGGAGAGATCCCTGAGAGCTTGCTTGCCCTTCTGCTACATGAGAAATAGTCAGAGGACAGCTGTCAAGGAGGAAGCAGTCTCTTCCTGGCAGCTACTCCTGACTCTACTGTTACCATGACCTTGATTTCTCAGCCTCCAATCCGAGAAATAAATTTCTGTGGTTTGTAGGTTACCATATGTGATATTTTGTTACATCTGCTCAAATGAACTAAGACACCAGGAGATAATGGAGAAAGGAACTTTACTTGGTGTTTTGTAGTTCCAAGTATCATGGGTTTTGTGTACCATGATCTGCAATAAAACCTAAAAAGGCAGGCTTCTACAACCAAGAGCCCTGTCAGAAACCTGGTCTGGAACAGAATGTAAATTCCTTATTCTTTACCAGTCAGAAGGCCTTTGGAGGTCCTGAAGTAAAGTGGATCAAATTCACTAGTAGTCACTGACAGTTCATCAGTCTTTTGGACACTGGGATACGCTTCTTGGAATCAATACTAATGCTTATTCCAATCTCTTGACAAATGATTCAAAATTACTGTATTGCTGTTTTATTTTCAATCTGCAGTCTGACAGGCAATTTTTCTTTTAAATATAACAGCTTTTATTGTCGCTAAAATATTTTCCAAAAGCAACATGAGCAAAGATGCGAGAGGCAAGTGGGTGGAGGAACAGAGAGATAACTAGGAAGCATGCATCCCCCTGGCCACCTCTCACCATGCTTCCTCAAACACCTGTTCCTCCCTCTCTGTGGCTTCATCTGCAGTCAGTTCCTAGATGGTGGGCAGTGTTTCCTCAATGTGCTTTCTGCACACAGACAACAAAGAGTGGACCAGAACTCACAAAATCCTGTCTAATTTGAAGGTGCTTTTTTATCAAAACAGGACAAAACCGATTTCAGAAAGTACTCTATGAAAATAAAACATGGAACAAGCTTGCAATAATTTAGCTAATTTGCCAGAATTTCCAGATAGGTTTACAATATAAGCCTGCATCAAAAACACCTCAATGTCTTATATAAAAACAGTATGAGCTTGTAACCCAAGCAATTTCTGTTTACCATGTCAGAAGTAATACGTTTTGGGGGAAGAAATTGCTTAATGTAGCCGTATATTTGTATTAGTAAATCGTTTTCTTCTAGTTTTTATCACAAATACGACAAAACACTGTGGTATGTGGATATAATGGTCTACCTATATGTCCAATATTGCAGCTCTTAGACTATTATATCATTTACTTGTTTTATGGTTATAAAGGAATATATACTTTAGAGAATTTAGGAAATATAGAAAAACACAGAGAATGTAGAAATCATCATAAAATTATTAACCTTCAGGTGTGTTTTCTATGCAAATTTCACATATTTGTAATTTTCATATACATTAGATTAAATTTATAAATCAATATATTATCTCATATGAAATTGACATCATTGTCTATTACTATATAATAATGTAATAATGTATTTAGGATTATATATTTATAAGCATAGTGGCTTAGTGGGTAAAATATTATTTGATACCTTCTTTCTCCTATTTTATATTCATCCGGTAACATTTCTCTATTTAGAACCAGAGTGCAAAAATTATTTTAAATCTTTGAACATGGTGGAGTTGGAAAATCATGGCATCCATTCAAAGGAATTTTATCCTCTCCTACCCCAGAGCAAGATTTATTATAGTTTAGAAATGTATGTGATATTAAAGTAAGCTTATTAGGCCCATGATACCCCTGTCTCTGGGCTGAAGATTCGAGGACTGAGGACAAGAAGGGGTATTTAGATTTCCATCTGTCCTCTGTCTCACTGCCTCCTCCTCTCATCTTCTTTCTGAGGTATAATGGGCAGAACTGACAACATGAGCAGTGACAATGCAGCGCCAAGATAAGCCTAGAACTCGAGAGCCCAGTGTGCTGACATAACTTTAGTTGTTCCTAGACTCATTGCTGCTTCTTGCATCCCAATGGCATGAGGGCCCCAGTGCAGTAATGGTTGCAAAGGATGTGAGAACAGAGTGATATTTGCAGAGCACACCAAAGGAAGCAGAAGAGCATCCATTTTCCTCATGCCCCTCAGATTGGCCATGGATATAACCTGGGGCAGACAGAACTCTTGTCAGGGTACTGAGGAAGTGACTGAAAGAACAGGTATAGGGACTCTCTCAGCTGGTTTCCCTGCAGCAGACATCAGCTCAGAAGATAATGCAGAGAAGGTGGGTATCTCTGGAAGTGGTTTTATGACCTGTACAAAATGGGCAGGAGCTGTGAAGAGGCAGTCATTAAACCTGGAGTCAAGCACCAGCACTGCTAGAACAGAACATGAGGGCAGTCTGGAAGGTCTGAAATTTCTAACTGCATTGCCAGAGAAAACACTGAAACTAGCTAAGCTCACTTAGAAGCACTATATTAAATGCTCGGTAAGTAGAAGAGGTTTGAGTCAAAGATAAAGTCACATAGAAATATTTGCATATGCATATGCAAAAATAAATGTAATTATATATAGTTATGATAGTTATGCTGAAATTATATCAAATTATATATTAAATATATTAAAAATACATATACATAAATAATTTTACAGTCATATAGTCCACAAGCCCTAGCATGATATATATTTATATAGACCCATGAAATACATATAATTTATCATATAGATATGAATATATTATACCACGACTTGTGGATTATATGACTGTTAAAAGAAAATTTTCCACAGATAATTTGTTTACTAATCTCTTTGACTCTCAGTTGCCTTATTCATCCTGATTCATAAATCAGGCAACATTTTGTCTAGCAAGGAGCTTGAAAGAGCTGTACAAGGCATGAAATTTTTATAGATGATAGTGATTTGAGTGCAATTGGTTAAAGTTTATTCATTCTGGAACTAGCACCAATGGAGATGCTCCCTGTAATTCCAGTCCCTTAGCCCTGTGGAACCTACCCATTTTTAAATCTAGTTCATCAGCTTTCTCATCAGTTTTATTAATTCTTGACACTGCTGATATATTCCATTAGGAGCCAACCTAATATAAGGGATTAAAAGTATAGATGTATTTATGACTGACTTTCTGTTCTAAAACTTTCCACTTTGTGTTTTTGTCTGTACAATGATGTTCTTACTTCATAGGACTGTTTGGAGAGTTAAATGAAAATGTATAAAACAGTATCTACCACACATCAAATTTCTGATACATTTGCACTAATGTTAAATTAATTGCCCTTAGTGTCTGTGGTTTAGAGATACACAGCTGTGTCATGATGATACAAGGAGAATGTCTAATTTTAAGAATGTATTTTCTATATTGTGAGGAGCCCCGCTCTCAGCTGTCTTTCAGGATTTTAGGAAAACTCTTCTATATGCAACAGCCTCACTGACAGTGTTTTGGAACTGAGGCAGATATATTATACTCATGAGCTGAGACTGGGCAGAGAGAGAAGGCAACCACCACAGCAAAGAAAATGAATGGAGAGAAGCAGTTCAGAGAGAAAGGGCACAGAGGATATAGGCAACATTTCCTCATCCCCACTACAAACAGGAATCCTCAGGAATCTTGAGAACAGAAGACTTCTCACATTGGAAACTGGAAGACATGGGAAAAATTATACTTATGTCAAATTTCAATGCATTTCCTTCCTTTTACTTCATTTATTTTTAAGTTTATTGAAGCAATATTGCATCATAATATGTTTTAAGATGTGCATCGTAAATCAACATATAATAACATTAAGTCTAACACCAATAGTTCAAATTCAATCATTTGCCATATAACCTATCCCTTTACCCATTTAACCCATCCTCCTCCTTGTCACTATTTATTTGGACTCATAGTCAAAAAATTATTTGTGTTTTATTTAGTTCGTTCCTTTGTTTTGTTTCTTTATATGTCATATATGAGTGAAATCATATAATGTTTGTCTTTTTCCTTCTGACTTATTCCACTAAGCATAATCCCCTCTAGCTCTATTCATGTTACAAATGGTAGGATTTCATTTTTTTTAAATAGCTGAGTAGTATTTTATTGTGTATATATACCAAACTTTTATCCAATCATCTGTCCATGGGCATTTAGGTTGTTTCCAGCTCTTGGTCATAGTAAATAATACAGCAATAAACATTGGCATGCATTTATCTCTTTAGATTAGTAGATTTTTATTCTTTGGGTGAATACATAGAAGTGGGACATATGGTCATATGGAATACCTATTTTTAATATTTTGAGGAATCTCCATACTGCTTTCCACATGCCTATACCAATTTACATTTTACAGTGTACAAACATTCCCTTCTCTGCATATTCTCTCTGACATTTTTGTCTCTGTCTTGGATAATAACCATTCCTACAGGTGTGATATCTTATTGTTGGTTAATTTAAATTTCCCAAATAATAAGAGATGATGAACATCTTTTCATGTACCTATTGGCCATCTGTATGTCTTCGTTAAAGAAGTATATTTAGTTCTTCTGCCCATTTTTAATCAGTTTTAAGTTGCAAGCTCTTTGTATATTTTCTGTTTTAACCCCCTATCACATGTATGATGTGTGCATATCTTCCCTTATTCTTTAGGGTGACTTGTTGCATTGGTGACAGTTTCTTTTGCTGTGCAGAAAATTTTGGGCACCAACGTAGTTTCCAGTTCTTGTGAATAGGGCTGGAATAAGCATAGAGGTGCATAAATGTCTGCAAATTGGTGGCTTTGTATCTTGTAAGTAACTATCCAAAATTGGGATGGCAGGATTATATGGGATTTTTATCTTCAGTATTTTGAGGATGCTCCATACTGTTTTCCATAGTGGTTACACCAGTTTACACTCCCATCAACACTGTAAATGTGTTCTTTTCTCCACATCCTCACCAATATTTGTTGTTTACAGAATTTTGAAAATTAACCAGTCTCTCAGATGTAAGGTGATATTTCATTATTTTGATTTGCATTTACCTGATAGCCATAAAGTAGGAACATCTTTTCAAGTGTCCGTTAACCATCTATACATCCTATTCAGAAAAAAATGTCTCTGTAATTCCTCTTTCCATTTTTTTATAGTATTGACTGTTTTTTCTGGTATTCAGTTTTATGAGTTCTTTGTATATTTTGGATATTAAGTCCTCGTCAGAAATATGGAACCAAATATCTTCTCCTGGTTAGTAGGTTGTCCTCTTGTTTTGGTGATGTTTTCTTTCTCTGTGAAGAAGCATTTAAGTTTGATGTAGCCCCAGTTGTTTATTTTTCTTTTTGTTTCCCTTCACGCTAGAGTTGAGTCCCCCAGGACCTCTAAGATTGATGTCATCTTTATGTTTTCTTCTAAGAATTTTATGGTTTCTGATCCTGTGTCCAAGTTTCTAGTCCATTTTGAGTTGATTTTTGTCACTGGTATTAGTGAGTGGTCTAACTTCATTCTTTTGCATGTGGCTGTCCAGTTTTCCCAACATCATTTATTGAAAAGACATTCTTTTCTCCATCGTATGCTTTTGGCTCCTTTGTCATAGGTTAGCTGACTGTTTATGCGTGAGTCAGTTTCTGTTCATTCAGTTCTATTCCAAGGATCTGTGCCTCTGTTATTATTCCAGTAACATACTGTTTTTATCACTATCACTTTGTAGTATAGCTCTGGGAGTGTGATTTCACTGGGTTTGTTCCTTTTTCTCAGAATTACTATGGCTATTCAGAGTCTTTTGTTGTTCCATATAAATTTCATGATTTTTTTTTCTATTTCCTGCATATAAGCCTGGGAATTTGAATGAGGATTGCATTAAACTTATATATTGCTTTTGGTAAGAAGACCATTTTAGCAATGTTGATTCCAACTATGAGCAGGGAATGTCTTTCCATCTCTTTTTTAATCCTTTCTATTTCTTTTAAGAAGAACTTATACTTTTCATTGTATAGGTCTTTCATTTCCTTTTTTAAGTATATTCAAGATATTTGTTTTTTTCTACTTCAACTTTAAATGGTGTATTTTTCTTGATTTTACTTGCTTCAAATGTGTTATTTGCATACAAAAATGCAATGAATTTTTGTGCATTGATTTTGTAGACTGCTATTTTATGTATGTGTTGGTTGGTTCTAGGTTTTTTTTTAGTTTTAAGGGTTTTCAAAATATATAATCATGTCATCTGCAAATAATCATAGTTTAATTCCTCCTTTCCAATTTGGATTCCTTTTATGTCTTTTTCTTGCCTTATTACTCTGGCTAAGACCTCCAGTATGATTTTAAGCAGCAGTGAGGCGAGTGGATAACCTTGCCTTATTCCTGACATTAGAGGAAATTCTTTCAATTTTTACTGTTGATTGTGATGTTGGCTGTGGGTTTATCAGACATGGCCTTTATTATGTTGAGGTAAGTGCCTTCTACTGACATTTTATGCAGGGTTTTATAAAAAACACATGTTGGATCTTGTCAAAGACTTTCTCAGCATCTGTTGATATGAGCATATGGTTTTTCTCCTTGCTCTTGTTAATATGGTGCATTACAATAATAAATTTATATGTGTTGAACCATACTTTTGCATCTCTGGGATAAGTGCCACCCAGTCATGATGGATAAACATTTTGATGCATTATTGGATTTAGTTTGCTAATATGTTGTTGAGAATTTTTGCATTTATTTTCATTAGAAATATTGTTCTGTGATTTTCTTTTTGGTGATGTCTATCTGCTTTTGGTGTCAATGTGATGATAGTTTCATAAAAGTGTTTGGAAGTATTCCCTTTTCTTCAATATTTTGGAAGACCTCAAGAAGAATAGGTATTTTTCTCTGAAGGTTTAGTAAAACTCATTAAAAAAGTAATCTAGTCATGAGCTTTTATTTTTAGGGGGACTTTTGATTACCTCTTCAATTTCCTTATGATTATTCTGTTCAAGCGTTCCAATTTTTTAAGGTTCAATCTTGGTAGACAGTATTTTTAATAATACTGTTCATGTCCTGAAGGACACAGAGCTATTCATAGTAGTCTATAGTTTGTATTTCTTTGGTATATGCTGTAACTTCTCCCTCTCTCCATTTCTAATTCTAGTTATAAGAGTTTCCTCTCTCTTTCTTTGTGAGTCTAGCCAATGGTGTATCAGTTTTATTTTTTCAAGAAATAAAACTTTTGGTTTCTTTATCTCCTGAAATGTCTTTTTGTTTTCTACTTATTTTATTTCTACTAGAATTTTGATTCCTTTCATCTACTGATTTTTGGACTTAATTGTTCTCTAGTTGCTTAAAATGTAGGGTTAGTTTGTGATTTTTCTTATTTCTTGAGCTTGGCTTGGATTGTAATGAACTTTCCTCTTAGTACTGCTTTTGCTGCATCTTGTAGATTCTGGTAGCTCTTGTCTCATTCTCATTGGTCTCTAAGTGTTTTAAATTCTTTTTTGATTTCTTCTTTTACCCGAGTCATTCAAAAGCATGTTGTTTAGTCTCCAATTAATTTGGCATCTTTGAGCTTTCTTTTTGTGTTTGATTTCTAGTTTTAAGGTTTTGTGTTCAGAAAACATGCTTGTAAATTTGTTGAGACATGTTTCGTGTTCCTACATATGATCTGTCCTTGAGAATGTTCAATGTGCACTTGAGGAGAAAGTGAATTCTGTAGTCATTGGATGAAATGTTTGGTATATGTCTTTTAGACCACCCTGTTCTAAATGGTCATTTAAAGTTGCTGTTTCCCTGTTAATTTTCTACCTGGCTCATCTGTCCATTGCTGAAAGTGGGGTGTTGAAGTTTCCCACTATTATTGTGTTGCTGTCAATGTCTCTCATCAGTTCTAGTAATATTTGCTTCGTATATTTTGATGCTCCTTCATTTGATGCATAAATGTTAATAAGCATTATATATTCCTGCTGAATTGACTCCTTGATCATTATGTCAATCTCTGTCTTTTGTTATATGTTTTAGTTGGAAATCTGTTTTATCCAATACAAGTGTAGATGTTCTTGCTTATTTTTGTTTGCCATTCTTCTGTAGGATTGTCTTCACCAATGACTTTGAGACTATTTGTATCTTTTGAAAGAAGGTGAGTTTCCTGAATGCAACTGAAGGTTGGATTATACTTTTTAATCCACTCGGTCACTGTCATTTGATTGGTGAGTTCAATCCATTAACATTTAGGGTGGTTATTGATATGTAGTTGTTTATTGCCATTTTGTAATTTGTCTTCTGGGTGTTGTTACATAAAGTGCCTTTGTTCTTTTCTTTCTCTACTTTGGCAGTTTGGGTGTAATTATGTTTTGATTGATTTTCTTTTTTTTCTATTCTTTGTTTTTTTCCTAAAGATGTAGTTGGAGGTTACCCTGTGGTTAACATTAAAAATTCTGTTTATTTTCTTTTTTGTTTTGAAAGCAGATTAGTTTTACATTCATTCTAACCATCCGTGTTTTCATTCTCTTCTTCTCCCTGCTTTTTATATTTGCTGTCCTATTTTATTGGGATTTATTTATATTTCATAGAATTTCCTTTAGTATTTTTCTGTAAAGCTGGTTTTATGGTGATGAATTCTTTTAACTTTTGCTTACTTGAAAAAACTTTTATCATTCCTTCAGTTTAGAATGATAATCTAGTAGGGTATAGAATCCTAGGTCATAAATTATTTTCTTTCAGAACTTTGAATATATCATGACATCATCTTCTGGTTTGTAGAGTTCCAGTTAAGCAATTCACTGACAATATTATGGGGACTTCTTTGTATGTGACTCATTTTACTCCAGTTGCTTTGAAGATTATTTCTTTATCTTGTATTTTTGACATTTTGATGACAATGTGTCTTTGTTTTGGGTTTCTTTTGTTTGAAATTCTTTAAGCTTCCAAATCTAGAGGCTTGCTTCATGCCTCAGGTTAAAGACGTTCTCAGCTGTTATTTCTTCCAATACAGTTTCTGCCCCCTTTTCTCTATTCTCTTTTTATGGGACCCAAAGATGTAAATGTTGTTCCTTTTGATACTGTCTCATAGGTTGTAAATGCTTTTTTCATTTCTTTTCATTCCTTTTTCTCTTTGCTGGTTTTCTTTAGTATATTCCTCTGCCCTATCTTCTAGTTCACTGATCAATATTATATATTGATTATATATCCTACCCTTGAGTTCCTCTATTTAGTTGTTTAGTTTATCTAGCATTTTCTTCATTTCTTTGACATCTTGCTTCATTTCTTCTCTTTCTCTCTCTCTTTTTATTTTTTTGTTCTCTTTCTCTTCCTCTATTGTTTTCTTGATTTACTTGAGTATGCTTATCACTGTTGCACTAAATTCATCCTCAGGTAGTTTGCATATGTTTATTGTTTTCAAATTTTCCCCTGGGGTTATAATTGGATTCATGTTTTCATGTATATTTCTGTGTCTTTGTTCTGTTTGGCATTTTGTTTATGTTTCTGTGGGTCAGATTTCCGTGTAGTGGTCCATTGTGTAAGGTATCAATTTGTACCAGAAACCTGGATCTTAATTTGAACACTGGGAATTTTTGAGTTGTGTGGCATCACCACTGGTTGGATTTATTGATGTTCTTAGGTAGGTCCTGCATTGGGTCCCAAGTGTTCAGCCTATGGGGTTGGAGTTTGTGTGGGGAATGCAGAGCCTTCCCCCAGTGTCCCAACTCTAGCAATAATGACCACCTTTTCGCTGGCCCACATTCAGCAATTGTGCTGCAGGTCAGCCTAGGGACAGAGTTTTCAGTGGGGAGTTCCTGTAGCACCAGAGCTTTATGATATAGGTAGTGGGGGTGGGGGAATTCCCCTAGCTGCCTTCCATTTGTGCAAGGGCCCTGTGTAATTTTCTTTTAGGGCCTCCTACTCAGACCACCAGGGCACTGGTCCTCCTTTTACCCTGCACCAAGACCCTCTCCTGGCTCTGTTTCCCATTATCCCTCGGTGGGCTCTCTGCTGCTAGTCCACAGACTAGCAGAGATATCCCTGGCATGCTGGTTCCTTCCATGGTTCCCTTCTGCTTTTTTCCCTCTGAGACTTGGAGTCCTGAATCCACAATGCAGCTCTGAACCCCAGCACCTTCACCTACCTTTGTGTTGGTGATCACTGCTGGTGTTTCTTCAGCCCCTGGGTCAGTCCTTCCATGCCATGTGTGTCTGAAGAATAGATGATTTCTATTAGTTCTATGGGGGAGATATCTGACACATCCTACCAGTTTGCCATCTTGACTGCTATCTCTACAATGCTATTTTGATTACTGTCACTTTTTAGTTTAGTTTGGCGATGGGAAGTATCATACCTCTCTTTTTGTCCTTTTTTCTTAAGATTAATTTTGCTATTTAGGGTATTTTTTAGTTTCAAATGAGCTTTGTGATTTTTTTTCTATTTCTGTGAATAATGACATTAGAATTTTGATGAGGATTACATTCAATTTGTATATTTCTTTAGGTACTATTGCCACTTAAATTATGTTAATTTTTCTAATCCATGAACATGGAAAAATTGATATGTGCAGTTCAATGAATTTGACAAATGTCAATACTCATACAGTGACCAATCCAGTTAAGATATAGAACATTTCTACCATCCCAGGTCATTTCTTCATGCACTCCTTCACAATAATTTTAATTCTTGTATTTACTTTATATCTTAGAAACTTAATCCAACCTTCCAGAGTAGCATTCTATTTGTACAGGAAGTCACAGTGTCCTGACAAAGAGAAAGCAGACTCTACCTTTTGACAGAAAGAGACAAGATTTTAAAGCACATTTGAACTACAAATAAAACTGGATATTTTGGAAAATATCATCTGACACAAATTTTATCAAATGTATTTTAATACTTGTTGAAGTGAGTGCATTATTATTTTCCTTGACCTATGGATTTGGTTTACTATATTAATTGATCTCCCAATATTAAACTACCTTTTTATCCTGGGTAAAAATTATATTTAGTTCTGAAAGGGATTTTTGCAAATTAATGTTGAATTCAAATTGTGCCTTATTCAATTAACAAGTTTGCGTCTTGAAATCCTGACATTTGTGACAACATTGATGGAACTACAGGGTATTATGTTAAGTGAAATTAAGTCAAGAGAAAGACAAATATTGGATGATCTCACTTATTCGTTGTATATAAAGAAACATAGAAAATGAATAAATAAAATAAAAATAACCCATGGACATTGACAATAAAACTGAGGTTACTAGAGAGGAAGGGGGTGACGATGGGAGTAGGAGTAATGGGTATTGGTAGCACAATACACAGTGGTGGATGACTTGGAAATTTTGTGGTGGTTGTATTATCATATATTTTCTCAAGAGTGGACCTGAACATCTATGCTTATATTATTTTGTAAATTGAACTTGTCTTCCCTAGGGGTTGTCTTGATTCTTGGTGTCTGAATTCTCTATTTTTTCTATCTCTATCATGTTGATCCCAGTAAGAAGCTCATCTTCCCTTTCAGTTTGCACAACAGAATTCCTTCATACCAAGCATTAATGAATCTAAGGGATATTATTGAAGGTTTGTGTTTGGAGGCATGTTTTCCCCCAACCCCTTTATAATGAGTAATTTATGTTGCTCTAAAAATGTTTAGCCAAGCAGCCTCCTCATTCTCAGAGGTAGAGTTGGGAATTTGTCTTCTATCTTGAAGCCTATTCAAAATGCGTTTGCTAGATTAAAACAAGGTGTCTTCCGACGATAAAATCTGGACTAACTGCAACTGTATTAATGCATCTCGTTTTGTACGTGTGATCCAGGTTTGCATGTGATCTAGACCTCACCAAAGAGTGAGATCAAATCCAACCTACATCAACAGTTAGACTTGAAGCTTTCCAACTAGATCACCTCCAACAGCATTGCTTGAGACATATTGAAAGTGTTTTCCCATTATGGCATCTAAGGAGTTTCTAGGACTCAAATTGAATCTCTCTGGTTCTGTTTCTGTTCTGTTACAAACATACAGAAAGGTGGAACTTAGAAAAGTCTGTGAGATTCGTGACAACTCAGCAACTTCACACCAGGGTTTCTGGTCCTAGAACACCGGTGTGAAGGCTCCACACTCCAGCCTGCACAAGTGCTAGTCAGGGGATTCCTCTGAGAAGCCACAGTTATTCCCAGCCCCACCTCCTCCTCAAGCCCTTATCAGGTATCTGAAGTAGATATAAGGTCTGTGTCTTCAGGTAAATATCAGGAGCATAACTGTTATCAGAGATATATCTTTTTCTTTTTGTTTTCCCTTGGTAATGATAGAAATTTATATACTGTTCCCTCAGAAAAATTTTGTTTGTACATTTTTCTAACAGTAAAACAACATGTCTATAGGACTTCCTTGTTTTCACACAGCGTGCACATTTATTGCTCTTTTAATTCTTTAAAATACTTGAGTCAGGTAGAATATGAGTTGTTTATTTATTTTTTTCATTTTTGCAGATGAGAAACATTTCTGAGTTTAAGATACTAAGGGTAAAATCCTGTTTAGTATGTTGATGGTAGATTTAGAGAAGATACAATCCGAGACCAGGACTTTTTCCTTATTATTACAATTTCTGTTTTTAAATTTCTAGTGCTGAGGGTACTATCTGGGCAGGGAGGAGGTATTACCATGCATATATACTCGAGGAGGTGTCAGTGTAAATGTTCTCTCTCTTTCTCTCTGTCACAGTGTTATTAGCCACATGGAAACAATTTTAATTCAATGGATCATAACAGGCTTCTTAAAAAGAACAAAAGAGAAAAGATACTTAGGCTATGAATCCTGAAAGAAATCAACTAGGTGGTTAATAATAATAATAATAATAATAATAGTAGTAGTAGTAGTAGTAATAGACCAGCTACCCATGTAAGCTTTTTTTTTTATAATCCACTGACATTTCTAGGAATTCTCAGAAATCTTTCTATCTTTTATTTTTAACAATAATTAGATTCAGTCACATGAAGCAGAATTCTGGAAGTTTTCATTTTGATTTTATTTCTGCTCCTGTTTTTGTTTGTAAAGGAAAAGACTGGCTCTCTTAAGATAAAACAAGGGGTAGTAGTGGGAAATATACTGGGCAACTACTGTGTAAATCATAAAATTTGTGGAGAAACTGAACAAGTAGGCACTAGTTCTGGGGTACAAGTTTGGAGTTTTCAGTAGGAAGAGCTCTGTGCTTCTTTAGGGCAGGGCCGTGGCCTTTCCCACTCTGGTGGCCCATGGCCTAGTTTTGCTCCCCTTCCTGGAGTTTCATGTTCTTCAGCTTTTGTGTCTTGGGGACAGACACTGTGATTGACAGAACCAACAAGATTGCATCCACTTCCTCCCTATCTCCCTTCCAGAGACTGTTCAGTGTGTTACCCATTTGAAGAAGAATGGCATGCCAGGAGAACTGCTTGCTCAGAAGTCTTCTGTGTCTCTTTATTGAATATCGGTAAGCAGTATTGTAATACATTGCGTTCTATTGCTTCCCACCTTTCTGGGCCTCACTTCTCCTTATTTACTGAACTGATATTACAGCTCCGCTTTTGAGAGAATCAAGATAAGACACACATCAAGTCCTCTGGCTCCTTATTTCCATAGTTTATGAAAGTAAATTCTCTCCGTAAATTCTCCTCAACTTCTCCTCTCTACACAGCTGCAAATATACCTAAGTCAGGTGACCCCACTCTGGACAGTCCTGTCTAGATTTGGACAAGGCAAGAGTTCATTCCTAGGAAGACTGTGGTTTAAAACTAAATAATGGCCATGAAGCATCCTTAAAACAAATGAATGCATGGTGAGTCATTAACACAGGTGAGAAGGGAAAACAAAGTTTTGATTGGAACATCTATGAGCAAAATGAAAATTTTACCTCAAACTGATGAGCTCTAAGATGGCTTCAATTAGTCGGTCTACATCAAGCAGTTTCATTAGCACTATAATTTTTCTGTAATACTCAATTTCATTAATTTTTTTTTCAGATATCCCAGAGCTTTTGAAATTTGTATTATTTCACTCCTACAATTTCTAGTCACTCTACATGTGCATCTTGGTGCCTCAGGCTGCATCAGCTCTGATTCCAGCTGCCTATATAATATGCAGTTCTGTGCACCAGGAATCATCCCACCTCAAAACCCCACACCATTGTTCCTTTTAGAGGCCCTCTCAGACCACAGGCAGACATGGCCTAGGTGAACTGGGAGAGTTAATGTTTCTAGGAGCAACCCCCCAAACTGTAACTAAAAGCCTAGACTCCTACCCTTCAGAGGGGTAGTGCTGAGCATACTTGCCATGCTTTCTCAGAGGGTTAAGAGTAGCAAACTGGGTAAAGGGGATTAATTGTATAGTGAAGGAAAAAATGATATCGTGGAGAACTTAATGAATTATATACAAATATGGCTTTACCATGATGCACACATTAAATCTATATAATATTGTAAAGAAATATTCTTTCAATATAGTTAATTAAAAAAAAGCAGTATCTAGCTCAATTGCACATCTGCTCCGAGGTGCCTACTTTCTCTGTCTCAATCTTGATATTCTTGGCCTCTCATTACAGCTTTCTGGTATTACTGATACCCCTGCAAATGTACCTATTTCCTTGCCTTAGACTCTGCTTCTGTTTCCAGCTTTAGGCATATGAGAATTAACAGGTAATTTTTACAGTTAAGGCAATTTGAAGTTTCTTTAATTATGAACCAAGAATCTGTAACTGAAAAAAACTCTACTGATGAGGTTCTAGGGAGTAGTTGTTCATTAATCAGATGATGTGAGAAATTCAGAGTCCACTGATTAGACTGAACCAGAAAATGGTATCAGTTGTTCAGTTGTGGGTGATTCTCTCCTAATAGTCCTCAAAAAAGATGTTTCTTCCTCAGAGTAAATTGCAGTATTGCCACCAACGGATCACTCTTGTGCGTTTGCAGCTTTGTAAGTTACAGACAAGATAAGAAGAAAGCAATTTAGTAGCTATTTGTGTAGCTTAAAGTGCTTGATTATAGAAAAAGAGGCTGGAGTGGGCGAGTGGTAAATAATAAAGAATGAATTCTGTAGAGAAACTGATGCATGAAGTATAAGTTTTAACGATGACATACAACATACGCTTTACAAGACAGATCTAGGGATTTCTTCCACTCTAAGGGCCAGTCAACTGTGCTGGAACATTGTTCTTCATTCTGGTTGTTTCTGTATTAATATTAAACTTCTCAGATGGAAGCCATCCACATAATAAGGGGACTTGGGATTCAGTTATACAAAAATATCAAATAGAATTGGATTCAGTTTCATGTAATCTAAACCCTGTTCTCCCATTCTTGGTATGTGGATGCTCCATTGAGGCATTGTGACTGCATTTCAGGCATTAAAATTTTGTGGGCATGGTCAAGGGCAAAGGGTGCATGCCAGGTCACTCTGTCCCTTATTAAACAGAAATTTCAAAAGCTTTTCTCTTATACCCAAAACATGTTTGCTTCAATTTTGTGGGCCATGACTGAGGACATAGGTAAGACTTGTCTGGAAGTTCTAAATGTGATTAAACCTCAAGACTTTACTTTAGTTCTGGCTCGATCTGCAAGAAAATATGAGGAGGGGACATATTTGTTGCTTTTAATTTAAGAATTATTTCTCGAAATAACATTGCTCTACAATGTGTAGCTTTAAAGTGAGCTTCATTATAAATCAAAATCTGTGTACACTACATTAAGTTCACGACCACCAATCCAGTTCTATCCTTCTGGGCTCACTGTTGACTTGTACATATCAGAGTTACAGTAATAAGAAAAAAGGAGAGAGCGTTTATTGGGCAAGAGAATGCGATATTTGAAAATATGTGAGCAATCCAGACTTAAGTGGATGACTTCTTTTCACTAGCTCCCTCTTGCCTGACTTTTACTTCTGTCCTTCAGGTTTATACCCCTATTTTAACCCTACTTATGGAAAAACAAACAGAATAAGGTGGCAGTGAAGGATGAAATCAGGTAAAAATAACCTTTGAAAAGATGTATGACTGACTACACTTAGTTGGATCTATTTTTGGATTTGTTGCTGATACTCTACCAAAGTAGTCATGGCTATAGTTTCCTGAGTATCTTGAAGATTAACAAACAAAGATTTACAAAGGATAAGTTGGTGAAATAGAGGTAAATAGTGAGCCTGGTATTTTAACTAGCGTCTGAACTATTTCACACACTCCTGAGGTTCTCCTCTGAAGCACCTCATGCCCTAGGCTCTAAGCTGGTCACTTCATACTGCTCGAAAGTTGTGATGTTATTATTGTGTGTCCTGTACGAAAAGAACATTTCTAAAAGAGGGCTGCACTTCTGTGACCTACACATGCATCTCATTATTTTAAAAGAATCATTAAAATGGTATGTTTACCTGTAAGACTGCAGGGATAAAGTCCTATTTTTCTTTCCTTTTAATATGAATTTCTTCAACTTTATTAATATTGGTGGTGACCCGAACTGGGTTGCAATTGCATGTTGTTCTCTAATTCATAATGGAGAATTAAAAAAAATTATTTGGTTATTATTTGATTAAGAAAAATAATCTTTTAAAACTTGAGACTCCTGGGAAAAACGATAAAGACAGTGTGGGCAGTAAAAACAAATTGAGAGCATCATGCCAATGAAACATGAAAGCATGTTGATATCTGAGTAAGTTTAGCTTCAGTTTATCACAAGGCATTGAGTCATTCAAAGGTTAATGTTCATCTATCTCTTCTTTCTTCT
Organism: Solenodon paradoxus; assembly: GCA_004363575.1. Classification (NCBI taxonomy): domain Eukaryota; kingdom Metazoa; phylum Chordata; class Mammalia; order Eulipotyphla; family Solenodontidae; genus Solenodon; species Solenodon paradoxus. Next base: position 434,846 of record RJWH01000988.1, read on the forward strand.
TTTTCTTTATTTCTTTTTTGTTCCAAGTCCTCTGGCCCACCCTGACTTCATGCCTCACTGACCTTCTGGAGTTGTGCCCACCAACAACATACCACAGATTTCATCTGCAGTAGTAACAGAATTCAACCACTGATCAGCTTACTGTCATTTTTTCCTCTGCAATACAGAACATCTGTTGGATGATTTTTTGAAATAATTTAGTGTATTTTTGAAAAGAAGCCAACAATGTAGAAGTCAGTCATGCTGGTTTTGGGAACTAGCAGCACAACAGGTAGTAATGAAACAGTATTTTTCTTCCATCTAGCTTAGCATAGGTGATTATCATTCAGCTGTGATCTGAGCTGAGGCTGTTTTGTTCATACAAGCAAAATCCCAGGAGAAAGTGATCCCATATTTATACTGACAAGTGAGGTGTGTCTCAAGGGTAGCTTAATGTTGTATAAAAATCAGAGTTTTATTTTGCTTTTCTTTTAAAAACTCATGTTTCAGTTTTCAATACCCATGCCAGTGATTTTACCTGTTAGAAAGACAGTTTTATAGAAAATGGGCTTGGTATTTCCTTGCTAGTCAAGTTGTTTCAGAACAAATAGGGAATCCATCACAATTTAGCGGAGGGAGCTGATACAGAAGGGTGTTCAAGGATACAAAATCGTTTTTTTTTGTTGTTGTTGTTGTTGTTTTTCATTTCTGTTGGTTGTAGAACCTAAGTGCAGCATGTAAAGTTTGGAATTCTAGAATGCTGAAGCCTAAAGGATTTATTTTAGACCTCTCTCAACCCTCTTAGATTAAAATTGAATCACAGAGACCCAGAGAGAAAAAGTGAAGGACAGAAGACCATTAAGCTACCAGTGGCTAGACTAGCTTCTGCAGATCAGACATCTTGGGTTCCATACAGAATGGGGAGAATGAAACATTCCTTTAGAAGATAAAAGGTAGCATTAGATAGCAACAAAGCTACAAAAAATTTTTGTGAAAAATTTGAAAGCTCTTAAAAGTTTATTTAGTTCATTCTCTACCATCCTCAAAAGGTTGAATGCTTCCTTTAAGTGTTCTATTAAAGTTTTGTTTGGAGATCACTGTAGATTCATATGTGGTTGTTAAGAAATAATACAGAAAATTTCTGTGGTTCCTTTTGCCTAATATCCCTCAATGGTAGCATCTTGCAAAACTATAATACAATATTACAACCAGGATATTGACATGACTCAGTGTAGATAAAGAATGTTTCTATCACCACAAGGATCCCCTCCATTGTCCTTTTATAGCCACACACCTACACACCTACCTCCCTCACTCCATCTCCACCACTGACTCCTGGAAGCCACAGCTCTGTTCCTCATCTATACAACTTTGTCATTTTCAAGATTGTTGTGTAATTAGAATTACAAACTATATAAATAGAAGAATAAAATCATAATCTTTTGTGACTCACTTTGTCACCCAAGTTCACACATGTATCAATAATTTGTTCCTTTTTGTTGCTGAATATTATTCTGTCGTATGAATGTATTAGCATTTACTTAATATTCACTCATTGAAGGATACCTGGGTCATTTCTAGTTTCTGACTTTTATGAATAAAGCTAGTATGATCGTTTATGTACATATTTTTGTGTGACTATGTCTTTATTACTCTGGGATAAACAACTAGCACATAGTTTTTGGGTCATATGGCAGTTGCATAGCGAGTTTTATGAGAAATTGCCAATTTTTTTTTTCCAGAGAGAAAACAAAAGTGAGGGGCTGAAGGCTAGCAAGCTATGCAGTGACTGGACCAGTTTCTGCCTAATGTAACTGTAGTACATCTTGGGTTACACGCCTGGTGGGGAGACTGAATCATTCCATGGATAAGATACAAGGTAACCACCTTAGACATCACCAAAAGTAGGGAAAATTTTTATGAAGATTTGGAAAGATCTTAATAGATTATTTAGTTGTCTCTACCATCATCAAATAATTGAATTGTTTCCACCAGCAATGTGTGAATGATCCAGTTTCTTTACATCTTCACCAACATTTGATGTTGTCATTAATTTTTATTGTAGCTATTCTAATAGGTACATATAGATATCCCTTTGTGTTTTTAGTTTGCATTTCCCTAAGGTGGTAGACATCTTATGTGCTTATGAAAATACTCATATATTTTGCCAAATTTTTATTGGATTTTTTATTTTTTACTGTTTTTGATAGTTCTTAATATATTCTAGGTACTTTCCTTTGTAGAATTTCTGGTTGTCTGCCAGTCAGTAGCTTATCTTTATATCCTCTTCACAGAGTGTATTTGTAGAACAAATATTTTAAATTTTGATAAGGTCCTATTTATCAGTTTTTCCTCTATGTATTAGGCTTTTGGTATTAAACTGAAGAACTATTTCTTAACCTAATCTTTTCTAGTCCTATGTCCCAAAGATTTTTTTCTGTTTTCTTTTGAAAAGTTTTATGATTTTTTTACATTTAAGATCATTATCCATCTTGAGCTAACTTTTGTATAAGCCCTGAGTTTTTAGCAAACTTTTTTTCTTGGTCTGAATATCGAATTGTTTCAGTATCATTTCTTGTAAAGGCTATCCTTTATTGAATTGCTCTTACCTCTTTGTCAAATCAGTTGGATATAAGCATGTACATTTATCACTGGGATTTCTACTCTGTTCCATTGATCTGTACCTCTATTCTTCTGCCAACATTATACACTTGATTTCTATAACTACATAACGAGGGTCTTTTCAGCAGCTAGATTGATTCCTCTTAATTTCCTTAAGGAGTAATTTAACAATTATAGAACATATAGCTCACAGATGTTTTTGAATAGGTTTGTCTGTGTCTAAAAAAAAAACTTTTCTGGGATTTTAATGGGAATTGTGTTAAATTTACAGATGAAATTTGGGGTAATAAACATTGTTACTCTGGTGAGTATTTAATCCATGAACACAGTCTATTTCTCCATTTATTTAGGGTTCTTTGGTTCGGGATATTTTTTAAATCAGCATTTTGTTTAGATCCTATACATATTTTTAAAGTTCAATCCTAAGTATTTTATTTTCTTTGAAATGAAAATGAAGTATATTTTTAATTTTGGTTACTACAATTTCCTGTTAGTATTAAAAAAAAAGTTGGATTTTTATATAATCATCTTTTGTCTTGCGATATTACTTACTTCACCTATTTATAAGTTTTTGATAGATTTCTTTCCATTTTCTACAAAGAACACTGTCATCAGTAAATATGAACAGCATCATGTCTTCCTTTTTCCAATATGCTTGCTTTTTCTTGTCTTATTACATTTGCCAGAACATCTAATTTAAAAAAAAAAAAAAAAAAAAGAATGGTGAAGGCAGCTTTCCTTGCCATTTAGCTCATTTTAGGGAAGAAATATTTAATTGTTACGCTAGCTGTTGGAGTTTTGTAGTTACTCCTCATCAAGTTGAAGTGTTCTCTATTTCAAACTTGCTGAGAATTTTTAAAATCACAAACTGGTAATAAATTATATGAGGTGCTTTTCCTGTGTTAATTGATTAAGTCATATAATATTTCTTCTTTATCTGATTGATATAATAATTTACATTGAGTTTTTAAAGTTCAATCAAACTCGCATACCTCTAATAAAACCCCTCTTCGTCATGGTGTATCCATCTTGTACATTATTTGAATCAATGTGCTAATTTTTTGTTGAAGATTTTTGCTTCTAAGTTCATGAGAGATATTGGTTTATTAATTTTTTGTTAGTTTATTTTGTGTATTTCCTTTGGTTTTTGTAGTAGGGTAATATAAACCTCATAAAATCAGTTGGTAACTATTAACCTCCTCTTCTGTTTTCTTGAGGACATTGTGTAAAATTCATGTTAATTCTGAAAATGTTTGACAGAATTCTCTAGGAAACCAGGTAGACATATAGAATTCCTTTCAGAAGATTTTAATTGCAAATTGAATTTCTTTAATTTAGCATTATAGTTATAGGATTTCATCTTGGTTGAGTTTTGCTAGTTTGTTTTTTGAGAAATTGTGCTATTTCTTCTAAGCTGTCAATTTCTGAGCACATGAATTCATAGTATTTCTTTTAATGGCTACAGAATTTGTAGTGATATCTCTCATTTTAATCATAAAGTCTTTTAATCATAAAGACTTTTTCTCTTTTCTAAATTAAATACTTAATACTATAAATGCTATACTATAAATTTCCCTCTGCACTGTTAGTTTCAACAACCCATATATTTTGATATGTGGTATTTTCATATTTATTCAAGTGTGTGTATATTTTTATTTTCTTTGAGGCTTCTTTGACATATAGATTTAGAAGTTTTTATTTGTTATCTAAGTGTTTAGAGGTTGTCCTACTATCTTTCTGTTACAGATTTTTAGTTTGATTTCACTATGTCAGAGAAGATAAGACTATACAAATTTAATTATTTGCAATTATTTAGGTTTGTTTCATGGTTCAAGGTATGGTCGATCTTGGTGAATAATTCCTAGGTGAAAAATATGTGTATTCTGTTGTTAATTGGTGGCATATTATAAATCTGTCAACTCAATCCTCTGTTAATTGAGTTATTTTTTTCTTCTATGTCATTGTTGACTCTTAGTTGCTCTGTAAGTTGTTGGGTGGAGGAATTGTTAAATTGTGTATATGTCTGTTTTTCCTCTTCAACCATCAGCTTTTTCCACATGTATTTTGAGCATGTTTTTGTCCCATACACATTTATGATAGTTTTATCATCTTGAACGTTTGGTCCTTTTATCATTATACATTGCTTCTCTTTGCCTGATTAATTTGATTTCCTCTGAAGTTTTACCTTATATGATATTAATAGAATCCTTTTGTGTTGTCTTCATTGATGTATACATAATATATATTTTTCATCCTTTTACTTTCAGCATACTATATCATTGAACTTGACATGAGTTTCTTGAAAATAGCATATAGCTTGATCATATATTTTTATCCACTTTTCAGTCTATAGCCCAATATACCAAACTTCCAGTTAGGTGTATTTGGGCCCTGTTCATTTAAAGTGAGTATTGATGTGTCAAGACTTACGTTGACATTTTATTATTTGTTTTCCCATTTATTCCATTTGTTTTCCCATTTATTCCATTTATTCTTATTCTTTTATTTTTTGTTTCTTAACCTTATGTGGCTTACTTGAATGATTTTAGGACTTTATCTTAATTTATTACTAGTATTGTTGAGTGTATTACTTTGTATAAATTTCTTAATGATTGCTCTAAGTATTCTGCACATATGTACTTTTCAAAGTCTACTGGTGTCAATATTTTACTACTTCAAATAATGTGGAAATTTTACTTCCATTTAGATTCCTTTATTCTCCATACTTTTGTATATCATAGCCTTGGATATCAGATGTTTTTATTTGTTTCAATCATCACATATGATTCAGAAAAAATATGGAGAAGTAAAATCTTTTGTATGTAATCATTTATTCTCTTTCCATTGTTGTTCCTGATGTTTCATATTTCCTTGTTTTATCATTTCTGTTTTATTTGAAAAGTTAGTTGTTAGTAACACATTAGTTTATCTGAGCATGTCTATTTTCTTTTAATCCTGAATAATAGTTTCGATGAGTTATAGAGTTCATAATTGATGCTTTTTTCCTTTTAGCATTTGAAAGATATTATACCACCTCCATTTAGCTTCTGTTTTCAGATTATAAATCCACTGATATTTGAATATTTGTTCCTCTATAGGAAATATGTCATTTCTCTCTGGCTACTTTTTATCTTTTTCAGAAGTTTAATTATGATGTGTCTTGGTACAGATTTTTAGCTCTATCCTGCTGGGGGCTTGTTTAACTTATTTAAATCTGTGATTTTATATCTTTCACCAAATTTGGACAGTTTCAATGTATTTATTTGAATGTTCTTTTAGTTCTGTTTCTTTACTTCCTTTAAGATTCCAGTGATGAATGCTTTATGTTTCATTATTGTCCCACATGTTCCTGAGGCTTAGTTCATTGCTTTGAGTCTATTTTCTCTCTGTTGTTCAAACTGAGTAAATTCTATTGATCTGTCCTCAAGTTAACTAATTCTATCTTCTGTCATCTCCACTCTACTACTGAGACTACCCAAGGAGGATTTAAAACACTTGTTATGGAATTTTTTGGTTCTTTTTTGTAATTTTCATTTATTTTCTGTATTGTTGTTTCAAAAGAATTTGCCATTTCAATTGCTGAATCACTTTTGTAATTGTTGCTTTAACATCTTTGTAAGGTACTTCCAACATCAGATTCATTTCAGTGTTGATGTTAATTGATTGTCTTTTTACATTTAGGTTGTGATATTTGTGAATCTTGGTGTAGCAGAACTTTGTTTTATAACATCCTAGAAATTTTTGCTGTCATGTTAGGAGACTCTGGATCCTACTTAAAATGTAAAAATTTTCTTTTATCAGGCAGTTACCCTGATTAGGTTTATCATGCACCTATTGACCTACTATTGTAGACTGGTTCCAAAGACAATATGACTTTTAGAACCTTATCAGTGCCATTTTGATTTTCTTGATTTTTCACATCACTTGGTTTCTTGTGGTTTGCTAAAGGGTGGAAGAAACTTCTATAATCCAGGATACCCTAGATGAGAAAAAAAGTTTCCAGTCCAAAGGGATAAAAAGTACTTCCCAAGCAGACCAAGATCATGTAGTCCTTGAATCCTCTTGACTAGTCTCTCCAGCTATGCCATTTCTCTTGGTAAGGAAGGGGCAATATCAAGCTCTGTAGAAAGCAAGAGACTTTCCAATCTGGGGCCACTTGTGGTATGATTCTCCTTTCAGTTGCCTCTTTTATTTTTTTAAATTTTAATGTAGGAAAATTCATTTTCTCTTTTGTACTTTTCAGGTTTTATTACCAAAGTTTCTTATTGGATTTGAGTGTTAACATGACATGTATAAAAATTAACAATATTTTAATGAACTATTGAGCATAATTTAGAAACCAGAAAGAATCTGAGAGCTTATTTTATATGTTGTAATAAGATTTTAAAACAGGGGAAACATTCAATTTTTTAATGTTATCAAAGAAAAGATTCAAAAAAAATTATTGGGGGTATTATAATATTAGCTGTAGAGTTTGTGAGCATTTATCATTAATTTAGAAGTAACAAATTCTTTTAAGAAGTCAGATTAACTAACATGCAAATCAAAGATGTTTGTATTTCAAAGTATCAGTGGGAGAATTATTTTATGATCATTATAATAAAGCAATTCATTAGCATTAGGTGAAGATTTAAAGTTCTTGTTGATTGTAACAGTCAGGTTGAGTAAACTCAGGTTGTGCATGTATGCCTCCATTCTACATCTAAGCACTGAGCTCGGTGCTTAGAATATGAGCTCTGATTCTATGTTAGGCAATATGTCAGGTACTTTGAAGAATTCAGAAATGAACGAAATTGCAGTATCTGTACATCCAAAGGCAGCCTTTCTAGTAGTATCCCCGTCCTGCTTCTGACAAGTCTACACTTGGGCCATACCACACCAACTATACATTGTTTCCCAATCAATAGTTTTTCATAGCTACATGTTTTAACTCAAGTGGTTCTCTTTATAGAATTTCTTTTAATCCCTATTTTGCCTAGCAAAATTCTTTACCCAACTCAAAATTATTGCCTCTGGCTCAACTTCCTTAGGCAAATTGATTACTTCCATGGACTATTTTATATTGCTACATTAACAAGTTAAGTGTAACATTTTTATTACAGTCCTATTTATCAGACTTTCCCTGCTAATTGTGAAGTACTTTAAATTGGGGACTTACCCTCTTTTGTCTCTCATGGCCTGGAATGGAGGTGACAAATTGTAGACTCCCACAATAGTCCATTTATTCATTTATTCAAGAAATAATTTTCAGGACCACCAAATTTGGTCATATGGGTTGAAAACAAGACAACTCTAGGGAGTGCCATTCATATAAACTACAATATACTTCAAAGCTATTGTACATCCACATGGTCACCTCTGTTCATTGAGTGCCTGCAGTGTGCCAGGTTCTGTTCAGTAATATAATAGCAAAAATAAAAGCATTAAATGTGTAATGAATGACTTGATTGTTGCTTTATCCCTGGGACATCGAAAGAACCCTTTCTAGTTGTGCAACATTCTAAACATGTGGTGTCTACTATGTGATAATGGAAATAAAACATTAAAAGTTTTTGTTCTGGCTGAAATTATGTCATCTCAGTGTGAAAATACCTCAAGCAACTCAGGTATTTTATGAAGTACGGGATAATGATTGTGCTTTCTAGAATTAAAATAGGGTTAATGATTTGGCTCCTGTAGCTACTACATGAAACTTTATTCTTCTTTTATATTTCTCAAAAGCTACCCACTCTTTCATAGAGACATGAAGAGTAAATTGCTAAAGAAAAATCAAACATAATAAATCAGAACTAACAATGCTTTTCCTATCCTCCAGTATATATTGCAGGAAAAGGCCAATTACACTTCCAACACACTTCATTCATTATTTTGAATATAAAATTAGAACTAATTATTGGTTTCAAAACAACCATGAGCAATCATAAATATACGTTTAGTTATCTACATCTATGTGTTATTTGTCTTCTTAAAAATTACTCTTTGCACCAATACCACACACACACACACACACACACACACACAAAACCTTGTGGTTCTCTTTCAATATCTGTAATTAGTTTCCAATTCAAGCAGGAGTCTTAGACTTTTTTTGATTTAATTTTATTAATTTAATTTTCTTCAACAACAATACATTTGAAAGAAAAAGGGCATCAATTAGCCATTTTCACTAGTCATATAATTGAAAACAGAACTAACTGCAATGAGATAAAAATAAAAGAAAAAAATTTAACTTGTATTTTGGCCTGCTACTCAAATGCACACTTACACTTTTGGGGAACCTGAACTTATAAAATTTGAAGTATTTTCTTTAAGGAAAATAATGCAAAATTAGGCATAAACATGAATATTTAGAGTGAAGAAGGAAATTGCAACAAAATACAATTTTTAAGAAGTTGAAAAATACTACTAGCAACAATAATAAAACAAAACCCCCAAAATATTAACTTATTGACATTTATCTAAAATATGTCAACATTTTTTGGCCACTTAATTTATGGCAATGACTCTGTAATATTTTCTTCAGAGAGAATAAAACTTTAATTCTATCTTTTCTTTGCAAGGTCAATAAACTTTTTTTAAATTATTGACAGTTAAGATTCATTTTTCGTAGGGATACTACAGGTTTTTGCCTTAGAAAGAAAGGAATTCTGCTCAATTGCATTTCCGGATATTTCTACCAAAAGAGAAAAAGAAACGCATGTAGTTATGCTGAACTACTGTGTTTATTTCTAATCGAGAATGTTTCCATTCAGATTATGTATCAAGGATAAATTACTTACTATTTTCCATATGGGATTATTGAAAGAATTTTCCTTAGGGTGACTTCTGACTAGATAAAACCTTGTTTCTTCTCCTTACCATGCATTCTTGATATGATGGAACCCATTATTCTCCCCACATGCCTTAATCCCTCATTTCTGTCATATGATGCTAGGTAAGGGGTAGGGTAGAAACTGTCCTGAAAGCAATGACTTTTCTATGCATGAAAATGATTGTAACTGAAGAATTTATCCCATCACTGGCAAATTAAATGTATCCTCAACTGAACTTTATAGCTGTATCCTCAAAGTGTCCATGGATGCTGTAGGGGCAGAAAAAGATTCCAAGAGTCTCTTATCTTCCCTAGCGGGACCCAAAATTAAACTGACAAAGACAGATTAACAGGACACAAGCATACAAATTAACCTAAATTTTTCATGACACAGGAGATTTCAATAAGCAAATAAAGACTCAAAGAAATAGACCTGAGAATTTTATGCTGGATCTGATGACAAGTGAACACTTGTGGAAGAATATGTTAGGGTAACAGAGGATGAAATAATTGTAGTAAAGTGGGGAAACTGAGCAAAATCTTTTTGTTAGGATTCTTCTTAATGTCCCTTTATTTTCAGAGAAGAGGATGTTCCTTTCCTCCAGGTATAGGGAGGACTCTTCTCACAGGAGCATTTTATGACATCCTTCAGGTAAGAAGGGCAAGTGGTAAGTCAGAATGACCTTCCAACTTCTGCAGTTTGCTCAAAATTCTTCAACTTAAAATATTCAGTATGCCCAGGTGCCTTATTTTGGAATAGTATGTTCTGAACCCTCTACCCTCTCCAGGCCACAGGACACTAGGAGAAGTGATTTAAATATTAGAAAGGGAAAGTTGTTTTAAATGCAATTAGAATATAATACTATTATAAACTTTACAGAAAATATGACTGTACAAATAAATTGAGCAGATCCCTCCCAGAGACTAGAAGATACGTATAGAAATGTAGAGTCTGAAACTTTAGCTTCTTTAGTTTGAGTAAGACTCTCATATTCTCATGGTTTTCCCAAGGAAGATTACAATATGTAACCTTCATGAAAATTCAGACAAATGGGCTCCTGCTACGTGATCCTGAAGTCTTTTATTTATGAATGTACTCTACCCTTTTATATCCAAATAAAATGACTAGATTCCATATTGCAAGGACTTCAGGGTACTGGATAGGGTTTCCAGGAAAAGACTCTGGGACTCATAAGGGACAAAGATATTTTCTGTTTCTTGGTGATTCTTAAGTCTTACTTCAAATTTCTTCTAGATCAATTTAGTTGTTCATCACCTTCTACCAATTTGACACTGCTCTGTGATCCAGTTGTGGACTTAGCCTCATTCACTTTCATTTCTTAACTGTGACAGTAACAACAACTAAAACACTACTACAACCACTAAAGGATTCAGTAACCTGTTTGCACTAAAGAATAAGTAAACCATTTTTGTGGGTAATTTTGTAATATTTCTCTATAAGAATATGAATTTTCCAAATGCACAAAAATTGTAAAGACAGAGTGTATTAGTCTTCTCATGATTCTGTAACAATCCTATAATACACAGGTGAGGTGACCTAAAAGAGAAATATTCATTTCTCAAAGTTCTGGAGGTTGACAAGGTCAAGATCAAGGTGCAGATCAATTTTCTTCATCTTTTTTTTTTTTTTTTTAAAAGAAAAGGTGCCGCAGGAATAATGGCAAGCAGAGGCTGGAAAGCAGGAAGAAAGAGGAAGAAGAAGCACTTTTATTTATTTAATTTAGTTGTTCACCTTGGCTATCCCCACTGGATAATGAACCCCGGATGTTGGGATACATATGAATTATGCCCAGTTTGGTTCTTGATTAATGAAAGTTCTTCCTGGCTTCCAAATAGTTATCTTCTCTCTGTGTCCTCCCACAGAGTGAGGTCTGGCCCCCCTTGATCTTCTTAGAAGGGCACAAATCCCATTTTGAGAGCCCTACCTCCATCACCACATCTAAAACTAATTACCTCCCTAAGATGTAATCTCCAAATACTGCCATACTAGGGGTTAAATCTTCATCATTTGAGTTTTGGGGGAACACAACTTAGTCTACAGCACAGAATAACTTTTTAATTTATTTATAGCAGGAATTAATATAACCCATGGGTTTCCATTTCTGTTAATGCTGGAAAATTTCAGTCTGAAAACTCAATGTAATTCAGTTATTTGTTTCAAACTCAGTTTGTTTTGGGTAAATGACCAACTGAAAATTGATACTTTTCCCCTCCTCACTTAGGGATGATGTAAGTTTAGTAGGGGAAACAGGAGGAAAGCAAGTCTTATTTATCATACAGAATTCCTGGGTATGACAATAAATGTCCAGGAATTACCTGCTTCTGCTGACCTCTGCTAAGGTGTTAACTACTCCTGTTGTGTGCTTGTGTTTATGTGTCAGGACAGATACTCTAAAGACCCTCTTGCCTCATTTATCAGACTTGTGAGAACCACTTCAAGATATAAGTAGCTACACATCCTTTCTGTTTTTTTTCTTTTGTGGGGTTCTAGAACTTGTGCCTCTTTACTATGCTACTGTTTATAGTTCTTTGAGGCTTCTTTCAGGCTCATTCAGCCATTTTTGACCATCATTTCTCTGTTTCCCGGGATCTATGTTGGAAAACAACCTTCAGCAATTAATGACAGCTGAAAGTGTTTCTACCAGTACTGGCTCTAGTGGCAGTCATGGTCAGATTGGTCCCATAGTTGCTCAAGGTCTACACTTTATTTGGAATCTCTTATTGCACACCACTCTTAAAAGTTCTGCCCTCCTGATTCACTCTACATGAGATAGGGGCACTTGTTCTTCTATTTTTCATATAGAAACCTGCCTTATGCACATTGAGATATACATGACTAACAATTTAAGATGTTACTCCTTACAAACTACTGATACTTTAAAGATATGTTAAACATATAACATAGAAAATTCATTGAGGTAGACTCTACATGTAGATGGAACTCTACTTAACCCTGATTTTGTTCAGGATTACAGAGGCATTTGGTCTTAACTTGGATCTTGATGGTAAAAAGCCTTAACCTCTTTGAACCGCAGATTAATTCTGTCATACATAAAATGAGAATGCCATAATGTGCTGGAGAGAACACTGGTTAGGCGATTAAAAAAACAAAAACATAAGTTCTCTTTCCGATTCTGCCACTGAGTTGTATAGTGCTAGACTAGTCCTTTAATTTTTTAAGTTTCTGCTTCTTCATTTAAAAAATGTGGAAGTTAGATTGTAGCCACTAGATTAGTGGCCATCAAACTGGTACATGCATATATTTGCAAGTTTACAAAAATCCCCTCATATCTACTCCAGCTCTGGGTCTTGAACCTGGTTCCTTGGACTTAACATGACCTTACTTTAGCTTCCTTGGCTGCCTGACCCACACAGGTGTGCATACAAGGACATTCTAAGGGGTATGTTGGCTCTTTAGTTTTAAGGACACCAATTTGCTTATCTTTAATTTTTATTTGTACACTTAGCCAGATTCACTTAGCTTAGACTTTTTCTGTATCCTGTTGTACAGTTGGCTTTCTCTCTTTATATTAAAAGACATACTATCTACTCCAAATCTTACTGTAGAATATTTTCCTCGTATGTAAAAACACCCAGGGTTCCAATAAACAGTCATTCTGGAATATTTGTTTTTTAAGGAAGAGTTCTTTTTAACTTGTAAACACCATAGGGCATCTTAATTTTACTGATGATAATGGTAAAAAATGAAATTAGAACTGGTAGTGTTTGGTTCTTGTTGGGAGACTCTAAAATCAAATATAGAATTTGGCCAGAGAGGGTACTGAAAACTTGTTTATTATAATCCTATCTCCTTTGACTACTGTCAAAAAATTCATGTTTTTGGTACTATCTGATGAGAGTAAATTAAGGAATATATTGGTAAGACATATTAAAATCTAAAAATTATTTTATCTCACAATTTTATATCTTGTTTTTAATTGAAATTGTACTTCAGCTTTCCTTTATACTCATATCTTGCTTTATTAACTGGAAAGAAAAACTAATTCAAACAAAGTAGTACAGGTTAATGATGCAATTCCATTAATTGCAACTGTAATGTTTAATGCATTACTAGATTTTTCAAATTATACCAGATAAAACCGCAAATACCAATTATAAGTGATTTCTTTTTACCATATATAAGGTTTTCAATGAGCTCCCTAAAACTTATATTATCAAACAATGTCATGAAATATTTATACCAATTAGCAATTACAATGTTGCCAATTATATTACCTAATGCAATGTTTAATATCTTATATTTCCTGTGAGCAAAAAATATTTGCAGAACAGATTAATTTTTAGTAATATATTTTGCTTTTTCATTAAATATGTAAGCAACATTTTATCATTTCTCTCTAAAAACTTAATGAGTTTGTTTTTTAATCGTTTCCAGAAGTTGAATTCATGTACACACATTTATTAAAGGAAAACCATTCCTTTTATCATATTCCTTCCTTATAGTAAGTTACATTTTTATCTACACAGTATCTGCAATGAAATGAATAAAGTGAAAAATCAATCATATTGTTTCAAGGATTTTCTATTTCCAGTCCAATATGTAAACCACTTAGCAAGTTCTTATAGCAAGAAAAAAGCTGAACAAAATAAAACCTAATAACTTTCAAAAATTGTTTTATTATTTCTTTTGGTTACATTTATATAGGCGTTTTAAAATATTAAAATTGCACCTCAGTCTGCATTTCACACCACACTAACCACCAGAGTTCTAGTGCCCTTTACCATCAACTTTTCTCCTTTCTTCTCTTCCCGCTCCTAACCTCCTGTTAGCTACAATCTTGCATCCTGTAAATCTTGTTGATAGTTGTCTGTTCATTTAATTTGTTTCTTTATAGTCCACATGAGTGAAACCAGTTTGTACCTCTCTTTTTCTTTCTAGCTTACTTCCTAAGCTTGATCACCTTCATTTCCATCCAGGTTATTGCAAAGAGCAAAATTTTGTCTTTTTTATGACTGCATAGAATTCCATTGAGTTATTGTGAATTGTGCTGCTATGAACATAGAGGTGCTTGTCTTTTTTTATGATTAGTGTTTTCGTATTATCTGGATATATGCCTAGATATAGAATTGCTGGATTCAATAAACTTAACAGTCTTAGAGATGAGAATGAGGTCCAGGACAAACTGTTTCCCTGAAAACTGGACTTATGTATAGACAGGTACAGAGAATCAGAACTTACTGGAAACAGAAGCCCAGGAACAAAGTCTCTCAGCTGAAGGCAATATCAGTAGGAGCACTTTTAACTGTAATTGATGACTTGTTGAAGGCTCAGGGTGAACTAGTTTCAAACTTAAAAGCGCTGGGAGAAAGGTTAATCTGCGGGGAGTGGTATCCTTTTTTTGTTATAGCTCTAGAATTCCTACCAGGTTTTTTATTTGTTTGGTTTTTACAGTGAAGATCCAGCAGGAGAGGAACAGTTCTATTTTGAAATATATCTAACTATCCATTTTCCTTATTAAAGTCTGTCAGCTAGAAAATAAGGCAGAGGAATACACTCAAATCAGCAAAGAGAAAAAAGAATGGAAAGAATGACAGTAGCATTTAAGACCTATGGGATAACATCAGAAGGAACAGCATTTGCATCATAAGGACGCCAGAAGGAGGAGATAGAGAAAAGGGGGCAGAAACTGTATTTGAAGAAATAATAGGTGAGAATTTCCCAAATCTGAAAAATGAAGCAACCTCTAGACCCAGGAAGCTCAAAGAATTCCAAACAAAAGAAACACACACCTACAGAAAGACACATTGTCATTAACATTTTGAAAATACAAGATAAAGAATCTTCACAGCATCTAAAGAAAAATGAGTCTCATACAAAGGAATCTCCATATGATTGTCATCAGATTTTTCAACTGAAATTCTACAGGCCAGAAAGGAGTGGCATGATATGTTTAAAGTGCTGAAAGAAAAGGATTTCAGTCTAGGATAATATACCTTGAGAGATTATCATTTAGAACTGAAGAAATGATAATAATAAAAAGATCTTCAAATAAGTGAAAGTTAACAGTTCATTACTGTAAAATCACCATGCAGAAGATACTAAAGGAATTTCTATAAAGTGTAAGTAAACGCCACTTAAAAGCAATAAAGCAGCAAAATATAAAAAATGGGAGGAGAATAAAAATGTGGATAGCTAGAATGAGTACAAGATGAATCTGCTTTCAAATAAAAATAGGAAATAAACAATTACAAACAAGGAAATTGAAGAGATAATCAAAAGTTTCCCTAAAAATAAAAGTCCAGGCCCACATGGTTTTTCTAATGAGTTTTATAAAAACTTCAGAGAGGAATTAATACCTATTCTTCTCAAACTTCCAAAATATTGAACAGGGAGCACTTCCAAACACTTTCTATGATGCTAACATCACACTGAGACCAGAAACAGATAGAGACATCACGAAGAAAGAAAATTGCAGACTAACATCTCTAGTGGACATAGATGCAAAAATCCTCGACAAAATATTAGCAAACTTAATCCAACGAAGCATCAAAATGATCATCCATCATGACCAAGTGGGATTTATCCCAGGGATGCACTGATGATTCAACATATGTAAATCTACTAATCCAATATACCATATTAACAAGAGAAAGGAGAAAAAATACATGATCAGATCAATGGACACAGAGAAAGCTTTTGCCAAAATCTAACACCCAATTATGTTTTTAAAAAGAAAGCCTACAGAAAATGGGAATATACGGTACATACATCAACGTAATAAAGACCAAATATGATAAACCCACAGTTAATATCATGGTCAATGGCAAAAAACTAAAAGAATTTCCTCTAAGATCAGAAACAAGACAAGGCTGTCCACACTCAGCACCCTCACTATTTAACATTGCATTGGAGGTAATAGAGCAATTAGGCAAGAAAAAGAAGTAAAGGGAATCCACATTGGAAAGGTGGAAGGAATACTATCATTATTTGAAGATGACAATTATATATTGAAAACCATGTCAAAAAACTACTAGAACTAATCAACAAATAGAGTAAAGTGCGGGCTACAAAATCAATGCAAGAAAAACCATTACATTTTGATAGATAACACACTAGAAGAAAAGGAAAATAAGAAAACCACATCATTTAAAATAGAATAAAAAGAATCAAATGTCTTGGAATATATTTACTAATGCATGTGAAAGAGATGTACAATGAAAACTGCAAGTCCTTCTTAAAAGAAATAGAGAAGGATACAAGGAGATGGAAAAGCATCACTTGCTCATGGCTGGAATTAACATTGTTAAAATGGTCATCTTACCTAAAGCAATATGCAGATTTAATTCCTATTAAAATCCCATTGGCTTATTTTCAGTAAATAGAACCAAAAAATCTTAAAATTTGTATGGGACAACAAAAGACTTTAAAGAGCCAAAGCAATTGTGAGAAAAAAGAACGAACCTGGTGATAGAACCATACTCCCAGACATTGAGCTATACTACAGAGCGATACAGATCAAAACATTATATTCCTGGGATAATAACTGGCACAGGTAAGTGAAATAGAACTGAATCACCAGAAATTGACCCATTTACATACAGTCTGTGACAGAGGAGTCAAAATCATATAATGGAGAAAGAAAAGACTTCAATAAATAGTGTTGGGATAACTGGATACCCACATGCAAAAATTAACTCAAAATGGACTAGAGACTTGAACATAAGACCAGAAACTATAAAATTCTTGGAAAATAGCATAGGAAAGTCATTCCATGACATTAGACTTGCAGAGAGTTTGGGGACCCAACTCCAGTGTTAATGGAAGCAAAAAGAAAAAAGAAACAATTGGGACTACATCAAATTAAAAATCTTCACAGCAGAAGAAAACACCAAAACAACCTACTAACTGGGAGAAGATGTTTGCATTTCATATGTCTGACAAGGGCTTAATATCCACAATATACAAAGAACTTGAAACTCAGTAATAGAAAAACAGGCAGTCCAATCAAAAAATGGGAAGAGGAACTGGAGAGACATTTTTTCAGAAGAGGATATATAAATAGTCAATAGGCACAAGAAAAGATGTTTCTGCTTTCTAACTATCTGGGAAATGCAAATTAAAACAACATGAGATATCATCAACTTACACCTTTGAGACTGGCTGTTATCCAAAAGTCTGGAGACAACAACAAATGTTGGCAAGGATATGGAGAAGAGGAAACACTTTTACACTGTTGGTTGGAGTGCAAGTTTATGTAGCACCTGTGGAAAACAGTATGGAGATTCCTCAATAAGTTGAATATGGAAATCCCATATGATCCCTCTACTCTACTTCTGAGTATTGATGCAAAAGATACAAAAACACTAATTCACAAATGTTTATGCACTCCAATGTTTACTGTAGCCCTATTCACAATAGCTAAGAACTGGAAATTACTATGTGCCCAACATCAGAAGAAAGGGTAAAGAAGATATGGTATGTATAAACAATGGAATACTACACAACCCTTAGAAAAGTTGAATCTTGTGGTTTGAACAACATGGATGGATCTAGAGGGTATTATGGTAAGTGAAATAAGTCAAAAGAAGAAAGCTAGATACCAAATGATCTCACTCATATGTGGAATATGAATAGACAAAACAAAGGAGCAGATGAAATAAAACTAACCCTTGGACATGTGCAATAGAACTGTGGTTACCAGTAGGGAATGGGAGGGAGGAGTAAGTGGTGATTTTTTTCGCAGACAATGGTGAAGAACTCTTGGTGATTTGTTGGAAGGCAGAGTATCTTGACTTACATTTGTGGAATGGGGAAACTGCTATATGGGGAACATACACATCTGAGTTTCTTAATAGAAATCTCCAAAATTGAAGATAAAAGAGTAAAAAGATTGAAATAAACAGAACAGTATATCCAGAACTCTGAGACAACTACAAATTATGTAACATGTGTAATGGGAATATAAAAAAGAAGGAAGGGAAAGGAACAGAAGAAATATTTGAACTAATAATGGCTGAGACTTTTCCAAAATTTATGACAGACACCAAACTACAAATTCAGAAATTTCAGGTAAATCTAAACTGAATAAATACCAAAAAAAAAAACAAAAAAAAAAACAACCAAAAAACAAAAACTACACCTAGGCATATCATGTTCAAACTGCAGAAAATCAAAAACAAAGAAAATCTTGACAGCAACCAAAAGGAGGCAAAACAACTACAGAAAAATAAAGGTAAAAATTACTTTAGACTTCTCTTTAGAGACCATGCAAAGAAGAAGAGACTAGAGGGAAATATTTAAAGGTTTGGAGTAATAGTATTTCTCCACCCATTTAAACTCTCTTGAATATTTTTTATGTCTTAAAAGATGTTTGGGCAAACCCTGGTGAAGTGGTTAGGTCTGCCACCTGCAGCTGCACCCAGGCCACAAACATCCCAGGGACCCAGGTTCACATCCTAGGGCTAGGGGGAACAACCAGATGTAAAACTAAAAATATTGAAATAAATGAAAATGCTTGTTTTGCCTTTCTTCCTGCCTGCTTGCCTATTTACCTTCATTCTTGCCTCTACCTTTCCTTAAATGTTATGGTAGACTCTGATAGCTCCTAATAAACCATTTCTCCCAGTATTCTCACTATTTTATAGTTCCCTTCACCATTGACTCTGCAAGTGGCCATTAATATTAATAGTGACTTTTAAGTGGTACTTACAGTTAGTAATTAGTTTTAGCCAATTAGTAAAGATAGCACAAAATTTGATAAGTATTTGCATACTGGAGATAGTCATCTTGAAGTGTCTTTGGGAACTGCCTTGCTATGACAAGTCCAAGCAGAAACATGGTCTGGCCCACGTTAAACCTGAGGCCCTTGGCTAAGAGCCACATCTAAGCTTTAACCTGTGAGCAGTACCAACTGCCAATCATGTGGGCGAGGTCATTTGGAACTTTCAGATTTCTTAGGGCCTCATATGAAGCAAAAGAACCACTGATTAAATACTTTTTATATTTCTTAGTAGACTTTACAATATTTCTTAAAGCATATATTAAAGTTAGACTCTTTCTGAGGGTATTTAAGGCTGATTTGGCTAGCTGTCTTGACCATGAAGATTGACATGCCTCTAAATTTAATAAATATGTGTAATTAATGATTATTTCACAAGTCTTAGAAAAGTCTTTTTTGTTAATTGTCCCACAAATTGAGAAAATGAATGATTCAAATCACTGAATAACAGGATACTTTTGAAAATCAAATGACTCTTAATTCTTCGCTTTCAATAAAACTAAGAGCATATTTAAATTGTCTCTTCAGAGTGGATCATTTTGTAGTTTTTAGCATTCAGCTGAAAAAGGAATTTAATTACTTGAATAACATTGGTGTTACTAGACTTTCCATTATCATCTAACAAATGTTTATGATTTCTCAAATTAATTATAAAAATAAAATTAGAAATAGCCATTATTGAACTTTCTTTGGTAATTCAACCTTTTCAATTTGAGACACCTTTTGAAAATGAAATGATAAATAACAAGTGGGAGAAATTATTAGCAAACTGTCCAACAAAAATATCTATCTAGAACTCTGATAGCTTACTTTTCTTTATTGATTTTTATTTGTTTCAAAAGACTTGAAATTAGCAGAAATTTTCATCTCGACCATAATCTATGAAACCAGTTTTACCAGTTCAACATTTTTTTGGTTGAAAAGCTTCTAAATTCTTCCAAAGATTTCTTTACCAATAATATATTCTTTATTGCAGTAAAGATTTTACAATAAATGTTCATGTTTAAACTTTTTTAATTGTTTTATTATTTCACATTGCTATATGCTTTTTAGGATATTGAATTTGCACCACTGTGTATATTTTAAAACACACCTACCACCAGAGTCCTAGTGTCTTTCACCACCATCCTTGTCCCATGTGCCACCACTACCCCCCACCCCTGGTAGCCACAGTTTTGCACCCTGTGGATTTTGTAGAGTTTAGTCCATTTGTTTTGTTTCTTTATATTCCACATATGAGTGAAAACATCCTCTACTTCTCTTTCTGGCTTATTTTACTTAACATAATCATCTCCAGCTTCATCCAGATTTTTGTGAAAGACACAATGTCATCTTTATAAGTAGCTGCATAGAATTCTATTGAGAAGATATATATTATATGTGAAAAAAAGATATATATAACTGCTTTTTTATCCAGTGATCTCTAGACAGGCATTTAGGTTGTCTCCATGTTTTGATTATTGATTGTACTGCTTTGAACATAGGGGTGCAGATTTGTATGTGTGTGTGTGTGTGTGTGTGTGTGTGTGCTTTGGAAATACTGCTTAGAAATGGAATTGCTGAATTGAATGGTAGATTCACCTTTACTTATTTGAGGAATCTCCTGTTTCCAAAAAGTTTTCACTAATTTAAATTCCCACCAACGGTGTAGGAGGCCTTCCTTTTCCTCTATGTCTTCACCAACACTTGTTTCTTTTTGATATAGGCCATACTTACTGGTGTGAGTTAATATCTCATTGTGGTTTTTATTGGTATTTCTCTGATGGTAATCTACTTAAATAATAAATTTTTATAAACATGATTTAATTAATTTTTAAATGTCAATATTTACTACAATGACAGGAATACACCTTTGTGACTATTTAACTTAAAAGGTTTAACCAGTTAAGCTTGAAAAAAGTTAGATAGCAACTTTAAATGAATAAAAGTATTAATTTTTTTAAAATTTATTTTAGGGAATAACAAAGAAGTATTTGATAACCATTGGATACGATGTTTCTGAGATTATTTCCAACACTAAATATTTGAGTATTTTATCTAAATTATTTCACATAACTCATATGAAATTGTGTATGGTTGTTAATAGTCTATTTCATAAATTCTGTGTCTCAGGTTAAATAATTTACTCAGGTTATCACCAGTGGAAAGAACCAAAGTCAGAACTTGAATTGACTCAATATGTCCCCCAGTACTCTACCCTTTCCTCTTGCCCATTTGCTCTTAGAAAGGCTAGGGTTCTGTAAAGGAAAATTAGAAAGCAAAAGAGGAAATCCAAACCAAAGCTTACTCTTTTCAAGAGGATAGTTGAAGAAGAAAGAAGCTTCTGGTTCAGAAGTTATCGGTATCCAACTCATCAGGTAAATTTTGAAAAATATTTGATTAAAGTGAGATGATGAATCCTGTTCCTTAAGTTTCCTTGCACTCAAAACACACACACACACACACACACACACACACACACACACACACACACACATCCCTTTCACTTTCTAGGACCATTCTACCCTTTTCTGTTCTTTTCTCCCCAGGTGTTTAATTTGGAGTCAAAGTCTAGCCCTAATGTTTTGTTTTCCTTATTATACTTTAATATACCACATAACATGAGATCTACTCTTTTAACAAAATCTATATGAGTATATAAGATAGCATTACTAGCTATAATTACAATGTAACTGAAACTCTATACACATTGAACATCAACTCATTTCTCCCTCCTCCTATTTTCCGGCAATCGCCATTCTACTTTCAACTTCAAAGAGTTTGACTACTTTAGATATGTCAAGTAAGTAGAATAATACAATGCTTGTCCTTCGTCACTGACTTATTTTACTTAGTTTAATGTCCTCAAGCTTCATCTATGTGTTCCATGTGTCAGGATTATCTTCTTTTATTTATGGTTAAATGATATTTTTGCAAATCTGTGCATCACATCCTTATACATCTTTCATTGGCTATACAGGTGTTTTCATCTCTTGACTTTTGTGACTAATGCAATGAAGATACCTCTTTGAGACCCTGATTTCATTTCTTTTAGTAAAATATTCAAACACAGGACTGCTGGTTCATATCTGGAATTTCAAGCTGTAAGTTTTTGAGAAGACCCCTTACAGTTTGCCCTTGTATATGCACTGATTTACTTCTCTGCCAATAATGCACAAAAGTTCTAGTTTCTATGTAACCTCTGTATTTTCTGTTTTTGGGGTTTTTTTTTATTGTTGTTGATAATAACCATTCTATGCATGGTACTATCTCATTGTGATTTTGATTTGCATTTACTTTTTCAATGAATGATGTTTCACATATATGTTGGCTATTTGTATGTCTTTGAAGATTTTCAAGTCTTTTGCCCATATTTTCTTGTTTTGTTTTGGTTTTGTTTAGATTTTAGGAGTTTGTTTTGTGTTTTGGCTATTAATCCTGCTTTAGTTCTATATGGTTTGTAAATTTTTCTACCATTCTGTAGGTTAAATCTTTACTCTGTTTTATATGCTGTGCAGAAGCTTTTTAATTTGATGACGTCTCACTTGTCTATTTTTTATTTCATTACTTGTTTTTGTTGTCATTTTGAAGACATTATTGTCAAGGAGTTTTTCTCTTTGTTTACCTCTAGGAGTTTTATAGTTTTAGGTCTTGTGTTTAAGCTTCTCATATATTTTAAGTTGGTCATTTGTGTAGTGTGAAAGATAAGATCCAATTTTGTTTATATGTGTATACCCATTTTTTCCAGCACCATTTGTTGAAGACAATTTTCTCCCAATTGTATTTGTTAGAAATCTGTTGACCATAAAATGTGGAGTTTTTGGAGGGTTCTCTATTCTGTTAAATTGACTGATATGTCTGACTCTATACTATTACCACAATGTTTTTGTTACTGTAGCTTTGTAATATGCTTTAAAACCAAGCAGCGTGATGCCTCTAGTTTTGTCGTTCTTTTCTTGAGATTGTTTTGACTATTTGGTGACTTCTTTAGTTCCATGTATATTAGGATTGTTTCATCTGTTTCTATAAAAATTTCATTGGTCTTTGATAGAGATTTCCTTTGATCATTAGATAACTTTAGGTAGTATGGCTATATAAAAATATTAAGTTCTACAATCTGTGAACTCCCTATGTATTTATGTCTTTAATTTCTTTCAACATGTTTTATAGTTTTCATTTTACAACTCTTTCACTTAATTAGTTAGGTTTAGTCCTAAGCATTTTATTGTTTTTGATGTTATTTTTAATGGTATTATTTTATTAATTTTCATCTGGAACAGTTTACTGTATTGAAGCAGAACTGAAATTTGTATTTTGATTTTATGTCCTGCAACTTAACCAAATTTGTTAGTTCTAACAGTATCCACATAAGATTTTATCATCTGTGAACAGAGATAATTTTACATCTTCCTTTCCAATTTGGATGCCTTTTATGTATTTTTGTCTAATTTCTCTAACTAGGACCTACAGTACTTCCTATTCTCCCATGTTGCTGACATCAGTCCCTAGCTCTATTTCTTTTCAAAACATTTGTGTACTATTTTATGAGATTTTCATAAGAGACTGAGTGACTCAAATGGTGGTGATCTGCATTTGAAATATTTAAGACAGGCTAGAGCCTTCAATCCATACTGTACAGGCTACATATTTGACACTGGGCTAATTCCGTTTTTATAGCCCATGAAGACAGCCTGTTGTGACATCCAGATTGTAAAATATTTATAAGAAAGAATGGAGAAATATATATATATACAACTGGAACTTAAATTTAGTGTTATTCAGACTAATTTATAACTTAAAGAAAAGCAAACATTACAATGTAGATCTTCTTAGAAACATGCTAAAGATATTCTAGAAATAAGGTAAAATATGGCAATAAAAGGAAGGAGGCCTTCAAAACTTGAGAATAATGTGGCCTTTTATGTCAGTGTTGTAGAAACTGTGCACATTTAGGGAACCGAGTTCTCATGAGCCCAGGAATGTATCCCTTTATTCCATTTGGATGTTGAGGTCTGGCACCTGCTAAATAGCCACTCTGCACTTAATGGGTGAACTTGGGCACACTGAACTTTCAGATGAATATTCTTGACCATAGTGGTAGCAGTAGTACTTTATGACTTTAATGGAAGTATGTTACAGAGACTGCTTACTTACAATCATGTGGCTAGCCTGACATTCTTTTCTGAATGGTTACAAATTCCATCTCATTGGATTGCCTTCTCCTTTACACTTAGCCATGCTACCCTCTCTTTTCATTCAATTCAAATCTCCTTAACAGATTCATGTTTTTGTGTGTCCTTGTTGAATTAATCCCTTGGGATCAAATTCCTTGTCTTGTATTTCACTCTTGTATTTAATGTGTCCTTCTTTCTTGACTCATGGTAATCTTTCTGGGGAATAGTAATGCAGTAGCCTCTTAGTAATTGGCACACTGCTGCACAGAATGTTGGAGTTATACAAATGTTTGTAAAATAGAATTGGACTCCTATTACAAATCAAGCCATGCTGACTTACTTGTCCTCAGTTAGAGATGGTTAGAGTGGTTTTACTAACTGATAAAGACTCTAAAAGCTGTGATGTGAAAGCCATCCCTCTTTGTCCCACCCACAGTAGCCATTACAAGTCTATGTATATTGTATTATAACTTCTACAAAGTGAGAAATACAGATTTCCAGCTGACGAACAGTGACATGAGACAACTACACACAGCCTAGTATATAAGTTGAAATGAAACCTCTATTTTTAAGACTTTGCTCCTTGAGTCACTGATAGTACAAACCAGTTGGAATAACTGGCAGGAGATCCAGTAGACAAAGACAATTATTAACACTGAAGGACTATCCATAAATGCTCATGCTCTGTCAGCTACCCAACAATCAATAAAAGTGGACTTTATTATAGGGTGCAAGAGTGAAGTCAGGCTTTTAAAGTATCAGTTGCTGTTGTTTTGCAGAATTTCCCAAGTCTCAATCACTTATTTACTACATATCCTCCTGAAAATCTCTTCAATTCTTGTTGTATTTCTCATGCCCACAGCTATTGCTACAGGAGAATATTACAGTAATCAATCAATATCTGATTAAAAGTATGAAGCTCTTTCATTATCTCCACTAGGTGATTGAATTCCCTTTGCTTGAGCTGCACGATTCTCTTTTAAATTGCAGCAGTAGAAACTGGCACTGTGTGTGGATTCTGGGCTGCATTTGTTTGAGTGAACAAGTCCTCTTTTTCCTTTGTAACAGAATGTGGGGGGAGAGGCTACTCAGGGCTTACCATGAGGA
The DNA here is from genome assembly GCA_004363575.1 of Solenodon paradoxus. Taxonomy (NCBI): domain Eukaryota; kingdom Metazoa; phylum Chordata; class Mammalia; order Eulipotyphla; family Solenodontidae; genus Solenodon; species Solenodon paradoxus. The sequence goes on from RJWH01000988.1 coordinate 460,279, forward strand.
TATCTATGAAAGAATGATCATTGGTCACTTGATCTCTAGGCTGAATGTATAATGACTTTTGACTCCCTCTCATAAACTCACACAAACACACATGATTTGTCTTCATGCTTAATTTCACAGAATTACTCCATGACATTAATATCACTGTGTGACAATGCATTTGATAGAAAGGTGTTTTCTAAAACATTTAAAAGAACACATTATTGAATAAGCAAAAGCATGAGCACAAAATGTGGGATAATAAATACCTGTCTTGTAATTCCAAGCCACTTGTAAAATAAAAAAAATAATAAAAGTCAGTATTTATTTATTAAAATCAATATCCATACTGTCTTCTTCTATTAATTGATTTGAAAGCAATTGTATAATGCAATATGTATACAATGTATTGTTAGACATATAACAAATAGAAATGCAATGTATTTGTCAATAACTGCACAGAAGGGATGAGTGAGAGAAAATGTATGTTGAAGTAAAGAAGTGATACCAGATGGTAACTTAAAAGAACAAATGAAGGAATAAGAAGGGTGATAAAAGATATATACTCATCTACCTCTTTCCCTCAGTCTTTTTAAAAAGACAGTTACATAATTTTTTTCTCAATAACTGAAAGACTTGACTAAACAGATACTTCACTAAAGAAGATATACAAATGGCAATTAAATATAAGTCTTCAATATCATTAGTCATTAGGGAAATGCAAATTAAGAAATAAAATACCACCTCACAACGATTATGTGGCTAAAATTAAAAAGATTCCCACACAAATGTTGGCAAGGATATGGAGGAATTAGAACACTCATACACTGCTGATGAAAATGTGAAAATGAAAACAGCTTAGCAGTATCTTTAAAAAGCTAAATATATACTGCTAAGTGATGCAGCTGTTCTGCACCTTGATATTTACTCAAAGACAGCATATTTCTATTTCTACACTAAGGCTTCTATATGAATGTGCATAGCAGCTTTGTTTATAATAGCAGAAAAAAAATGGAAAACATTCCAATATCTTTGTAAAAGTGAGTGGATAAGCAACTTGTAGAATACAAATATAACAGAATAAGTATCAGTGATAAAAGCAGATAAACTATCGACACACACAGCATGTATAAATATCCAAATAATTACATTGAATAAAGCCAGAGAACAAAATTATGTTCCATTTATATAGAATTCTAGATAAATACTGATTAATCTGTAGTGATAGGAAAGAGATCAGAGGTTGCCTTCAAGCACAGAAGTAGAAAGGAATAGGAAGGAGCCAGAAAAAAGCTATTATCAAGGTGCATAAGGAACATTTAAGAAGTGATGAGTGTTTACATTATTTTGATTGTGGTTTGGTTCACAGTTGCATGCATGTCAAAACATCAAATTTTATATTTTAATTATGTGCATTTTATTATATGTCACTTATAGCTCAATAAAGCTGTTACTCCTATAAGCTAAAAATACCTGTCTTTTAGGTAAGGTTGACTTCCATTTATCAGGGGAAAAGGGATGTGAATAACAAGAAAAAATCAAAATGTCAAATAATAGAACAGTTTCCCATTGGAAATTAATAGATTAAATTATATATTTTCATCACACAGTTTTTTTAGCAAAATGAATAAGTAATAAATTCACCTCATTGGCCTTCTGTATATTTTCTAGTGGACTAGCTTATCAGTCAAAATAGGCAGAAATGTAATAGGCAGAGAAGATTGACAAATAAAGGACATGAATAAATTATCTCTGAATAATCATCAGTTAATGATAAATCAAAGCTTTTAACCTAAATACAAGGAAGTCACTTTTCAGGGTTGGCTCTTTTGCATAATGGAGCAAAAAATAGAAATCAGATTTAAAGACAAGATGCTTTCTATTTCATTTCTTAAAACCAGATGAATATCCTTAACTTTGGAGGGTCAGAAACAGTTTTAGAAGTCTGATGGAAGCTATCGAACCTCTTCCTAGAAAAATGCAGAGTCATAGGACCACTACCTAAATAGCGTGTTGTTCTGCACAATTGGTGTGCCCTGGAGTTGTGGAGTGCTGTCAATCACATAATGTTTCCTATCTTGGGATTCCAGATTAAGAAACCCCGATGTGCTTGTTCTCTCTTGATCTTCGGCAGAACTGAGTTAGAAATAAACTAAGAATTATTCTATTCTTATCTTGCCAGTGTATCTACCACTCTAATGGAAAGATAATCACTTGAAATTTGTCAAGTTCAGTATTCCAGGCAGAATTTCCAGGTGTCCCCGATCCTGAGAGAAATCCAGTGCGTCAATGGAGAATGTCATATTTACTCACAGAAGGAGCAGCAAGAGATAGAGCCCTTAAATTAGTGCTGTTGCCATAGGTGATCATTCCAAGCAAAATAAATCTCTTGTACTTTGATAAGACTTTGAGCTAACTTTCAGTCTTCTGCAGCTGGCTTTACTGAATGTTCTAAATTTTTCTGTACATGAAATGTTTTGAAAATGAAATTCAATTGTCAGTAGTTCAGGAATGAAAAGAAGCAAGGAAAGGCTCTTCACTGATTTTTTACTTTTTTTTTCTAGATTAGATGAGCAGCTGTTGAACATTAAGTCTACCAAAATGGCAATTTGACGAAGACCAATAATATTCAACTAAATAAGACTTAACTCTAGTTAAGCTCCTTAGAGTTTTTGAGAGTGTCAGAGGCAAGGATATTCCATAGATATCTTTACTTCTGAATGGATAATTCCTTTCCTTCCTCTTTTTTTCAAGTTAGCCCCATTTGCTCACATTCTTTACATATTTGAAGTGACATTCTATGTTTCGATGTATAAATGCTAAAGGTACGAAAATAATAATACTAATACTAAATATAACTAAAAGGAATGGTCTTTTTTTGAAGGATGTCAATGTGGGGATGAAGAAAAGCTTAAACATATTCAATCTAATCTATAGGGTTTTTTCCTATTAAAATATCCTTGGAAAGGCTTTTATTAATAATAACTGCCATTAGGTATCTGCATCTGTTTCTGAGTTCTCATTTTTCTTTAGAACCTCAGAATAGCCTATTGAGGTAGATAGGGAATTTTACAATTAAGGAGATGTAGCAAAGTGACTTAGAAGCAATAGAAAGATGGCTTGCACATCAATCTCTGGTGCTCATACCATATACCTTCCCATTTGATATGGAGCTTTCTTCTTAATGAAGTAATCTTTGTCAAGAAACAATTACTGATGTCTGGGGTGATTTTAAAGGAAAAAAAAAAAACTTATTAAACCTGTGAAAACGACAGTTTCAAATTTCTACTTCTTGTCAAAAGAGCAGATAATAGAGAGAGAATGCGTTTTTAACAGAATCTCCAAAATTTCCTTTTGGGTGGTTCATAATAAGCCTGATTTCTGACTTTTGATTTCTCACGATAGCCCCAGTGTCGTGAGCCCCAGTATGTGAGAACACATCCAGGCTGAGAATGTCTTTGGTTTTATTTATCCCCATTGCAGAGAGTACTGATTTATTTACAGACCAGTTTTGCCAAAATGTTTTGGGGGACACTAGGATTTCTTTAAAAGAGAAAATGAAAGTTGGAATTGGGTTGTGGGTCTTGTACATTTAGATCAAAACACGGAATCTAATTTTTTTCTTGCCTATTATTACATCGTTGTGTAGTAATATCAAACTTTTTTCGTTCACCTTGAAGTTGGAAAATGTTTGAGTCATTAATCTCTTGGGATACAAAGTACTCTGCTAAAGTAACTACTTATTTGGTAAAATTGTCAGGTCAAATCTGTTGAGAAATAATACACACAGGGAACACATAAAGGGCAGGACTGCTATTTTGAGAGCAGAGAAGGACTCAGGAAAGAGACGACTGGTAGCCTCACACTGATTCCATTTTGTTGCTGTGAGGCTGTCTCCAGCTGCTAGTGATCTAGAGTTTGTTCTATTTTCAGGGAAAAGCTGGTCACTTCATTATTATATTTATCCTCGAGTGTTTGTAGATACTAACAAAGCACAACCACAACTCCAATGACTTTTACGCTGATAGAGCTATAACTATTTTGTTTTTTCTGTAACTGATTTTTTTTCTCATGAATTTCAGTTCACTGGGTAGAAGGAAGAAAACAATTAGATGTTTCTGAACTGATTTGTAGCCCCACACAATTCATATGTTGAAGTCTCAACCCCTTATGTGAATGTATTAAGAAATAAGTTCTATAAAGAGGGATACATATTAAATGAGGTCATCAGCATAGACCCTAATACAATAGGGCTGGTGATCTTATAAAAATTATGCTTAGTGAGAAAAGTCAGAAACAGAAAGACAAATAGGGTGCGGTTTCATTCATGTGTTGTATAGAGAAACAAAGAAGTGAAAGAAATCAAACAAAAATAGACTTGTCTATTTTGTCTATAAGATAAAATCCATGTTTGTTAGAAGAAAAGTGGGGAGGACATGGCAAACGAGTAAAGGATCAATTATAATGTGAAGGATAGAATTGAACTGTTGGTGGAAGCTTAGTGTATTATAGAGATGCCGATTTATGATGATGTGTACCATAAACCCATATAATGTTATGATGCAATGCTCCTTTAATAAAAATAAATTAGTTAAAATAAAAAGACTAAGAGACACCAGCTTGTTCTCTATGCCATGTGAGCACACAGTGAGAAGGTGGTTGACTGCGAGATCTAGTCAGGTACCAAATGGACTAGCAATTGATCTTGGACTTCCTAGCCTCTCCAGCTATGAGAAACCAATTTCTGTTGTGTAAGCTACCCACCCTTGGTATTTCACTCTGAAGCTTGAGCAGACTAATACCGTATTAAAGTTAAAATAACTTAAACCATTAATTTAATTAGGACATGATGAGCCACTAAAAAAAAAGATTCAAATTTTTATTTTCTGTCTATTTCTCCAGCTTCTTTCCAAGAAGTGCTCTGGTAAATGTGAATGTGTGGGGCAGTGCAGCCTTGTGGTGGAAGAGACGAGTGTGGGTCCTTGAGAGTAGTGTTCTCTGGTATCTTGGGACTCCTGTGCAAGGCCATCAATCCACCTAGTAGGCTGGTCCTGCTCATATTTTCTCTCTGTAGAGGGCACAACTGAGATTCTGGTCTCTGTTTGGCTTACCCTTGCCTCACCTCATCTCTCACTGGTGTTGTAGATTCTCCCTCATCCTGTTACATCTTCACGATTCCTGGGTGTCATCCCTGCCACACACAAACCACACTCCGGGCATATTCTAGGAGCTAGAGGATATAATGGAATTTAGCAAATCTAGCTCTATTGCTCCTCACTATGTTGTTTTTGCCCTAAGGACATCAACTTTAGAGATAGAAAATTTCAAATGGATGAAATTGTATAGGAAGAATAAAAATGAAGGTCTTTATTGTATCCACAATAATAATATTGTCTAGGAATGGGGTTGCCCATTTTACTGTGGATGCAAGCTTGTATTTCTGTGTTCTAATGTACATTTTCACCATACATGAATCTTATATCTTGAGTCAGCTGTCAGAGGTGTGGACAAACACTATCAGTGTTCACAATAACACAGTGAGCAGGATTTCAGGGTTTAAGAGTGTTTTTCTAGTCCTCTAAGATCTGCTGCTAGCTTATTCAAAATGCCCATTTGTTTTACTTGTCTTCTTATTTTGTTAAGTGTGCACACAATGGAGACTCATAGATATTGTGTGACATAGATATTGTGTGAATTATTGGTTCTTTGCACTTTTGATAGGATAATTTAATTAGCTACTTCAAATATCCTTCAGTTAGAGCTTTTGTCCTTTCAGGATATGACATATTACAATCTTCTGGGTCACTAGCAGCCTGGTGGCCTTCTCTTAAACAAGTCATCCTGTCATATTTCTTTTTCACTTATTTGACATCCTAGAGGGGATAACTGTACTTGCTAAAGCTCCAGCTCTGCCTTGTTACTCAAGTCCCAATTCCTGGCAAGTTCAGTTAAGACTCTCCAAAGATTTCTGAAGTCCACAGCCATTTGAACATGGAAGTTTTCGGATGTTTAAAAGGTCTCTTTTTCAATGATTTACAACTTGGATGAACAAGGAATATTTCTTTTCTTATGTTTATTAACTTCTATCAGTTTGCTTAATTCAAATTATTATTAAAGCTTTTTTCCAGGCTTAGGATAAACTGAGAATGGGAGATTAAAACTTATCTCAAAAATGCATAACGCAATATGTAACTAAAATAGATGTTCATAGTTAAATTCTTTTTTACTTGAAGATCAATTTTCTATCAATGATCAAAGTGATGTAAAGCAATGATATATAGACATGTACTTCTAGAGAGTAATTTGGGGTTCCATCATATAGTGGTGACAGGAAATCCCATAGAAAGATATAAGTGGAAAATGATACCTGACTGATGGATTTGAGGGATAGGCTGATTGGCACTGTAAGGAGAAGACTATTTTGTTCCTTGATGGGAGATTAGTACAGAAATAGATGTGTGAGTCAAACTTCAGTACAGTAATGATTTCCTGACAGGTACTCTCTCCAAACCCAAAGTACATTAAGTTTAAATCCAAAGAGCCATTACAATTTAAATAGTCTTCTCAACTTTCTATAAATTGGAAAAAAAAAATACTATATAGTTTAAGCAGAGACCACAGCAATTGGATTGCATATGGCATATTGCTCACCATAGATCAGGATAGAATTTAAATAATAAGAATAAATTGATTAATTGATTCATGGTAGAGAAGGGTATGATTCACTCAGAAAACAATTCATTGGGACTGCGCATCAGCTTCCACGTGGTTGAATTGCGTGCTAATGCAATTTGGTAGAATACCCAGCACAAATAAAAAGAGATGTGCCTCTGTCCCTTCAGTGATTCAAGGAAACCAGATCCATCTTTGATACACTGCATGTTTTCCCAACTTTGAATATTTTATCTTTTACAAGTATTGAGGAACAAACTTTTTTAACTCCAATTTCTGTCAAGCTCTTGAAGTAGAATATAATGAACTGATTTTGAGTTACAGTCTTAAAATCTGTGCTAACAATGTTAGTCATGGCTTAAATACAGTATACCTGGCATCCAATTATATCTGAAGAAAAAGACAGGAGACATGGTTAATTAAATGCCTCGTAAATGTAGCACAATGTTCTGGGCACTTTCATGTCTGATATAATCCTCACAACCTCCTGGTGAGACATGATGCCCATTTAAAGACATGAGAAGTGAAGTTTATGAAAGTTAAACAGATTATTCTGTTACATAGCTGAAAATTAGAAGATTCATTCCTTGAACTCCGGTTTGCCAAAATTCACTTTAGTTTTACTCTATCATGGTTCTTTTCTGAACAAATTTTCCAGGAACTTCTGTATCTCCACTAACTCCTAATTGGTCCTCCTAACACTAGTCAGATTCACTGCCCAACCCATTGTGTAATTTGCTAGAGATAGCATAAGAAAATTCCACAGACTAAATGGTTTAACCCACAGAAAAATTTTAGAATTCTGGAAACTACATCCAAAATCTTGGTGTCAGACATTTTGATTTTCTTCTGTAACCTCTCTCCTTGACTCACAGATGGCCACCTCCTTGCTGAATCCTCACATGGTCTAGTCTCTGCACATGCACATCCTTCCGGAGTCCTAATTTATGTGTCCAAATGTTCTCCTCTTATAAGAGCACCAATCAGATTGGCTTGGGACCCACCCTTTGGCCTCATTTTAACTTAATTGTCTCTTTATAATCCTATTTCTTAAATGCAGACACATTTTGCGGTATTAGGAGTTAATCCTTCAATATTTAAGTTTTGTTGGGGTGGTGGCGGGGGCGGCACAATTTAGTCCTCAGCACATTCTTGGATAACAGTCAAAGGTCTTAGACCATTTTCTCCTGGACTTTTAGTGGTTCTCAGCTAGAAAACCCAACAAAGAACCCTAAGTGCTTCCACCAAAGGAGAATACAATACTTAACACTGCCAGTTCTTATTTGAATTTTACTACAGTGCAGACCTCAGTATCAAGCAGTTCTTCCCCTTGAAGTGCATATTTGTGCCTATTAAAAGTTAAATTGATGCAAGTAAATTTAAGTTCCTGAAGACACAACAGGAACATGGTGGAGGGGTCTGGGGGTGCAGAGGGCGGTTCTTACTCCTGACTTTAGATGCCTTACCTACTTTTTGTTGGAAATGAACATAGACCATCCTTATCATGAGGTCTCTTCAGGGTTCTATTGACAACAGGACAAAGGAGATCAGTGAGGACCTTATTAAACCAAAGAGAGGCAGTAAACTGGCTCAGACTTGGCAGGCTTTTCTAGAATATTGGAAGAGTGAGTAACCAGAGAGTAACAGGCAAGACAGGAAGTCAGACAATTGGGAGACATTACAGCCATGGAGTTGGCAATCTAAAGTTAACCATGGACAAAGCCTTTTGACACAGGACTCATGTTGGTTAAGGGACTGGGTATAACTAAAGTAGTAAATAATTAAGAGGATAATTGTCATACTAGCTATTGCATACCTACCATATTGCGTACCTACTATGTGCCATGTCCCTGTCCTGTGTACATGTCCTCTGATGACTTTAAAAGGACTTATATGTCCTCCATGATCTTTCTTGGATGTTATGTGCATCTCAACAGTCTCCCTTCCCTGTCCCCTTGCAAGGTAATCTCTTTTCTCTCCCATTTGAGTAACCAGTGAGACTTCCCATTCTCCATATCCCCCATTGGACTTACTGTCTCTCGGGAGGAGCACTTAAGAATCTTCATCTAGCTGGCAGTTCAGTGATTTCTTCCAATCTTGGTTTCTGCTTTGACATGAGTAGGAGGAAGAATAGCATTCATGGTACCATGAGAGAGAAGAGAGAAGAGGGTAAACAATGATATGAAAAGAAAAAAAGATTAAAACTTCAACATATGACCAACCATAGAGCCTTAGTTATTGTCTGTCTCCTCAACAGAAGTTTTATCAAAGCAAACACCTCCCCTAAGCTCACAACATCAGCAGTGGCATCAGCGATCAATAAATATTTGTTGACTGGATAAATGAGATACATGAAATTTTGAGTCAATGAAGGAATGACGATGAGAATTCCTTCTGTTGATTATTTGATGCTGCCTTGCTTAACTTCCCAGTCTGTTTTCATGTAGATTTATTTGCTCAAAATCATAGGGAAAGGATAAGAACTCTTGGTTTGTATAATTACCCCATAACAGACCCTCCTACACTTACCCAAAGTCATAGAAGAATGAAAGTATAAGTCTAACTATAATTAAAATGCTATTTCTGTAGACATGTCTCCACATTAGAATCAGACACTAAATATTTTCATAACGTAAATTGAAAAATAAATTTTATACTTTTTTCTAATTTAGTTTTCAAGATTGCATTAGGATAAGTAGCAGATGTTGAGCTCTTTGGCCTAGACCTTGTGAAATTTGCTTGTAAAATAGTAGCTCAGATTCTGGATCTAGAAGGCTGAGTTGGAATCTCTCCTTGCCCACTTGCTACCTTACAGGGTGTTGGCAAGTTGTTTAAACTCTCATTGGGTTTCATCATCCATATAACAGGGATCATAATAATGCCTGCCTCAGAGTGTGCTGTGAGAATTAAATGAGCTACTCATGTAAAGCGCTTAGATCAGAGTTCAGCACACAGAAGAGTAATGGAAGTGTCAATTACTGTACTGCAATAGACTGAGAAATCCTTTGCTTAGCATTAAGCAAGAATGTGCTTTTTAAAGGACCTGATGTATTGGTTGGCATATAATGTGGGAGGCAAAGGACCAAGGACCTTAGTAAAATGTATGCTAGATATTTTAACATCATGTTATTTAATCTTCATATTGTTCCTATTTACAAACAAGAGCAAAACCAGATCAAAACAATGCAAAAATTGATCGGGTTAGATACACGCATTAAGTTCCCACTTCTCATAACTTTATAAACCAGACTTCCATTCTGACTTTAACAGATTCTAAAGCCTATTTTGTTTGAATAATTGAAGTATAGAATTACTTATAGACAGGTGAAGCTGAGAAAATGCTCAGCTATAGGGTTCTGTGCTAAAAATGTTAAAGTGGTTGTAGAATACTTAAATTGGTTTCCCAAAATAAATGGATCATTTCTCTAGAGAAAAAAAAAGTAATTTTTCTTGTAGGATATTGCAAAATCTTAGCAATTTTTACTGAGACTAATAGAAAACTAGAATAAGAATTTAAAAATACATTTTAGTTTCAAAGAAATTTTTATAAGTAGAATGAATACTGCTTTGGAGGGGTCTAGAATCATATAATTTGTGATTTAAACTCAAACAGCTTGTATTCTTATTGTTCATACAGTTTTTTTTTTAAAAAAAGGAAGGAACCCTACTTTAAGTTTTTAATTGACTGTAATGGAAGATAAACACCCTACTGTGTTATCCATGTTCTCCTGGATGTATTTCTTGGTCTCAGTGTGAATGCCTCACCACATTTTACTCACATGGGAATCTTGGAAATGTGTTTTAATGTGTAAATACGTGAGGGTATTTGTTATTTTCTCCTTTCTTGTGCTTATTGATAAGAGTAGAGCTCACAGGCCCACAAGAGACCTGGATTGTCATGATTTCTTAGAAACCAAAGCCCAGTAAATATGAGGACCTTTTAGAGCACTGTTTTAGAAAACTTCTGAAAATCAGTGATTGAGAAAATGGCCTTTAAAAAAAAATATATATATATATATGTAGATTTGATATACAGAATAATATAAACCCATATGTACAGGTTACCCATTCCTCAAGTATATGACAACACACCCTACCCACCACCAAATTACCAAAAATTTGTCACCATTGTCCATTGGATTCTTCCACCACTTGCCCCCACCCCACACCCCATTCCTAATGGCTACCTCAGTTTTATTATTCATGTCCAAGGACTGGTTTTTGTTTATTCTGTTCCTTTGTTTATATCTTTATAATCTACACGTGAGTGAGTTCATTCAGTATTTGTCTTTTCCTTTTAATTTCACTTAGCATAATCCCCTCATTTGCTGTCCCAAGTTTTAATGTGTAGCTTCAATTCTTGACTATTAACATAATGCTGCAATAAACATGGGGATGCATATATATGAGTAAATGTTTTTGTGTCTTTTGCGTAGATACCCAGAAGTGGGATGATGGGGTCAGATAGGATTTCCATTGTCAACTTTGTGAGGAATCTCCTTACTGTCTTCCATAGGGACTGCACCAGTTTGTACTCCCACCAACAGTGTAACAGTGTTCCCTTTTCTCCACTTCTTCGCCAGCATTTGTTGTTTCCAGAAATCTAAGCATTAGCAATCTCACAGGTGTAAACTGATAGATATCTCATTGTTGTTTTGATTTGCATAGAAAATGACCATTTAATGAGGCTAATTTCTGCTAAGAAGACAATGATTTCATGCTGTGATACTGTGTATATAAAATGGGAGTTTAACCTCATTTGGTAGAGAGGCCAGCAAGATATAAGATTTGTCTGAAATATTTAAAACAGCGATTTAATATACATACTAACTACAAAATCAGACAGACATAAATTAGCATCAATAGCAAATTTCAGCTCACTCCACTCAAAATGAGGTGTATTAATGTGTAACTTAATGAGAAGCAATGGATTATATCTAAGAGCTGCCATCGTTTTTGACAAATTATTAATTTAATGTTGTAATTATTTGATGTGATTAATCAGCCAGTCAGCAAAGCAAATATTTTCCACCTAAATTATGTTGGCAGAATGATTATTTCTTTTACACATTTAGTATGAGTTAATCTTTTTTACAAATAAATTGATTGGAATCTTGAATTTTATCTCATCTCAGTGTCAGCATTCTAGCCATGCAAGTCCTATTTTATGTTGGAATATTTGACAAGGTTTTTCTGAATGTAGGACAGGAAGAAAAAAACCTTGAAAACCTAAAAACAACTTGAAATTCTTGTGCTTCATTTGAAGCATAATAAGAAAGCACTGAAAGAGGACTTGTTTTTGAGTTTCTGGCTCTGCCATTAGGCATAGATGTTAATTCATTGAGTAGTCTGAGTCTTCCCCTATCTGTAGCCCACAGGATGATTTAGAAAAGGCAATGATAAAAGGAAATGATGATGGAAAGTGCTACAAAATTAAGGTAGTACATAAAACCTGTCTTCAAGTCCAGGGATTCTGACTGAACGTGGGAGCTGTACAGGGGCAACTCCATAATTAAAGGGGGATAATATTATGACAATTCAAGAAAAAATAAGTTTAAAACATTTGCATTTAAGGTTATTTTTAATTTTAGTGATTTGAGGCTTATTTAGTAGCTTGTTGAGACAAAATTCCCAGCTCTTGCTGTGATTCAAAATTAACTTGTAAAAAAAAAAAATCTGGGGTCCCGAGTGCACCTTTCACTGGAGATGCTGATTCAACAGCACTGGAAGGAGTTTCCTTAGCTTATTTATTCTGTTTTCTCCAATTCATGTTTTAAAATCTGATCATCTTTGAAACTTTGAGATGCCAAAGTTGATTGCAGGGCTTGCTGAGCTGACTTTGTCAGATCTTGCACGAAAACTTCTTTGGACTAACTTAGGGCAGTCCTGTAGCTTACAGACATGTTCACTTAAGAATATAATGGAAAGTTGTGGTTAACATGATCAACAAAAAGTTCTGGAGACACTGCAAAAATAGCATAAATGTCTTTTAAGGTATAATACCTTGAATGACATGAACGCTATTTCATCTGAATGAGTATTTGAGAGAAAACAGTTGAACACAGTGGGAGAAGGAGCTAGTGTTCATTGGTTGGCTGCTGTCAGACACTGTGCTGAACGCTAGACTGGGTACTTACATCAGTTAACTCTCTTGCTTCCCAACAGAATCCTAAAGAAAAGACCAGTGCTCTCATTTTAAAAATAAAATTGCTGAGCTCAGAGAAACTGAAGAACTTGTTCTAAGAGCATTGCATTCAGTTAATGGCAGGCGGGGGGCACGTCAGGGACTTTGATCTGTTGAGCTCCAGAATTTATGATTCCTTCCTCGTCTTCCAGCACTTCAAATAGAGCGAGTTTTTGGTGCAGGACAATCTAATAATATGTCATTCTAAACGATCTATTCTTATCATACTTACGGAAGTTACAGGCATAACCATTAGGCTAAATTTCACTGGTGCTAGTTACAACAGCTGTGTTTCACCCCTTCATCACATCTCCTCAGTCTACCCCTGATTCAGCTGCAGATGGAGAACAGCACACAGGCTCTCTGTCAGCATCCTGCACCTGCGTTGCTCCACTTTTCTTCCTCAAGGCTTTCTCCAAAACTGCAGTTCTTACTAAACTGAAGCATAGAGCACTCCAGAAGTGTGTGTGTGTGTGTGTGTGTGTGTGTGTGTGTGCGCACACGCACACGTGGCGGGGTGGGGAGGAAGTATGGAGAGGTACAGGGGTGTTAACATTTCTAGCGACAACTTTTAACCAGGAGAGGACAAGGGTCTGTGGATAAAGGTCCAACCTTCTGACTTCAGAGGGATGAATCTGAGGTGTGTCCACATGCTTCACGCAAATGTCCCCAACGGATGGAATCCCAACAAGTCTAGCTCAATAATACACCCAAGTTTCTATTTACCCAAAAGATGCAAACATTAACTTTCAGACATATGTGTATCCCTGGGTTTATTGCAGCATTATTTATAGTAACCAAGAATTGGAAACTACCTAACTGCCCATCGTCAGGTGAATGAGTACACGATCCTTAAAAAAGATAAATCCTGTCATTTTCAACAACATGGATGGAACTGGAGAACATTATGCTAAGTAAACTAAGTCAGAATGGAAAAGACAAACACTAGATGATCCCACTCATGTGAATTATAAAGAAACAAAGGAAAGGAACAGACTAAACAGAAGCCAACCCTTGGACATTGGCAATAGAACCGAGGTTACCAGTAGAAAATGGGGTGTGGGTGGGGGTTAAGTGGTCAATGGTGATGAGCTTTTGGTAATTTCGTGGTGGGCAGAGTGCGCTGTCATATATTTGAAGAATGGGTATACATATGGGTTTATATTATTTTGTAATTCAAATTTATCTCAATAAATTTTTTAATTAAAAAAATGTGCACCCAAGGTTGGATTTTCCTCCTTCTCTATCCCAGTGTCACCTTCACTCCCTTTTTTGGAACTGTTATTCTAATTCTAATGGGATTATCATATTTTAATACCCAATTAACTTTTGAGTAACATCATTGGAATGACAAAGTGTTTGAATTTATATGCATCAGAGCTTGCTGTTTGGGTGAAGGGAGAGACAAAGGAAGGAGAAAGAACAGTGTGGAGCAAGGACCAGAGTTCCAGTGAGCATCTCTCCTTGTTTCTCCCCTCCCACCCCTCAGTCCCATAAGCCACAGGCAGAGATAGCAGCCAACAAGGTAATGACCATGAATTTGAAGAGAAAGAAAGGATTGGAATTGTTTCTAAGTATATTTTGTTAACATCCCAAAATACTTGATGTAAGAAAGTTACACAGTGATTGGACTTTTGATGAGACATGAATGTATTGAAATGTGCCCACTGATGTAAACATCACCTCACATACCAGTAAAACTTGGAATCTAGTTCTCAATATCTTTTTTATTCACTTTCTCCATTGACTCACGCAATTAGCATGACATAGGGAAATCATACCAAAGTACAGAGTTTTGATTTATAGGAAATTCCAACCAAAAAACTCCTGGATACATTGGGCTTTTGTTTCCTAATCTATATGACATTAAGAAAACATAAGATTTCTTGTAGTATTCTTTAGAAAGTGTTATGGTAGCTATTACTGTGTAAGCAGATTTTTGCTTACAGCATATGTACTCAGTGTGTACCAAACCTAAGAGTTCACTCTATTCTGTCAGTCATGGGTGGAAATGCTTGATTCTAGAAGGCTAAGTGAATGGATAGATGGCTTGATACAGATATGGATATAAATATAGCCCTTAGCAAAATGCTTTTATATAATTTCTCATTCCAGTGGGAGAGTATGTAGAACCTGCCCCACACCATCAAGCAAGTCTCAGACACCAAGAGGGTATCGGAGAATTCAACTCAGTTCTGACACTGTCTGCAGAGATGGGATCAGATTCCACAGGTTAAGGCTTCAGTCTCCCAAGTCTGCCCTCCGCTGCAGATACCAGTCAGTCACAGTCTCAGGCTTCTGACCAACTTTCTATAAATAAAAGATTATCTGACATCCTCCTTAGGTTCAATTAATTTGCTACAACAGCTTACAGAACTCAGAAATCTGTTTAATCACTAGATTGCTGGTTTGTTATAAAAGATTTAACATACGAAGAGTCAGATGGCAGAGATGCTCAGGGAAAAGTATGGGAGAAAGGTTTGAAGCTTCCATATCCTCCTTAGGAGCACCATTCTCCCTAAATCTGCATGTTCATTACCCTGGAAGATCTCCAAAGTCTGTCTTTTGGGGGCCTTTATGGAGGTTTCTTTACATAGACATGACTAACTTAAGCATCGGCCATTAGTATTTGTCCCTCTCCCCTGCCCAGAGGTTTGGGGCAGGATAGGATGGGGAGGAAAAGTGGGGTGAGACAGGAATTTCCAATCTTCTGTTCATGTTGGTTTCCTTGGTAACCAGTCCTCCTCTTTAGGTGCTTCCCAAAAGTCACTTCATAACAAGAGACATCCTTATATTCTCAACACTTAAGAAATTCCAAAGCTTCTGGGAACCACAAGCCAGAAACTGTGGATGAAGACTAAATATATATGATAAATCCTATAATTTCTTATATTTCTCAGTATCGCAATGCCTTATGAGATAAATCTTATTTTTCCTGTTTTTTAATAAAATTCAAGTTAAATCTTAAAAAAAAAAAAAAAAAAAAAAACCCAGTGAGTATGTGGCTGAAGATGAGATTGAAATCAAGGGCAGCTTTCTCAAAAAAATCCTGTGTGCTTTCCCACTCATTTCACTGCTTTCTTGTCAGTTCTGGAATCTACCTGGCAACATCTGTTAACAGACTGCCCTGCAACTGACTCGTTTCTCAGAGACCAGAGAGGGAGGTCCCAGCATCTATGGTAAAAATGAGAAATAAATGAGATTCTCAGTGACTGCAATTGCCCACTGACCATGGGATATTTGGTAAATATTTACTCATTGGTTTCACATAGGAAATTCTGAAGACAGTAATGGAATCAAAAGTAGATTTGACTAATGTTACTATAGACCAATCTGCCAGTCAACACTGAAAACCTGGATTTAAATTTTTTAAAGATACCTGTATTCTCTATCAAACTATAAGGCTTAGAACTTCCATGAGTGTGTTTTGAAATGGTTCTCACCATGGTGAACATTTCAAATGGACGTTGATATTCCTCTATCAGTCATACGCAGATATACAATCTCAGTTTCATGTAAAAAGCAAATCTCTTTTGAAAAGGCATGCTGAGTTTTAAATCATCAAAATGATGCTCTCAAGTTTCAGGATAAAATTCTTTCTAAATGAAGATTGCATTGTCCTGGTTTTTAAATATATGTATGAACACATATAATTTATACATATATTTACATATACACCTTTATGTATATATACATATATAGACATTCTTTTTTTTGTTAAAAAGATCCTTTTATAGACATTTTCTTCATATTTCAGATTTATCTTTATTCCACACAAAATCACATCATTTTTACAGTTCATCTCAAAAAGATTCAGAGAATAAAATAAGCAATAAGAAATACTGAGAATAATTATAGAAAACGTGTTTATGAATGTATGAATTAAAGTATTCATTCACAGGGTCAATTGTGATAAAGGAAATTAAGAGACACAAATAAAAGAATATTTGGTATTGTTTTAAAGAGAAGTCAGGAGAAAGGAATACAAGATTTTTCAGTCTTATAAATGTAGTAATATGGAGTATAGAAGTTTATAACCGAATTAAGGCACATTCTTCAAAGAGGTTAGGTATATCGGATTATAAAT
Source organism: Solenodon paradoxus (assembly GCA_004363575.1). Taxonomy (NCBI): domain Eukaryota; kingdom Metazoa; phylum Chordata; class Mammalia; order Eulipotyphla; family Solenodontidae; genus Solenodon; species Solenodon paradoxus. The sequence goes on from RJWH01000988.1 coordinate 477,201, forward strand.
AACATGACAGACACATTAGGCTGACATGAGTAAATAAAATAATAAATAATGGATAACAAGTAATAAAAATAATGGATTATATTACATTCCCAGAAAAAAATTATATATACACATAATTATACCTTGCTGGAATTGCTTCCTGGATCCCTGGGGATACCAAAATCTACAATGTTCAAGTCCTTTATAAAAAATGATTTAGTATTTCAATATAATACATACACATCCTCCCATATACTTTAAACCATTTATATATTATTTATAGTAAATAATACAGTGTAAACTATATAGACAGTTGGTATACTGTTGGTATTGTTTAGTAAATAATGCAAGACAAAAAAGTCTATACATGTTCAGTACTGACACAACCATTTAGGCCTAACTGCATAGTACTTATTTTCACTCTGAAGTTAATTGAGTCCACAAATCTAGAACCACAGATACAGAGGACCAGTTGTAGATAGACAGACAGACAGATAGATAGCTTTTTTTCCTCTTGAATGTAATATATTTAATACTATATAATGTTAAAAGAGAAGGTAGAGGAGAAACTAGCTAATAAAAGAAATAAAACATTAAAATATGACAACAGTAGGATTTTACATTCAACAGTAAAATAATTGATATAGACAAGGATCATTGATGACTCCAAAACAATTGCATCAAAGGTTGTTGAGGGAGAGGATTTTCACAGAACCTCAAATTCTTGCCACAGGGAATATGTATTAATTACAAATGCAAAAAAAGATTCTTTACAAAGGAGGCATCTGGTAGATACTACCTTGGGTAATCATATCAGTACTTGGATCTGGGCCGTTCCTTAAGCATTCTACCTTTTTAAACAAATATTTGTGGAGCTTCTGCCATGAGCCCAATACTCTTTGAGACATGGGGATACAAGAGGGAACACATGGGGATTTATTTAGTTTGGATGAAAGCTTTCTATGTCAGGCAGTTTTTAAAAACAGACAGCAAGGGAGTCCTCCATGCAAAGTCTGTGGTGTAGGGTGAGTTGAGAGGAAAGGGAGGCCAATTAGATCAAGAATATGTGCAGAGACCCAGGGGCAAGAGGGTGCATGAATCATTGGGAAAAGTAAGAAGGAGCCAGTGTGCCTAAAAAAAGATTGTATTAATTTTCATTTGTTGCTGTTACAAATTATCATAAACTCTGTGGCTTAAATACATTTATTATCTTTGAGTTCTCTAGGTCAAAAGTCCAATACAGGTGTCAACAATTTTTAATCAGTTTACATAGGGCTGAATTCTTTTCTGGAAACCTAGGTAACATTTTCGTGCTCACTGGGGTTGGTGACAGAATTTAGTTCCTTCCATCTGTGGGACTGAGATCTCCATTTTCATTCTGGCTGTCACCAGAGGGCTGTTCTCAGCACTAGGGATTACCACATTCTTTGGCTCACAGTCCAGTTTTCCTTCTTTGTTGAAACTAGCAACAAAGGTGGCATCCTTCACAAGTCACATCTCTCTGATCCTTCCCAAGTCATCTCTGACCAGAGCTGGGGAAGATGCCCCACTTTGAAGGATTGCATTAGTCCCACCCAGATAATCCGGGATTCTTTCACCTGGAGGGCTGTGAGCTTCCTCACATCTGTATATTCCCTTTTACACATTAGGTAACATATTCACATTCATGTGTCCAGGGATTAGGACACAGACATCTTTGGGGGTCATTGCACTATGAGGTGAGGACAATACGTGGAATGCTTTGATCTCCTTGATAGTTCTAATCATCAGGTTCTTTCTCCCCTCACCCCAAACCTTCAATAATTCATTATTTAAAGAATTAACTTCATATATAATTGCTTATTGTGTTGTTTTTTTCTTTATACTCTAGGTAAATCCTGATGTATATTCCTATCTACCTATTTTCTGGTCATCTTGGACTACTTATTCAGGATCCTCCATAAAAGCCCCATGACTTCTTGCCTTCACATTTGTTTTTCAGGACGATTTTCTCTGGAATGTCCTTCTTTCCATCTTCTTTTTTGATATTGTATCTATCCTTGGATGTTCAGCTTTTTTATACTCACATGCCTACCCTAGCGTGTGTGAGTGAGACAACACCCATACACTTCTAGTTCTTAGCCATGTTCCATGACATATTACATTCTGACTTGTGTCACAGTGTGTTTCTTATTTTCATCGGACATTATCAGCTTAATGAAGGTGGGGACCATGGCAGGGATAGGAATTCCATTCTGATGGATTAGTTCTAGTGCCAGACCAGTGATTAAATATTTTAATATTTTCCCATTATCTGTCTAATGTCCTCCGCTGAGCACTGTCTCCCACCCATTCACCCATATAACAAAGTAAATGAATAAATTCACCTGTAAGAATGGTGTCATGTTAGTTTCCAGCATGTCAAGATCTTTGTAAATCTTAATCCTAGTACTTAAACACATTAATTTTGTTTTCTAGATTTATTTTCTTATGTAACTTTAATGAGTTTTCAAATGTTTGACTCTATTTTCTGTGGACATTATACTATCTGCCACAAACAGAATGTATTCCTCTTTTGCTCTTCATTCCTCAAACTAGAAAACATATAATTAAAAAAACAAAACATTAAGACTGTTTTAGTTTTTAACATTTTCATTCTTGATATCAATTTTTCAACACTACAAAGTTTATCTCAGTCTCCTACTGTGTTCCTCTGGCATCTGCAGCGCCTAAAATGTTATAGATACTGTGTGAGCTTTGGAAATACAAACTTTGGGGATCTCTCCATTTTTGCACTGTCCTTTTCTTGCATTCTTTTCTTTATTTCTTCCTCTTTTTCCTTATTCTTTTTTTTACATTTGGAAATTTGAAAATCACAGAATTTTTAAAAGGGGGATTATAGACTCACCTAGAGTTCAAACACATATATTATTAAGCATTTTGACAATTTGATCCTCACATCTTTTGTGTTAATAGTTTAAAAAATTACTTATGTGATACATAAACTTTTTTTTTTATTTTAAATAAATCCACACATTGCTGATAAAACAACACTGCCTTGCAATTTCACTTCTAATCCGATTTGGTTTAACCTTTTTGATTCTTATATTAATAGATTCACATGTATGTTATTCCATTGAAAAGTTTATATTATTATAAATTTTGCTCCTTGTCATATTGAACCTCCTTTTCTCAGCCATATTTTTAAAACTCTGTCCATGTTGTTACATATACTAATTCATCCTTTAAGCAAACTCAGTATTCTGACCTATTTCATTTACCTAATACCATATATGGGCGAATGTTAATTTTGCTTCTCATTTTTCTCATTCTAAACACTGCTGCAAAATAATTGGTCCACATAACTGTGTGTCACAGCTAGTATTATTCCAGAGAGGCAGCGTGGGGAGTGATTAGAAGCAAGAGCTCAGTACAGGTGGCAGCAAATCCTGTCCTGGTTTTGACATTTGTCATCTGGGTAACCTTGACTGAGGCATGCATTTCTCAGAACTGCTCAGTTGCTCCATCCATAAAATGAAATAACAATAGTTCCTCCACCGTAAGTTGTTGACAGAATCAGATGACATATAAAAAGGACTTGGAATAGTATCTTTAGGCCTGTGAGCTACAACTACTAACATAGTCACTCTTGTTACTGTATGGCCAGGTTACAGAAGACACATATTCATGCTTAGCAGATACTGCCAAATTATTCTTGACAGGGGTTACAGCAACATACGCATCCACTTCTTCATAACCTTTCCAGTATTTTATATTATCAGGTTACTGTTGTTATTTAAAACAATTTCCTAAATCTTTTGTTGTAATTTGAAATTTTCTAACTACTGAAATTAATTTTTTTACATGTTTGTTAGCCATTTGCAGTTCATCTTCTCTGGTCTATTCATATTTTTTCTAGTTATGAGAATTTTCTCCCTTTTTTACTTTGTGAGTCTAGCCATGACTTGTCAATTTTTTTTTTTTTTTTTTCAGAGAACTAACTTTTGGTTTCATTGATCTTCTACATTGTCATTTTGTTTTCTATTTCATTTATTTCTGCTCAAATTTGGATTATTTCCTATCTTCTGATAATTTTTGGCTTTAACTGTTCTTCTTTCTCTAGTTGTTTTAAATGTAGAGTTAAGTTGTTTATTTGCAGTTTTTCTTGTATCTTCAGATAGGCCTGGATTACAATGAACTTTGCCCTTAGTACAGCTTTTGCTGCATCCCATAGATGCTGGCAGCTCGTGTCCTCATTCTCATTTGTCTCTAAGTGATTTTCAAGTTCCTCTTTGATTCCCTCTTTTACCCAAGTGTCCTCTGGAGCATATTGTTGCGTTTCCAATTGGTTTGGGGTCTTCCAGCTTTCTTTTTGTGGTTGATTGCCAGTTTTCGGCCATTGCGGTCAGAGAAAATGCTTGGTATAATTTCAAGCTTTGTAACTTTTTTGAGAGATGTTTTGTGTCCCAGCATATGATCTATCCTTGAGAATGTTCCATGCACAATTGAGAAGAAAGTGAAATCTGTAGTCTTTGGGCGAAGTGATTGGTATGTGTTTATTAGACATATCTGTTCCAGATGATCATTTAAAGTGGCTACTTCCCTGTTAATTTTCTGCCTGCTTGATCTGTCCATTGTTGTAAGTGGGGTGTTGAAGTCCCCCACTACTATTGTGTGGCTGTCTTTGTCTCTCTTCAGGTCTACTAATGCTTGATATATTTTGATGCTCCTTCATGTGGTGCATCTATGTTAATAAGCATTGTCTCTTCCTGCTGGATCGATCCTTTAATCATTATATAGTGTTCATCTGTCTTTTGTTATGCTTTTTAGATGGAAGTCTGTTTTATCTGATATGAGTATAGAGGTTCCTGCTCTTTTGTGGTTGCCATTCAATTCTAGGATTGTCTTCCAGTCATTGACTTTGAGCCTTTGTTTATCTTTGGGAAGAAGGTGGGTTTCCTGAATGCAGCAGAAGGTCAAGTTGTGTTTTTTAATCCATTCAGCCACTCTGCATCATTTGACTGGTGAGTTCAGTTCCAGTGACATTTAGGGTAATTAATGATATATAGCTGCTTAGTGTCATTTTTATAATTTGTCTTTTGTATATTGCTTCAGATGATGACTTTGTTCTGTTTCTCTTTTGCTTGGATGGGTGCAGTTATGTTTTGGTTGATTTCACCTTTTGTTTTCTTCTTCACTTTCTCCCTGGGGATATATTTTGAGGTTACTCTGAAGTTAACATTCACACTTCTATGTTTACTACCTAATTTTATTTTAAAGCATACTATTTTTCCACTCATTCTAACTGTCCACATTTTTGTTCTCTTCTCTTCCCCACTTTTAATATTTTCTGTCATACTGTTTTACTGTGTGATTTCTTTATGCTTTATAGAGCAACCTTTAATATTTTTTGCAAAACTGATTCTGTGGTGATAAACTCTCTAACTTTTGCTTGGCAGAAAAGGTTTTTATCATTCTTTCAGTTCTGAATGATAATCTTGCTGGCTATAGTATCCTAGGTTGAAACACTTTTTCTTTCAGCACTTTGAATATATTATACCATTCTCTTCTAGCCTGTAGTTTCATTTGTGACGTCCGCCGACAATCTTATGGTGGCTCCTCTATGTGACACGTTCTTCTCTGGCTGCTTTTAATAGTCTTTCTTTATCTCGTATTTTTGACATTTTGATGATGATATGTCTAGGTATATTTCTGTTTGGGTTTCTTTTATTAGGAACTTTTTGAGCTAACTGGATCTGGAGGCTTGCTTCATTCTTCAAATTGGGCAATTTCTCAACTATTATTTCTTCAAATATAGTTTCTACCCCCTTTCCTCTCTCTTCCTTGGGACCCCTATGATGCGATTGTTACTTGTTTTGATGTTATCCCAGAGGTCTCAAATGCCATCTTCTATTCTTTGAATTTTTTTTTATCTCTTTTGATGGTTTGCTTGATTGAGTTCCTCCATCCTATCTTCCAGATCATTGATTCTATTGGAAGCTTCATCCATCCTATTGTTGAGCCACTCTATTGAGTTCTTTAATTCAGCCATCATGTCTCTTACCTGTTTGATGTCTTATTTTAATTCTTTTTGCTTCCTGACATTCTTGTTTACTGCCTCTACTCTATGTTAATCACTGTTACCCTAAATTCCTCTTCAGTTAATTTACATATGTCTGCTATATTCAGATTTTCCCCTGGGTTTTTGATTGGATCCATAATTTTACATGTATTTCTCTGTGCCTTTGCTCTGTTCAGCATTCTGTTTATATTTCTGAGTGTTCAGTTTCCCTGGCATTACATAGGGTTGACTTGCCCAGGATTGGCAATCAGGCTGCAGTTTTGCCTCTACCCACGAGGTGGCACTAGTGGGTAGCGTTGAGGTTTGGGACCGCCTTTTCACTGTATCTTGGCGTCGGGATTTCTGGTGGGCGATTATGCGGTGGGTGGGATCTCTGCTCAGTGGACCCCAGGCTTTGGCATGAAATGGTTGTGGGAGGAGTTTTAGCTCTTTGGCTAATTTCCAGTTATGGCCACGCCCAGAGCAATTTCACTGCATGGGCTACAGCTCAGCGCCTGGTGCGCTGGCTTTCCTTCTACCCACTCCCAGGTTGGCCCTCCGTGGCTCTTTATCTCTGCCCCACAGGGCCTGCCCCAAATAGGGCATGTTTCTTATTACTAAGGTAGTCTCTCTCATTTCTTAAAGTAACACTATAACTACTCTCTCTATAAAAATATCCCTTCCCTTCTCTCTTTTTGAATTTTATTTTGGTCTTAATAAGGATAATTTTAAAGATCTTTGATCTCTAATTTTGCTGCATTAAGCTCAGAGAAAATATACTGTATGTTGTCTTAAAATTTGCTGACTTCTGTAGCATCAATTTTTATAAACATGCCACATGCTTGAAAATTGTGTTTTCACTGCCATTTAGTTGTAGTGTTTTATATCTATGTGCATATGTATATATATGTATATGTATGAAATTTGGTTTTCAGTTCTTCCATATGCTTAATGATTTTTGTCTACTTAATTTGAGTATCTGAGAGACATGTGTTAAAGTCTCCCATTATGTGCATTTATGTCAACTGTTCAAAAATGTTTTTTTGCTATCTTATTGAAATTTTTTTTTACTATTGTGTAGTTAATTCTTCATTTCTTAGAATTTTTTTTAATGTTTCAAAATCTAAAGTTTGAATCAACCTCTTATTCTCTTCCTTCATTATTATAAACTTCATGATATCTTGGTCATTCCCACCTCTACCTCTGCAAATTTCCATTAGTTCCACTTAACCAGTTAGTTAATTCTTTAGAACTATATCTATATCAATAGCTACCACTATTGTTTGTCTTCTGAGAAATGAATTTCATAGCAAATCAAGTAGGCATTTAATAAAGTGTTCTGCTTTTCAGAGCATTTTTAATATTTTCTTGAGAAAATTTATAAACTAAATGGAAAAAAGCATGATATTTGGTATATGGGTGAGAACAAAAAAGAGAGAAATAAAATAAATACTTTTACTGAAATTATAGGCATTCCCCAACTTAAATACCAGCTATGTTCCAAGTTTTAAATTATAAGTTGATCATCTGGAATTTAAAGGATTCTTGTTCTAGCCCAAATTATAAATATTTATTTGCACAACTGTTTTCAGCAAAGCCCTTTTTCCTTAGAACCTATTATCTTGGATTTTATTCTTCCATTTTCCATAAATTTTTTTCAAGCTTATTAATGATGAGTTCTTTTAAATGTTTTATTAGGTTTCAGAGTTCATAGCCTTTCTTATATTTATTCATCTGCTCTTTGCTAGAAATCTATTTTTTTTTATATGACCAAAGTCTAGGGTATCTTCTCTACAATACTAACAAAATAGATAGTTGTTCATTTCCAACTCCTCCTTTTTCAAACAAGCTAAAGCCTAAGGATTTAGGTAATATTATAAAGAAGGATAATTATATTGTATCGGAATCTGTAAATACAGTGTTTCCTGTGCTACTTCATCTTTCAGCATCATATAGAGAATGTCAGAGACTTTAGAGAGATATTTAAAGATCTTGTGAATGTCTCAATTCTACATGAATTAGATGTAGTGAGGAGTAGTTGTTGACTTTAGTGGATCTAAACAATCTATACAGAAAGCACGCTTTGGAAGACAGTGATATGGGGTTTAGGAGAGGTCTCCATAAATATTCAGTGATTCCTCAAGATTTTTTTCTTAAAAGACATAAGGGGATAGTCTATATCTACATATCTGTATCTATATCTATAAGATTTCATCCATTAACTGGTTTCTTAGAATCGCTTCTGATTTTGCATAATAAGCATAGGAATCCACATGGTGACTGTATTCGTTTGTAGGGCTGCCATTACAAAGTACCACATACTGGGTAGCTTAAACAACTATTTTTTTTTAGTTCTGGAGGCTAAAAATTCAAGTCAAGGTGTTGTCAGATTGGGTTTTTCCTGAGACCTCTCTTCTTGCTGTATCACCACATGGTCTTTCTCTGTGTGTAGGCATCCCTGCTGTCTCTTTGAACAAATTTCCTCTTCTAGGGATACCAGTAAACATCTAGGGCCTACCCTAATAGCCTCAGTTTAACATAATAGCCTCTTTAAAGGCCCTATCTCCAAAAACAGTCACATTCTGAGATAATTGGGGTTAGGGCTTCCACATACGATTTTGGGATGGGGAGGGGGATAAAATTCAGCCCATAAGAGCAAGTTTAAGAAATGATAGTAGAATGGCTCCACAGGGAACATGAAAAATAGAGGAGAGCTGTGGCCACACCACCATGTCCAATGGATCTCATTAGGTCGTTTCCACATATCTGAGCAGGATCAACAGGATTCTCACTCAGCCTTAGGCCTACACATCTACTTTAACTCTCCATTAATGCTCCGGATCCTTCATTTTCCCTTCCTTAACAAGAACCTCCTTATTCTCTGACTTTGTATTTATAGTCTATATTGTTCACTTTACAGAAGTGGGTTTCCAGACTTTCCTTCTTTGCTCTTGTATCTTTTTTCCTCTGGCTTAGCTCCTAGACAGCTCCTTCCTGGAGGGTGCAGTTCCAACCCTCCTGCCTCCAATGCCTCTTACTTCTCTTATGGGTTCACCGGAGCCTGGAATTTCTGCTTACAATCTAGTGCCTTCCAACAATCTTCACTTATGTGTCTCTTCAAAATATTACACAAGTTTCAATTCATAGCTCAGGAGCGTCATTTCTCTTATCTTCATCATTAGTAGAATGAAGATACAGCACCTACTCTAGTTATCTGAGAGAGGTATGGGAATCAATGAGCTATTTGTACATGAAAAAACTTTGAAAGAAACCATTTGTGTTGTACAATTTAAAGTTATTTTGTTATTAATATATATACATATACATATATATTATCTTTCACTGTGGAGGGAGTCCTACAGGCAGTAAGCCCTTCCAATTGATTTTCTTGTTCAGTAATTCAGCTTAAGACAGCAAGAGATGGAAATAAATCTGTGGGGTTATATGACTATTTTCTTTGTTTTATTCATTAGAGTTTTCATTCAGAACTCTGTCCCTAAGGCAATGAAACACCAATGCTATAATTTGTCTTTTAAGTTTCTGAAATCTGGCTTAAAAGGAAAGATGACAGTTTATGAAGAAAGGATAAAGCATCAATATTGTGAATTATAAAATAAGAATTATCCATGCTGTAGCAAGCTGTTGACTGGAGATATCTGATGGAACAGATGATCCAATATGTGCATATGTTTATCATATGTATATGTTTATTCATATGTGTGTGTGCTTACCTCATGGCATAATAGTCATAATTTAAGGTTAAATTATTTATCTTCTAACACCTGTGCTATGTAAATGTGTAAATATTGGGATTATATATTTGTATATATATATATTCATAGAAGATGAGTATTCAAGAAGATGTGACAATTAAATCTGGAGCACAGATTCAAATAGAAAACACTGATGGATAAACAAATTAAAATGAAATTGTTTAGTTTTGTGATATTTATGCCATGGACAAAATAAGACAGTTATACGTGTCCAGCAGCTAGGTTGCACCTCAAATTAAAAAGCAAATAAACCATGTAGTATTCTTATAAGCATCAAAGCATTGGTCTAAAAATCTCATCCAGAAAACTGGACTTAGCCTCACCTTGTCAAAAAAGATGCAACAGAAAGTACTACTGATGATGCTATAAAAGATAGCTCAGAGTATTTAACAGTCTCCTTGGTAAAGCAGAACTGAAAAAATATGCTTTTATTCTGAAAGGTAACTATTGATTCTCAAGAAATAATAAAAGTTTCCATTCAAGTGGAACGATAATTTCTGCATTCTGATAAGAAAACAAATTAATGATTTGGAAATTAAACTAAAGTGCTTATACTAGAAATTTTGGTTATCAAATCCTTAAAGAAACAGTTTTCCTCACATATTTGTTATACCATAGTTTTTGATAGTTGCCATTAATTGCTAGAGACAATTCACAGTAAGATATTGATAGAAGAAAAAATAAAGATGAAAGTAAATTGTTCGGTAAAATTTTGGAATTAGTTACATGCACTAGAGACGTTACTCGTTTGTTAGCATGTCAATAATATTTCCTTTGGGGAAAAAAAGAGTCTTTCACAGCTATATCAGACCTTACTTTAACATATAGATGCTCATCTATTTCCTAGAGAATGTGGTTTTCTTTATCTTAGTATCTGTTGCATAAACTAACAAACTTCAAAGCCTGTAGGTTGATGACAGAGTGGAAAGAAAAGCACTCTGGAATCAGTACAGAGATCTAGGAGATTATTGTGTATGAGAAAAGCCGTTGCCACCTTTTAGAAGCCTGCATATGCATAGATGTTGGGAGCACAGAGGAGCAAAGGAGAAAAATTCAGTTAGGTGATTGTTTTCTAAGACATGGTATATATAGTAGTAGGCATTCTGAGGTAAAGGTCTTATTAAACACAAATGGTTTAATGTTAATAATTATATATTTATATTGGTCTATATAAATATATATAATTTGACATGTGAAATAGCACCTCAAATCTGCTCAGGACAAAGCTGAAAAATACTTTTATAAATAGTTTTATTTATAGTTGCCAAGAAACAATTCAAATACTCATCCACTTTTGAATGAACAAAATGACTATTACATATGAACACACTGGAATACTAGTCAGTAATAAAAAGGAACTATTGAAAGATATGATATGGATGAGTCTCAAAGCATTTTACTAGGTGAAAGAAAGCAGGCGGGAAAGACTGTATACTATATTATTCCATTTGTATGATATCACATAAAAGGAAAAGCTATTTGGAAGTATATTAGACCAGTGACTGCCAGAAATTAAGCGTAGGAGGAGGGACTAACTGCAAAGGAGCATGAAGAAAGTTTTGGGGGCTATAGAAAAATTCTATATCTTCAATTATGGTAATAGTTACATGAATGTGTACACTTGTCAAACTACTTACAACTATATTCCTAAAAAGAGTGAATTTTGTTATATGTAAATCACACTTCAAAAAACTGATTTAAAAAAAATAAGATTATGTAAGTTCATGTTCACAGGTAAGTTTTCATCCAGAGCTCTGAATCTTTAAATATGACCAAGGGGTGTTCTTATACCTCCTGTGTGGTTTCAGCTCTGGAGCAGTATTTTGACATCATTTTTCTCTACTAGAGATTTGATGAGTCTGCACACACATCTAACCCTAGACAGGAAGGCTTAAAGACCCTCAGAGAGCTGTCACTAATGAAAACAGTACAATATGTGTGAAGAGGAAGAGTTCATAGAGAGAAAGAAGATAACAAGTTGTTTTTCCCTGATCTGTAAACCTGCCCTGGGGTGAATCCAGAACTTTTTCTGCACATTGTGACATAATATGAAAACTCTGTCCCTTATAGTCCAAAGTAGCATTAGATAACTAATCAAGGGACCCACACAATTTAATACCAAACTCTAAACTTGCTTCGAAGAAGATATTGGTGTCTCTTTAGACTGGAAAGCCTACAGCGTGGGTAGGTAGGTACAAGGTTGACCTTCCTATCTGTTCCCCAACCATTGGCTCCTTTCTAATTTCTCATTGTGTCTCACACCAGGTTTCCTTTGATACCTGTCAGATATTTTGGGAAGAGAAGAAGGAGTAGAGATAAGGAAAGGGAAGGAAAGATATCTGACAACAACATCCTGTGATTTTGGCAGATTCCCAGTATTTTCTCTGGAAGGTATTTTCAAAGATTTCCCAACAGTGCCTTCACTTAATAAGGAAAAGGTGCCTCTTCTAGGTGCCCCCCCTTATTCCAAACCCAGTTTGTGCTTCTCATAGTACATCTTCCCTCTCTTGTCTCCCACCCCAATCATGAAAATCAAGGGAGGGGTGAAAAAAACAATTGGTTGTCCCATTTCCTTCAGCCCATTTATACTCTTGAAGAGGATGTAGACTAAGGATGAATGAACTAGTTTCAAAACATCCTATCATGTCTGAGGCAACACATTGCACTGAGATTTAAATTCTTGGCACCTATTTGTTAAAATCAGACTCTTTCTGCCTTAGTTCAGACTGAGGAAGAGTCAACACAATGGCATGTAAATATAATAAAAATCGTGGAGGTGACATCCAAACAACAAATGATTGAGAAACAGTTTAAGAAGAAAGGGAAAACTTTCTCAGAAGTTTTTGAGGGTGCTGAGAATTTGTTTTCAGTGTAAAGGTTTTAAGGGAGATTAGCAATGAGATGCAGAAAAGCAAGTTGCAAGAGAAGTGAGCAGAGCCTCAAGGGGATGAGAAGTAAGAAGATGGTGACTTGACTGACCTATTGTATAGATCATCTTTTAAAAGGAGGAAAGGCACTCTTGGGGGAAAGTGACATAGTAGATACTTGTATTTTGGTCTAGTGACAAGGAAGAAGGTAAACAGAATGGATCAGCATTGCAAAAAGAATGGGATCAACATGATTTTCAGTTCAAATTGAGGTTTTGGAGACCAGCAGTTTTAGAAAATGGTTTGCAAGTCTTGCTTAAAGTCCCCTTTGTCTTCAGAAATCCAGTGAAGAAATCAGAGCAGGATTGCCTCAAGGATGTGGTGGAACCCATCACTTCAGATCCTTTCAGTGGGATGGAAATGCCATCTTGGTGAGAGAGGGATGGACGGGAAGTCTCCACCTCTAATTCAATGTGCTCTTGCTCTCATCCTCTTGCATTTTCTAACAATTTTGAAAATCTTTGCTAGTGGAAAATATTTTACAAGGAGATTGAAAGTAATTACAGTGGCTTTTCTTTCCTTTTTTTCCCCTAGAATATATAATCAATTTCATTTTTTTCCCAAGGAAAACATTCACTGCAGGTTCAATCTTTGAAAGACAACTTGATTATCTGTTCCACAGAGTAAGTCAGGAGATATCATTCCCAGTCCTCAATCACAACTTTCTATTATGAAATGTTTATGCCCTAATCACTTTCATATTGAACAGGGGTCTGATTAACACATAACATTGAATGTGTGTATTTAAAAAGAAAAACAATTTTAACAGACATCATGTAATATCAATGGAAGCAAATTGCTTTATTTAGAACCTTTACTTTTAAAAAAATCTTTTTTTCTCTCTTTTAGAGCTACACAATGTCCTGAACATCTTAAATAAAGTGTATTGTTCTACACTTCAAAACCAAATTTTAAATGCTCTTTGAAGGCAGATTAAATAACTTCCCACGTATGGTGAATGTCATGATACTCTTAGAAAAGGTAGGGGAGGGAGTAAGGAAGAGGAAAAAAAGATGTACATGTATTTCTGCAAAGTCACCTTAAATTAACTTTACACTAAAAAAGGGGGGAGCTATGTTTTGTACATATTAAAATCCTTTTGTAAAAGTTTAAATAAAGACATCTAACTAATTCTCTAATTATGTGGCTACATTTCCTTAGGTCTCTTCAGTTAGAGCTTACACTGGTATAATATTAAGTTGCCAAAACCCAAATCTCTGTTTTGGGGTTTGATCTTTCCCCACCAGCAAAAACTGGAACACCAGCCACCAGATCCCTTAATTATGATTGAAAGATACTTGTGATCAGTCATTAAACTGCCAGTGTCCCTATCACATTCAGCATCTTTGTGCAAACTAGCACCTTTCTTCCAGGCAGATGAATTCTGGCTTGAAGAGAAGAACTAGGGCTGGATCTCAACTCACTCTGCTTCCCTTGACTGATATCCTTATGCAGGGAAAAATCACACAATTATATATGGTGGCCCTGCTCACTCACCTATTCTTTCAGCCTGAGCCATTCAGTATGTCCTCTGTCTCTCTCACACCTGTCCCTTTCATTCTGGGTGACCTTGGTGGAGACCACCCTGAGAAGCTCTTCCTGCTGTGTCCCAAGGCAGTGGTCACAGCTCTTCTGTGCCATGTCAGTAATTTCCATGCTGAAAGCATGGAAGAATGAGTTCCCTACAACTCATGTTAAATGCTTTTTCAAGGCTAACTACAGAGCAAAACTGCATCCTCAACTTTGAGGAATATAGATTTTGGGGGTGTGGGATGGTGGTGGGGGACCAGTGTATCTGTTTTGTAAAAAACTGTCAAACTCTTAATAAAGCAACAATACCATTTTTGATTCCCACTAGTAATGAATGAGACTCTCTGTTGTTCCACATTCTTGTCAGCATTTGAGGTTGTCAATATTCTAGATTTTGTCCATTCTCATGGTTGTATAGTGGTAGCTTATTGTTGTTTTAACTTGTGATTTTCTCATGATGTATGATGTGAGCATCTTGTCATCTGAATATCTTCTTTGGTGAGATGTCAAAATCCTTGGCTCATTCTTAGGTTATTTGTGTGTGTGTGTGTGTGTGCGCGCGTGTGCGCGTTTGTGTTTTCTTGCTGAATTCTTTGTATATATGGGTAACGTCCCCTGCAAATATTTTTACTCAATATGTGGCTTGTCTTCTTGCTTTCTTGTTCAGTGCATGTGGTAGAGCTCCATCTCCTTAAGAAACTGACATATGTTCCTTGGGGCTGATAAAGAGAAAATCTGAGTGAATGCAGCTATTTCACTCAACTTTTTCCTTTACAATCCATTTACGAAGCTAATGACTTGCCCTCCACCCTCAGTTGTTGAGGATATTTCGAAGGAGTCAGTAATCTCAACTTGTCCAGTAATGGTTTCTCCCAGGAAGTTCGCAAAAACTTCGAAGAAAATTCTGTATTTCCTTTTGTACCAGTGGTTAGTGTGTTCTCAAAGATGTTGAAACAGGCACATCCTGGTAGAGTAGCATTTGGGTCAATTGCCTCCAAAAGGGTACAAGTCACATACTTCTGGATTCTAGTCCCAAGTCCATAGGAAACAACTACATAAAAATAAATAAAATGCTTCTTCCTCCTCTCTCTTCCAGCCACCTGCCTACCTACTTGCTTTAATTCCGCCTGCACCTTTCTTTACCAAAAAAAAAAAAAAAAAAAAAAAAAAATATATATATTGAAATAAAAAGATACACGGAGTTTAGCCCTCTGCTCTAGAAGCCTCACTACACATTTTTCTAAGACTTCAGAGGCAAAATAAACAACAGCAACAAAAGTCCTATAAAACATAAGAATATATGTTACTCAATTATGAAGTGAAGTCATCCCAGCTTAGATGAGCAAGAAAAAATTGTCTTAGTTCTCTAATTGTATGCTCTTACGCAGTATGTTAATGAGGATTATGTCTTGTGACCCCTCTGCCCCTCACAATCTAAGTCTACTGTGTTCTGTATGTCTTACTCCGTCCACATCACTCTAAACTTAAAAATTTACATTTTCATTGATTCCCAGACCCAGAACAAAACCACTCACATGGCAGTTCTCCCTTTTTGCTCTTCCATTTACAATTTCCAAGTATCTTTTTTGTTCTGTGAATTTTCATTTTTTTGCCTTTTCAATCTTATTCTTGAGAAGAAACATATTCCTATTTTTCAGAGAATATTAATAGACTTTTGTTTGTTTTAAGGCCTTGCTTCTTTGCTTATTTTTAAGTGTTACCACCTAGAAGCTAATTAAAGCCTGTGTAGTTATTCTCCATCTTTCTCAAAATTCATTCTTTACCCTTCCAATGCCTCTGAGGATGATTACTATGAACCAGATCCTCTGGGATCCTTAGCTTCCTGACCAACTCTTAGGTCTTCTGCACTGGGAAGAGATCAAAATATAGTGAGAGAGGGGATGGGTCACTATTCTCATTCACCCTCTCCCTGGCCATTGTTCTGTCAGTGGCTGTGTTCTTCCATTGCAGGGTTTCTTAATCTTGGTACTACTGACATTTGGGGGCAGATTGTTCTTCATTGTGGGGTAGGTACTGTGAATGTTCTCAGCGGAGAACAAAGTTCAAGCCTTCTGCCCTAGTCTTCCAAATTCTATTCTTACCTTTACACAAAGATACTTGGATTACATAATCTGGCTACTTCCTTTACATCTCTGTTTAGAGAGCTCTTCATCTAAGAGCTTTTCCTCATCTAAGATAGTGCAAGTTACCATGACTACCACCAGAACATTCTCTGCTTACTTTTTCTGAGTTTTCTTTCCTGTCCCTGAAAGTATAACATACATTCTATAACACTTGCTAATAGGGGTGTGTCAAATTTCTCAGACTTCCAGGAAGAAAAATAATTGAGAACACCTCTCTATGTAGTCCTTAGAACAGTGTCTCATGATGACCCACTTATGGTGTCTCCTTCAAAAGTCTGGGGTTCTTTGAGAGCAGGGGGTGGTTTTCCAATCATCATTGGATTCCCTTGCACTGAGAATTATAGCTATCTCATAAATATGTGTAAACAGAGATATGTTCAATTTGTACTCACTCCAAGCTGATTATTCACTCATTATCACATGGCAGGTTCTGATTAGATGACCTGTGAGTCTTGCCCACAAGAGAGATTTTTTTCTTCAAATTGATATGATGACTGAGGGTCAAAATGAAGGAGAGCATTCCACAAGTACAAACCCAAAGCCAGCTGAGTTTCAAGAAATTGGAAGGGCTCAGAGTCATTCTTTCTTCGTCTGCCACCGTATTATTCTGGGACTGCTCCAGGCATTTGAGATCATTGCTTGACAGATGAGAAAAGAAAGTTTATATAGCAGGTAATAAAAAAAGTAATTTGTTAACTAGTATCACTCCATTTTAGCCAACTTTTGCTAATAAACAATTGAGATAAATCTGTCCTGAGATAATTTAACGTGGCATGTTAGTTAAGGGTAAATTGAGGCCCACCTAGATTTTATCTGTTTTTCTATGAATTGGTGTCAGTAAGGTGATCAGAAGAGAGTTGGCAATTCATGTTAGCAAAATATTGCACGAAAAGCTTGGAGTGTCAGGAATTATTCAACTTAAGCTCGCATTTCAGCTGACTTTTCTTGGTAGAAAGTTGTAGGGTTTTTTAGCATTCACTTAGTGTTACTGACTCTGAAAAGACAGGCTTGAAGATTGTTACATAAGGCACACCTGCTAGTTGGCTTTTGAGATTTTCCATTATTCCCAGTCTGGGCCCTGGGTCACATATCACCTTCTAGACTGTGGACTTCTTAAAACTGCCCTGAAACTGATTATCTTCCTGTGGAAGATGGTGCTTTCTAACATCAGAAATTCTCTGCTTGCGCCCAGTTGGAACACAACCACAGTTAGCATCTTCTGTCACCCACTGACCCCACACAGGGGGCTTTCCTCCATGGTGAGGTAGGACACAGGTTGCTCCTTCCTTTAGCTAGAAACCACTCCTGCCATGGTGTCTGCCTCTATCTTTGCTGACAACTGCCACAGCTTGAGGCTTGGCCTTGGGTATTTTGTCACCCTCTAGGCCAAGACCCTGAGAAAGATGGCCAAGAGAAAATGCCTCATGTTCAAAATAAAACCCCCAAACTATGTTGGAAGGGGTGTTCCATGAGGTGTTCATTACTTTCTCAGCCCCATTTTTGCCACAGTCACAAAGTCTGTCTTGAATCTTCAGTGCAGCTCCTCCTCACCACCTGCCTATAGATTACATCCGAGTCACTAAACAACTTATCCTCCTTACCAAGCTGTTCCTGTGCATTTGCTACCCCTTGAGAGAAACCACAGTAACACAATCACTGGTGTTTGCTGCTTGCTTGATTGTGACAAGCTGCTGTCATGTTAGCGCCATATGATTCTCCCTCTGTTCTGTCTCCTCCACACAAAACAGGCTGACAGGACAAGGGCCCCAGAGACGGCACAGCTGGCAAGACCCATTTTAGGACCATCAATCTCTTTGAAGACTTCAATATGAATTCAAGATGAAAGACATTAAGAAATGTAATTATCTTTTTCCATAAAGTCTCTAAAAATTATAGAGAAAATAAAGGAAGGAAATTAAAGTACTTATTTTAGCTAAAAATGACCAAATCTACATCACACACTTAAACAAGTTCTATTTCAGCATTTTTATCCCTCACCAGGACAGGATGGAAAAGCAGTCTTTCCAGGGCCAGAATACTGTCCCCAAAAGTCAGACTTAATTTCTTTGCATACAGATTGGCATTTACTGCACTGAAAAGCATAAAAAATAAGCCTGGAGTTGTTAAACTATAGTAATGTCAAAGTTCATTTAGTGTGATCCCTGTCAAATTCTCCGTTTTCAGTGCAAACCTTTAGAAACAGGATAAAGAGCTGATATTCAGCATCTTCAGGATTTGTTAAAAGTAAAATTCTTTAATGTGCTAAACACTACTAAGTTCCTCTAATCTCCAGAGTTTATTTTGCATCAAGACAATGTATGCATTGCTCTTGATCTCAGCCCTGCTTAATAAGTTCACTGAGAGAGGTAGCTTAAATCTCCAAGAAGGATACAAGAAATGTATCGCTGGCAGAAACAGGCAATTCAGGTTTAGACTTTCCTCGGTAAAAACAGCAACATCACAAAAGAGGAACTTTACACAACTCAGAAATACATGGAAAAAAAGACCCTGTTTTTAAAAGGTGATGTAGTTTGTTAATTGTGCTGTTAGCTTTCTCTTGTTCTGCAGTGTTCTTATGTCAAATGCTGTCCCCACAGCCAAGTGAAGGCAGCCTGTGAGGTCACACAGAATCCCTTCTGAGTTGCAAGCCAGGTCAAGTGGTTCAAGTGAGCAAGATAAGCAATCACTTCTTGCCCACTGTGAATGTGTAAATGCCCGTAATCTTCAAAGCAACCTACCAATCATCCTGAGCAAAGGATTTCCCCTGAACTCAGTGCTGGGAAAGTGTGATAGATGGTGCCTCGCCTGGCTCACTCATGTTATCACAGAAAGACAGGTATGTTTGCCATGTTTAATATCCTGTCAGCGGAAAGGTCCAGGGAAAGAATCCTACTGGAAAAAAGTCAGCCCCAGGAAAATACAATAGTCCTAAAAGAAAACCAGTCCTTGAACTTAATGCCAAGGCAAACTTCTTTGGTTTTCATTCCTCTTTAGTTGTATTCTCTTGGAAGTCTTTGATAGAGACACAGGAGACTCAGCCAGTGCTATTGCTTGGATAGGAAGCATGACTGGAAGGAAGCTGGCATTAACTGCACCAGTGCTGTGACCCAAATACTGTTGGAAGCGTATTTGTAATAAAGGATTCAGATCCCCTTTGTTAGAGTTCCCAAGTTATCTCTCCTTTTCTGGAAAGCTTACATACTTATAAGTACTAAGAATAGTTGATTCTGGAATGCTTAAGTTTTAGTTTCTGCTGCACTAAGTGCCTTGTCCAAGCGAGTAGGACAGGTAACCGTGGTGAATTAATGCAGCAGTGGCAGGGAGGACCACCTCTAGAGCTGCCTCTCTGAGCTTAATCTCACTACTTTGCTTTCTATCTACCTGTGTAACTTTGGAAAATCTCTTTAAGTCTCTTTATTTTCTTATCTATAGTGAGAAGAAAATAATAGTGCCAGTTTCATGGGGTTGTTGTACAGATTACTTTTCCTCTGAAGAGGAACTCCCACAATGTTATCCCTCTTAAAAAATGGTACCCCATCCATTCAGGTATTCTCTATTTGTTTACCACATAAGCATGTCAGCCTTGCTCCTGACCACCACCTCAGTTTCTCTATTCTGACTGGCACCATGAGTCCCTCAGGACACAGGTTTTTGCCCTTGAACTTCACTCTTTTGGTGAGAGGATCCCTAACCTCTCAGGACTCTCCAGGTTTTGTGCACCTTGATGGACTGTGTGCTTCATTGGCCTGGTTGACTTAGATGTCCATGACCTTGACTCACCTTGGTTTTTTGCTTTGTGGTGCTTGCATCTCATCATTCAGCATTCTGCCAAGTACACCAGTGGTGTCCAGTAATGGCTGCCATTTGGGGAGCAACTCTCATGTCATGCGTTGTGCTATGTGATTTACATGCACCATCACTGACCTATAGTATTCCAGAATTTAGTATCTGTCTCTTTGCTACAGAGTGTCTCATTTTCCTCCCTCCTTTCTGACATGTATCAACCTTTCCCACTTCCCAGCACGCGCTCTCTCTCTCTCTCTCTCTCTCTCTGTCTCTCTCTCTGTCTCTGTCTCCGCAACCCCCCTCTTTCTCTCCCCCCTCTCAAAAAACATTGTACTTCAAATCCTTACTTGCAGCCTAGAAATTTGACCATCTTTAAAATCCAGTGAGGTAGAATTATTAACCACTTATTCCAGAAAAAAATTAAAATGGGACTTAATTCAGGTTAACCAAACAAGTTATTTAATTTATATCATGAATTTACTTTAAAAGAAGCTTTATTATATCAAAATACCTGGTAATTATAGAGATCAAATACAATCGAATTCTTCACAATTACTATTTTCAGTGTTGTTTGCATCCTTTCAGACTTTTCCCAATATATACAGAAATGAAATTTTAATATAATATATAGTGCATGTTTTAATGGAATTTAATTATATATTTTAGGTTTATTCATCCAAATTTTAAGACTTCAAAGGTGATCACACAGGAGCAAGATGAAGAGAAAGGCGTTCAAACTTTTATTTTCAGCTTTCACTTTCCCTACTCTTTTGCTAATATCACACAATGATGAGGAAGAACCTAAGGAAGCAAACTCTCTGGTGTTGCATGAAATCAAGCATTTGTGAATTGGTGCTGCTTTAATATTATGTGACAGTTGACTTTGACCCTCAGAGAAAATCTTGTTTTCTTTTCTCCCAAAACTTTGTACATCACTTTCTAAATTTATCCCATCCCTAAAGTGCAATATAGACTAGATAGATTACTGTCTTCTGAGAAACTGATATCTTTGGAGTAAATGAAATTTGACTTGTAGCTTTAGACCTGTCTTCAAATCCTTGCTCAGTCATTTTCCAGCAATGTGATCTCATGTGGATTACTTTATATCCTAAACCTCAGTTCTCCTCTGTGAAATGAGGTAATTGTACGTATGTTGAAGATGGTTTTTATATAGATTGAGTGATAAGTTTAAATGAGGTAGGAAGCAAGTTGACACATATTCAGCATGGCTCAATCATTCAGGTACTGAATTCTAATTTCTGGATATGTTCAAGTTAGATTCCTTGTACAAAGAAAATCAGCATCTTCTCCATTGCATCCAGTGTATTACAAATCCTGTTCTTTATAAAAATTAATCATGAAAATACCATTCCTTGGAGATTTGGGCTTTTACCGATATTTCTTATTAATAAAAGTTGGTATTTCATTTATAAGTTAACTCTATGGTTTTCCATATAGAAAAGCAATTTGATTGAATAAATTAAGACAGAGGTTTGACCCTATTAAATGCTTTCTCTGGAAACTTTTCCTGATGCGTTCTTCTGCATGACTGCTACATAAAGTTATATCCTCAGCACAAAACATGTTTCTCTATAGAATTGGAAAACTGATGATCCAGCAGAGACTCTATGTCATGTAACCTTGCTTAAAATGTATGTAGAAATGCGTAATTCTACGCTTTCTTCAGAATCCAAGTTAAGTATTACTTAAGTGAATGGACATCCTATTGAAAGAATTTAATGTTACAAATTTCAAAGGTAGAACCATCTATTTTAAAAGAATTCTAAGGAAAGGTGTTTAGTAACACCTGATGATGCTTGACTAGCTAATTCATACATTCAATTAAAATCATATATGTCTAAGAACCTCTGTGACTACTTTGTGCTGATGCAGACAATATTTGCCCCCAAACAAATTCCCCATCTCAAGATCTTTTGACATTTGCAAAGTTTTTACTATATAAGGTAATATCTTCACAGATTCTGGTTTCAGGATATAAACATTTTAGAGAACTGTTATTCTGTCTACCACACCAACTTACATAGGTAAAATCATATTTTAATAACCTTTAAGAATGTCTTACATTTAATTAAAATTAAATTGTATTGATATTTATTGAAGTAAATAAGTCATTCTTAGGACTTAAACATTGTTCAATAGGCAAAAGATGTAGCCTCATCTACATTTATTAGGTTGGCATTTGATTTTTAATGGCTGATTCACTTTTCTTTTCATTTTTACATTAACTAAGCCATATGGACTTGAGGATGTCAGACTTTCCAGAGCCTCCGTAGTCTCATGTGTGAGATAAGAGAGTTGAATTGGCCAAACTCTGGGATCCTATTCAACTAGAATCTCATCTATATTCTTTGCTATTATTCTACTTTATATTCAGAGTTACACTTCAAAAACCAGTATAAGTTTTGGTTTCTCCCCAGAGCAGCAAAAGCCAGACTGTTTTTGATCTGATTTTTTACTCTATTCTATGTGCCTAAAGCAGCCTAGCAGAGTTTGCCATTTGGGACTAGAAAAACAATGTATAGCTCAATTGCTCCCATATACGCTCAAAAATAATTAGCACAACCTCTGTAATGAGCCTAATAAATAACTCTCTGGGGCTGTTTTCTTAGCAAATAATATTACACCTGTCACTTATCATGGAATAAGAGATGCTATATTTTGTATAAATCCTAAGGTTATGAATCATTATTTAAAATGTTTTATTGCTTCTCTGTTTTCCATAATGTCATATTTCGTAGAAACTATTAAGTTTCAAGTGAGTGTTCATAATACTATACTTCCCTAGAAATAATTTAAAATGAAATATTAAAGGAGGCAAACTTTTAAAATGTAGTTTTGTTTTGTTTTTGTTTAAATAATTGGGCAAGGGATTCAAGTAGAGAAAAGATACCATTTTGAGGCATTTGCAGTTTGAAATCTCAAGCTATTAGTCTAAAACCTCTAAGTAAAAATCAGAATTTATTGCATCTACTGGATTCTTTTGGTTTGATTATGCACTTCTCAACTTTATTTGAAATACTTCTAACATACTCTGATAATCTGATGCACAAGAATTTTGATATTTAATTTAAAACATTGCCCTGAGTACTGACCAGTGTGAAGACAATAGTACTCTATTGAACGCTCTTTTTCTCAATTATATTACTACTTGTTACGTTATTTGTTTATATTGCTATAATATTTAAATATCTTTAATATTCCTTATATATATTCTTCTTACCAGGTTCTCAGCATTCACTTAACAAATACTGACTCTTCTTTGTGTCCAGGACTGTTCTAAACTCTGGGGATACAATGGCAAGCACAGAGGATAGAATTCTTATATTTCATTGTAGAGATATTAATCCTATAATTATACAATTGCATTTAAAGTTGCATTATCATGCTAAGAATAGTGCTTGATAACATGAAGGAAACAGTATTTTTCTAATGTATTAATATATAATAGAGCACTTTTATAAATATCAGGTTTTGTGTGAAGTCAGATGTCTATGTGACTTCACAGAGTTTTTTTCTCTAAATTATTTAATTCCTAAGGAAATTTGACATAACAGGGAGCACTCAGTAGCTTTAGAAGCAGCACAGGAAAACGATGATTAGTAAAAACAACCTGTGCTCCAGATTTCAGACCCATTAACTAGATATACATGGCACATTCTAATTAACATCCTGGAATTAAAACTTCTAATCAGGTCTGATAGACTGAGAAGCGTTAAATGCTGCCATTCTCTTGTACACACATATTGCACATACAATTATGGAGATGTCTCATTTTCCTACCTTCAAGCGTTTATATCTGTTACCAAAGAGGTCTTTCTCTAAATCCATTTGGTTAGATCTAAGCAGTATGTAAATGATTTTTGTTGAAATTGTTTCTCTTTCTGTTATCATGAGATAAAAAGGCCACTGAGTTGTTATTAGGATAGTGTCAAATTTACTATAAAAGTTATCAGTAGGACCTCCAGTTCTACTGGAGAAAAGTAATTGTATTTATGTCAAAGTCCAAACTAAATCATTAGGATTTTTCACGTAAAAATATCTATGGTGGTAGACAGAACATTTATTTTCATTATGAATTCATTCTTATCTTATTCTTAGGTTCCTAGGGACTTAAGGCCACATGTTTCTCAGCCACGTATTCCTAGCCTCCCACCTCAAACTATTGGCGGCAGTGTCTATTGCTTCACCCGTACTGATTTCTATTGAGAGAATAAGAGGAGGAGGAAACTCTGAAAATTTTACTGAAATTTCTCAATAAACTTCATTTCAAACATACAGATCCCAGACAGTGAAATGAAGGATCACCCTCCTTTCTGTAAATTCTACCATCTCTCAAATTCATCTCAGATTCTACTTCCTATAAGAAACTTTTTTTTTTTTTTT